>CAXITT010000457.1:216508-246217 GCA_964033795.1 Lymnaea stagnalis | reverse complement strand
CCCCCCCCCCCCCGTGCATTGAAAGATGACAGTTTAAACCCTTTCCTCTGCACAACTTCGGACATGTTCAGCATCGTGTTAGCACAGAATACAAACACCAGCGATGCGAAAAAAAAAAATCAATCAGGTGAAAACACTCCAGCGGCAAGGCGCTGCAGCTCATCAAAAGACAAACTGAGGAAACTGAGGAGCAGAGCGAAGACACGAGCGGGCGATCAGTACGTCAGTTAATATAATATACTGATTCTATAACCACTTGTACTTTAGCTGTGATACGTATCATTCATCAGTGTGGTATCAAGAGTCCGCCTGCATGGTTGCTTTTTTGCCCGCATTCTCAAGCACTCTGAGACGACTTGCTGGAGGCAGTCATCAGAAGATGATAATGGGCCCGCCACTACCAGCTTATCCAACGTACAGGCGGTATTTAAAAATGCTACTGCTGCACGACGGTAGCAGACATCGGGTGATCTGAATGGTGGGTGACTTAAACTGACTCGGATTAGTCTGCCTGGACGTAGGTGTGACGATGACGCTGACAACTGACTAGATGAAGCTGACTTTTGCACGCTGAAGTTTACGATACGGTAGTGGGTGGTAGTTTTGAAGGATATTGCGTAAGCGTTGTGCTAGATCCATGCTATGCGATGTCTTAGATCCACGCTATGCGATGTCTTAGATCCATGCTATGCGATGTCTTAGATCCATGCTATGCGATGTCTAAGATCCATGCTATGCGATGTCTTAGATCCACGCTATGCGATGTCTTAGATCCATGCTATGCGATGTCTTAGATCCATGCTATGCGATGTGCTAGATCCATGCTATGCGATGTCTTAGATCCATGCTACGCGATGTCTTAGATCCATGCTACGCGATGTCTTAGATCCATGCTATGCGATGTCTTAGATCCATGCTATGCGATGTCTTAGATCCATGCTACGCGATGTCTTAGATCCATGCTACGCGATGTCTTAGATCCATGCTACACGATGTCTTAGATCCATGCTACGCGATGTCTTAGATCCATGCTATGCGATGTCTTAGATCCATGCTATGCGATGTCTTAGATCCATGCTATGCGATGTGCTAGATCCATGCTATGCGATGTCTTAGATCCATGCTACGCGATGTCTTAGATCCATGCTATGCGATGTCTTAGATCCATGCTATGCGATGTCTTAGATCCATGCTACGCGATGTCTTAGATCCATGCTACGCGATGTCTTAGATCCATGCTACACGATGTCTTAGATCCATGCTACGCGATGTCTTAGATCCATGCTATGCGATGTCTTAGATCCATGCTACATGATGTCTTAGATCCATGCTACGCGATTGTCTTAGATCCATGCTATGCGAATGACTTATGGCAATGGATAGAGCAAACATTTTCTATATTTCGGCCGACCGACAACTTGAATCCAAAAAGTTTCATTGGAAAATACGCCCTGAAAAATAGGTTTACGTAATCTACTATCTCGGATAATGTCTGCCGCCATCTTACATTGTTTACCATCACCATTGTGTCCTGCCTTCCGGTACATGTGTTAGTGATAGGCGGAAAATTTGGAGTTCGATTAATCGTTAATGCAAAATTGAATCCTTAAAATAAAAATTAACGATTAATCCATCAATCAATCTTTCATTGATTCAGCCCTAAAAATATCTTTATCAATAGTTCCTTTTTTTATGCAAATAGCTTTAGGCTTTGTACTATGGGGAGCACAAACTACAAAGCGCTTCGATGGATTTATTATTTTTTTTAAAAATATTGTGCATGTCAATACAATGGGATCATGTTAGATTACTTAAGAGCATTTATTAGTTTAATCAATAAAACAGTAAATTTTGTTAAAATATGTTTCATTAAAGGAATTCCAAGCACATTTGTATCCCGACGGCTGAAATACGATTCAAAAGACCTTATTGGAAATAAGGAAATTACAATTGTGTGCATTGTTCTCACTAAACCACGGGTCATAAAAGAACGTTAGATTAAAATCAAACTCTATTTACAAGCCGTCACATTTCTATCATTCGTCGCCCGTCACATTTCTATCATTCGTCGTCCGTCACATTTCTATCATTCGTCGTCCGTCACATTTCTATCATTCGTCGCCCGTCACATTTCTATCATTCGTCGTCCGTCACATTTCTATCATTCGTCGTCCGTCACATTTCTATCATTCGTCGTCAACTCAAGTCATTCGTCAACAAATTAGTGCAATTTTAAAAAAAAATAAAATTAAATATGTGATCATTCATTAACTCTGCGCGTTCGTTGCCTTTGACGGGTAATCAATAAAACAACTAACAGGCCTAACAGTTTGTAGAGAAATATATATTTTTTTTAAAACTGAAATCTATAGTAATCTCTTTACGTAATAATCAAACTTTTTTTTTTTTTTTACTCTTAACATCTCTGAGAATACCCCAAGTAAACATAGTAAGAAAACAGCAGTAAGCTAGTGAAAGGGGGTAATAATTATTTTAATGGTGTTGAAACTTGTGTTTACCGTCAATAACAGCTTATGCATACTATAAAGTATTTTTTTTTTAAAAATATATGGCCGTCAATTTTGGCGGGTTACTACTAGTAATATAATTATAATTCTCTAACGAAAGAGGAAATTGTAACAGCTAGACAATCCACGTCCATCAACAACATTTCAAATGTTTTAGCTCTGGCGTTGTTAGGATTTTTATGAGCAAACCAAAATGTATCAATCCAAGACAACATACTAAATAAACATTTACCTTTACATTACTCAATTTAGCTTGATTATACTACCCATTATAACTTGATTACATGACCTTTATAGCTCGATTATAATACCATTATAGCTTAATTATATTACCCATTATAGCTTGATTACATTACCTTTATAGCTCGATTATAATACCATTATAGGTTAATTATATTACCCATTATAGCTTGATTATTTTACTCATTTTAGTTTGATATTACACACTATAGCTTGATTTTATTACCTTTATAGCTCGATTATAATACCATTATAGTTTGATTATATTACTCATTTTAGCTTGATTATTTAAAAATTATAGCTTGATTATAATACCATAACAGCTTGATTATTTTACACACTATAGCTTAATTATATTACCCATTAAAGCTTGATTATTTACCCATTATAGCTTGATTATTTACCCGTTACAGCTTGGATATATTACCCATTAAAGCATGATTGATCGTGGAAGCAAAATAAGCCATGCGTATGATACAACGAGTACATCATCTTTTTATAGTCGAGTCTTGGCTTTACAGCCACCATTGAACCAATCAGACGTTCTACCAACATTGATTGACTCTTAGTGCATATGAATATTTTCTTGTCACAGCTGTCTTTTTCTACCATGCATTTCAAAAATATATTTATTGTTTTTTTTATTTATTTTAATTTCTGAAAAGCCATATGCCACCCACCCCCCCCCCTCGAAACACACACACATCCCCTTTTTCTCTCTGACTCATCAACCAGAAATACAAAAGGCGTGCTCACAGTATGTCAACTCATATCAAAGTTTCTGGCCTATATGTTCATGTCCCTTCCATGCATTGGTTCCAGTTGGCACGGCTCTTCGTGTTAAGGTTGACCTGGGGGATTTTGGGGGAGGGGGGATGGCGGGGCAATGCTATTTTTACAAGTTGACTCATCATAAAAAAAGAATAATACAATATTCTGGTAGGAGACCAGTTAACCCAGCCAATAAATGTCACAGAATAACCAAAGGACGGCATCCAAGCCTTTTACTCTGCTCGCGTTCTTCTTGTACTTTCCTGTGTCGTGTTCGCTGAGGAATGCCCCAAGTCGAAACGTTCATGTCTCATTGTCCTGTCGCTTGATTCAAGCTTCAACAGACCCTGCTCTACTGTTTCAATAAATGTCAGGTGGACGTGGAAAGCCTTCCACAAATACTGCATATGAAGGTGGGGGTGGGGGTGGGGGGGGGGGGGATACCTTAAAATCGAGTAGATTGAGGGACTGGGTGAAGATTTTGCGGTACCTTGATAGACGCCTGCTATCGGGGGTCCTCGGGCCTTGAGTAAAGCAGCCATTTTTTTTAAACTGGATGGTTGTCAAAGAATGAACGGATTGTTTCCGGTTTGATGTCCACTGAGTTGGTTCAGCTCCGGTTTGATGCCCACTGAGTTGGTTCAGCTCCGGTTTGATGCCCACTGAGTTGGTTCAGCTCCGGTTTGATGCCCACTGTGTTGGTTCAGCTCCGGTTTGATGTCCACTGAGTTGGTTCAGCTCCGGTTTGATGTCCACTGAGTTGGTTCAGCTCCGGTTTGATGCCCACTGAGTTGGTTCAGCTCCTGGGGGTGGTGGGGGTGGGGGGGGGGGGGGGGGTGGCCGAGTGGCTCCAAACTGAGCCAACAGAAGGGTGGTGAATTTTAGATTACTGTAAACCTTTATTGAAGAGAATATATATTAACATGTACATGAGAGGGTCTTCTGAATTCATCTTTCTGTAGTTTACACTCAGGAAGGTAATATTTAACTTCCTCAGTTTACCAACCTACACCGTGTGTCGACACCTGTTGCATGTGGTGACATTCACACGATCAATGGCCAGTGAGTGTCTTGTGAGTTTCGTGTGTGTCTCTTGTATGAGTCTTGTGTGTGTCGTGTGTGTGTGAGGTGTGTGTCATGTGGGTGTCATGTGTGTGTCTTGTGTGTGTCGTGTGGGTGTCATGTGCGTGTCTTGTGTGTGTCGTGTGGGTGTCTTGTGAGTTTCGTATGTGTCTCTTGTATGAGTCTTGTGGTTGTCATGTGTGTGTCTTGTGGGTGTCTCGTGTGTGTCGTGTGGTGTCATGTGGGTGTCTTGTGTGTCGTGTGGTTGTCATGTGTGTGTCTTGTGGGTGTCATGTGGGTGTCTTGTGTGTGTCGTGTGGGTGTCATGTGTGTGTCTTGTTTGTGTCGTGTGGGTGTTTTTGGGTGGCTTGTGGGTGTGTTGGGGGTGTCGTGTGGGTGTCATGGGTGTGTCGTGTGGGTGTCTTGTGTGTGTCAGGTGGTTGTCGTGTGGGTGTTTGTGGGTGTCTCGTGTGTGTCGTGTGGTGTCATGTGGGTGTCTTGTGTGTGGTGTGGTTGTCATGTGTGTGTCTTGTGGGTGTCATGTGGGTGTCTTGTGTGTGTCGTGTGGGTGTCATGTGTGTGTCTTGTTTGTGTCGTGTGGATGTTTTTGGGTGCCTTGTGGGTGTCTTGTGGGTGTCGTGTGGGTGTCATGTGTGTGTCGTGTGGGTGTCTTGTGTGTGTCATGTGGTTGTCGTGTGGGTGTCTTGTGTGTGTCGTGTGTGTGCCGTGTGCGTGTCATGTGCGTGTCTTGTTGGTGTCATGTGTGTTTCTTGTGGATATCATCTGGGTGTCTTGTGGCTTTCTTGTGGGTATCTTGTGGGAGTTTGTGTATGACATGTGCATGTCATGTGGGTGGGTGTCATGTGGATGTCTTGTGGGTATCCTGGGAGGGACTTGGGCAAGTCTATAGCCAAGTCCACAATGTTTTCTCTTGATTTAATTTTTTGAACTTTTCTTAGAAAAATCCATGGTCACACTCAGGAACGCGGTACCTTCATCCGACAGTTATCTTCTTTGGATTAAAAACAGCAAAACAAACTAGCTTCACATCTCCCCTTCACGTCATCTTTCAAATCATTGTGATCAATGGAAAGATAAAGTAGTCTAACAGTGTATCTGCTGTAAGAGAAACCTAACACTCAATGGTTAACTGTTCAAGTAATCATCTCGACGCCTTATAAATCGCTTATTTTAAATTTTTTAAAATATATATATTTTTTTAAAGAAACTAAACGTTTAGTGGGTATCGATACAACTACATGTTTAAATTTGCAGGATGGTCCGATTACTTTAGGTCCACTCTGACTGGAAACGCAATTAATTAGGACTTGTGGGTTTTTATTTTATTTTGAGTTCGATATCAAATCTACAAGTTCTTCTCAGTGACCTGTGGGTGAGTTCTGTTTAAACTAGAGATCTAATTACTGTTTTGTTATTTTTTTTCTGTGTTTTTTTGTTGTTGATCTCCAACCGAACATGGTAGACGTTTAAAAAGCGTGGAACTCCAAAGTCATACATCTTTTGACACGTCTTCTTCGTCTGCCCATGTCCTTGAAAAGGCAATACAGCGCTGTAATCCCGAGCTAATTAGCGTTAAAAAACGACTGCTTCTCTGAATGTCAATGTTTGTGAGCACAACCTAATGAACACAAAGTTGGAAACAAAAACAACAAAAAACTAAACAACAACAAAAAAAAAAAAAAACTCTACAATGATTAACTTTCTTGACCAAAAGAATTGTTTGCTATTATCATTTGTTCATGCGTTATGGGCACAGGTTCTCTGAAGTCAAACCATTTTGGGATTTGAAGTCAAACCATTTTGGGATTTGAAGTCAAACCATTTTGGGATTTGAAGTCAAACCATTTTGGGATTTGAAGTCAAACCATTTTGGGATTTGAAGTCAAACCATTTTGGGATTTGAAGTCAAACCAATTTGGGATTTTAAGTCAAACAATTTTGGGATTTGAAGTCAAACAAATTTGGGATTTGAAGTCAAACCATTTTAGGATTTGAAGTCAAACCATTTTGAGATTTGAAGTCAAACCATTTTGGGATTTGAAGTCAAAACATTTTGGGATTTGAAGTCAAACCAATTTGGGATTTTAAGTCAAACCATTTTGGGATTTGAAGTCAAATAAATTTGGGATTTGAAGTCAAATCATTTTGGGCTTTGAAGTCAAACCATTTTGGGATTTGAAGTCAAACCCTTTTGGGATTTGAAGTCAAACCTTTTTGGGATTTGAAGTCAAACCCTTTTGGGATTTGAAGTCAAACCCTTTTGGGATTTGAAGTCAAACCCTTTTGGGATTTGAAGTCAAACCCTTTTGGGATTTGAAGGCAAACCCTTTTGGGATTTGAAGGCAAACCCTTTTGGGATTTGAAGTCAAACCCTTTTGGGATTTGAAGTCAAACCATTTTGGGAATGTATGTTTTAAAAAAAAACAAAAAACATGAACAAGTTTTATGGTTTATAAGTTACAAATAATTTCCGAACACATTTTCTATTCAGCTCGTATCATCTATTGGAATCAGTGTCCTTTGTAAAGTGTCCACTGTAATAATGACCAAGTTCCTATTTATCTAACACCGTGCTCTTGAAATTGGGTGTCGCGACGCAGTAGTGAGCCGCCTGCAGGGTGTAAGGTGGGTCGCGCGAAAATAAACCATCCCAAGATTCAGTTCAGACTTTACAAAAAAAGAAGGAAATGAATAACCGTAAGAAAATTACTGGACCAAGCTGCGTCTATTGTCATTTATGTAACAAGCGTACCTTTTAAAGGAAGATTTTTAACTTATATATTATGTGAAGAAATGAAATCTAAATCTATAAAGCTGAAACTGCATACCAGACCCACCTTGATCCATTTGTTTGCGAGGTGGGTTACTTAAGTGGGATATAAACATTGATTCATTTGGTATGTGACGGGGTTTTTCCTATCGTTATTGTAGTTAGTACTAATGGTCTAGATAAATAGTCGAACATGATGTGTTAAGTGCCTCCTGTTAGATGGAACAAAACAAGAAGAGTAGAGCTACATCTAGCTGTGCACTATTTACAGCCCGTCTAGCTGGGCCGTAGTTAATGCACCATACAGTTTATCTAGCTGTGCACGAGTTACTGCGTACTTACAGTCCGTCTGAATGTGCCCTATTTAATGCATTCTTACTGTCCATTTAGCTGTTCCTTAGAACGGCAGCGGCGTACCAAGTTATAGTGCCACCCGGCAGCGGCGTACCAAGTTATAGTGCCACCCGGCAGCGGCGTACCAAGTTATAGTGCCACCCGGCAGCGGCGTACCAAGTTATAGTGCCACCCGGCAGCGGCGTACCAAGTTATAGTGCCACCCGGCAGCGGCGTACCAAGTTATATGCCACCCGGCAGCGGCGTACAAAGTTATAGTGCCACCCGGCAGCGGCGTACCAAATTTTAGTGCCGCACGACGGATGACCCCCCCCCTACCCCCCCTACCCCCAATCCCCATTCCATGCCAACAGGCCTTTGTAGAAAGTTGATTTTAGATCACCCCCTTAACAACTACGGCCACGCCTGTTTGTGACATCATTACATGTCACTTTATCCCCAACAATGCTTGCAGATAAGGTGACACCTGACACCAGATAGCACAGTGGGCTTACTGGCCCCGGCGTTCACAACGAAACAGCGTTAACAAAAACTATCGGCCCGCCATTCCTTGAGGATTTTTGACGTCACTATATTCCCCCCCCCCCCGTTAAACTTTATTAGGTTTAATGCTGGGTTTTTTTTTCCCCTTTAAAATTACAGTTTCAGATTTTAAAATTCAAGTTTTGTGTTTCATTAAATCAAACGTACTTTCTCCAAAGTTAGTTTACCTTAAAACTTAAGTTATAACTTGTTCTTATTTTAGTTTGAGCAATTTTGAGGAGCTCTTAAATTTTTCAACAGTTTTTCATTCGATTTTCAGACTATTAGACATTGAACGATGTCACCTTAACGTAAGAAAATGAACTTTCTTTAACAGTCCCAGTGGATTAGAACGAATTTATTTCTCCTCTTCTATAGTTTGAGGGCTCACGACCAATGAATTGATCATTCTGGCTCCTCTGTTTAATTTGCTAGATTTTCATAGGCACACTGTTTCTCTGTTGAAGGCCAAGGTTCAGCTGCATTGGGTTTCCTTTTCATGTGTTTGTTTCTTTCTGGTTGCTCGTTTACTCTCTACCGTATGATGGTACGGCAAGTTAACTCAACACTCTCTACCGTATGATGGTACGGCAAGTTAACTCAACACTCTCTACCGTATGATGGTACGGCATATTAACTCAACACTTTCTAGTGTATGATGGTACGGCATATTAACTCAACACTTTCTAGTGTATGATGGTACGACATATTAACTCAACACTTTCTAGTGTATGATGGTGCGTCATGTCAACTCAATACTCTCTAGTGTATGATGGTGCGGCATATTAACGCAACACTCTTCAGTGTATGATGATATGTCAGATTAACTCAACACCTATAGTAACAAGGTATAAACTATTTTGTTTTGTTCAAAACGACACAATGAGTTAACGGACGTAATGTAAGAACCGGGAGACTCCCGGTCTCAATATCCATACAAGACTTTAGGATACGCCACGAGGAAAACAAGTTATAAACAGTTCTTTTTTGTGGGCTACTCACATGTCGGTCTTGGTTAGCACGACGACATTCATGTGTAAGATGACATTCATGTGTAAGATGACATTCATGTGTAAGATGAAATTCATGTGTAAGATAACATTCATGTGTAAGATGACATTCATTCGTAAGATGACATTCTTGCGTACGATAAAATTCACTCAAACAATGACGTTCATTCATACAGTGCCATACATTCATACGATGACATTCATTCATGCGATGAGATTCATGCGCATGAAGACATTCATTCGTAAGATGACACGCTTACTTTCGAGGAAAGTCGTTCACGCAATGACATTCATTCATACGGTGACATTCATTCATAAGATGACATTCATGCCTACGACGCCATTCATGCGTGCGATGATATTCATGCGTATCGGGACCAGCCTCACTGATTCGATCGCTTCGCTCCCACCACTGACCTTCAGAAGTTTCTCGGTATTTAATGTGTTTATTCTTTGACATACTTTATCCGAAAAAAAACAACAACATTATTTTCTCCCATTGGCGTAGGAAGGGATGCACCTGTTGTTGTTCGTTATTGGGGAAAGTTTAAAAGAATGTGTTTGTCATCGGCAACGAGTCTGTGAGCCACTTTTCATCTCTTGTAAAGTTGGACAATCAGCTGTCTGAAATGTTGCCCCCCCCCCCCTTCCCAGCCGGTCAGACAGCCACAAACAAGAGCGTAGTTATCAAGGATTTAAAAGGAAAGGCACGTCTCCTTTTTTAAATTTTAATTCGGAGAGCTCAATATTGAAATCTGTCGTCTAACAATTTTTGTTACAGCAGAGTTAATCGGATGGTATAGGAATACTTGACCTCGCACAACATAATTCGAGGCGAGGACACATCTACAAGATACCGATTAGATGACACGCCATTACAAATCTTAGTTGAATGTGTTGACCGTTTCCTGTAGACAGCATAATATCTATACAAAATAAGAGAGTTTGTCCATGTCCTGTATACAACATATCTATACAACACGCTCGAGTGTTTGTCTTTGTCCTGTAGACTATATATCTATACAAGAAACTAAGAGTGTTTGTCTCTGTCCTGTAGACGACATATCTATACAACACGCTAGAGTGTTTGTCTCTGTCCTGTAGACAACATATCTTACAAGAAGCTAAGAGTGTTTGTCTCTGTCCTGTAGACAACATATCTAGACAAAAAACTAAGACTGTTTGTCTCTGTCCTGTAGACAACATATCTAGACAACAAACTAAAACTGTTTGTCTCTGTCCTGTAGACAACATATCTAGACAACAAACTAAGACTGTTTGTCTCTGTCCTGTAGACAACATATCTAGACAACAAACTAAGACTGTTTGTCTCTGTCCTGTAGACAACATATCTAGACAACAAACTAAAACTGTTTTTCTCTGTCCTGTAGACAACATATCTAGACAACAAACTAAAACTGTTTTTCTCTGTCCTGTAGACAACATATCTAGACAACAAACTAAAACTGTTTTTCTCTGTCCTGTAGACAACATATCTAGACAACAAACTAAAACTGTTTTTCTCTGTCCTGTAGACAACATATCTAGACAACAAACTAAAACTGTTTTTCTCTGTCCTGTAGACAACATATCTAGACAAAAAACTAAGACTGTTTTTCTCTGTCCTGTAGACAACATATCTAGACAACAAACTAAGACTGTTTGTCTCTGTCCTGTAGACAACATATCTAGACAACAAACTAAGACTGTTTGTGTCTATCCTGTAGACAACAAGACATATATACAAAAAGACAAGAGTGTTTGTTTCTGTATTGAACCGTTTTTTTATTTTGAAATTTTTTTGCCTACTCCTTTATTTCCTGATATTGCTCTTCGTCAAGTACCTTCTACCATTTATATATTTCTGAGTACAAATCTGATCAATATATTTTTGAAGTGGTTCCTCTCCCTTATCTCGCCCTGGTTGGTGGATCGATTTATTTGCCACACATGTCACAAAGATATCTCGGACTCTCCCCCTATGTTATATAATAATTTCAACCCTTTAATGAAAACTGAAAAATTATAATGCTTTCATAGAAAGGTGTCTCCGAAATTACACCATTCCCATTTCATGTCTTGATAATAATGTGTCTTCATAACGCCACAATTCCCATTTCATGTCGTGATAATAATGTGTCTTCATAACGCCACAATTCCCATTTCATGTCGTCATAATAATGTGTCTTCATAACGCCACAATTCCCATTTCATGTCGTCATAATAACGTGTCTTCATAACGCCACAATTCCCATTTCATGTCTTCTTTAAATCTTAGGTCCGATTCAATATAACTAATATATTTCGACAGAAAGTTTCAACTGTATTCAATAATTGTTAACCTGACTTATTCTATGATTAGACATGAAACTTATCCGTCACCATTATTGGGGCTAACCAAACCCCCCCCCCCCCAAAAAAAAAAAACATTTTCTGGCAAAAAAACAAAAAAAAATATGCACCCTTGACTAACAAAGAATGCACCCTTGACTAACAAAGAATGCACCCTTGACTAACAAAGAATGCACCCTTGACTAACAAAGAATGCACCCTTGACTAACAAAGAATGCACCCTTGACTAACAAAGAATGCACCCTTGACTAACAAAGAATGCACCCTTGACTAACAAAGAATGCACCCTTGACTAACAAAGAATGCACCCTTGACTAACTTTGTTCCAAAAAAAAATGTGTTGTCTCATGCCTGCCTGACTCTCCTAGACGGAAATCACTAAATCTGTTGGTCCAAAATTGTATATTTTAGATACCTTTTCTATAATTTGTGAAAATTGTTAGACTGCAATAAAGCTTTAAAATAGATTAATTAGACACCAACCATTTGTGTCAATGGAACAATATAATGTAATCTTTAATGATAATTTAACTGAACACTTTTGTATTTTTTAAAATTATTATTAAATCTCACCTTATATTGTTCTAAATTGACACACATTGTTGGTGTCTAATTAATCTACAATTTGTGACATGGTTAAAACAAACTAATTTTTTTATGGTATAAAATACACCTGCTATATTTAAAGTGAAATAAATGACTATTTATAACCGTGCGTGTCCTTAGCTCCTAGTAGTGAATGAGACACATTTAAAGACACAATTCTGTCATTTAAATAGCTTAAATGATTTCTTTTTTTTCTTTTCAGATTCTTCTTGAATGTGAAGGCAAACATGAGCGACGTGGCCACACAAGAAGGATTAATAAAGAAACGAAATATGTCTGGACTTCACTTAGCTGTTTGACATACGTCACCATTCCATAGCAACCGGCGTACGCCATGGGGAAATGGTGCACAATACGATGGAACATGATGCGAGCCAAAGTCGCCCTTTCTCTCCTGTCCCTCTGGATCTGCGTGCTCCTCGTGTTCTACGCTGGCAGGCAGAAGTCGGTGAGAAACTGGAGCATAGTGTCCTGGTACAGCGGTCATCTTGAGGACAGCAGACTCGTGATACGACAGGAGTGCATCCAACCGAAGCTGAGAGTAGACGATCCAATTATGAAGAAATCGGTCAAGCGATTGAGGCCGGTCACGTGCAAGTTAAGAGAAGAAGAATGGGTTTATGTCTCAAACGGAACGGTTCGATACTCTGCATCGGCTCTCAAGAAGTACTCGAACTTCACGTGCTACTACCAATCCTTGCTGAGAGAAGGCGATTACAACATTTCATGGGCGGAGCCGGAGTTAGAAATCACAGACGGGTACGCCATGACGTCAGATTTCTTCAGGATCAACTGCGTGACGTCGACCAACAAGACCTTTGACAGCGTCTTCTCAGGGGTGGCGTACACCAAGGAGAGGGCCGAGAGGCCGGAGCCGCCACTGCCAGGCGGGTTCGAAGGAATGAGCATCGTCATCATGGGCTACGACTCGATGTCCAGGATGTCGTGGCTGCGTCGCCTGGTCAAGACACGGGAGTACTTCTACAACAATCTCGGGGCCATCGAGCTGGAGTCCCACAACATTGTAGGGGATGGGACCACTGCCGTCATGTTCCCGATGTTAACGGGGAAGTTTGAATGGGAACTACCCGAGGCCAGGTAAAACAAAGAAAAGATTCACTCTGCTTGGCAGGGGTCGAGTCCTGCCTGAACGAATGTGGGCGGCTATCTTTTTCCTTTTTTTTTATATTTCTAAAAAAAATTATAGTAATAAACACGTATTTGTTTTGGTACGAGGAATCTTGCGTGCGTTCCCTCACATTTTGTTCCAGCTGTCAACCCCTGCATTTAGTTAACTATTGATTTAAAAAGTAATGTCATCAGAATATGAATCAAAGAGAAAGAGTTTCTAAAAAGTAATCGATAAATTAATAACGAAATAAGAACTACGAAAGAAATGCTAGCTTGTGACCACAGTGATAACAAATAAGATGTCATGCGAAGTAAAGCACCTCAAATGTCAGCCTTGATTTAAACATGTTTCAAGGGGGTCTACTTCAGTTATAACATGAAATATTTAGATTTTATATTATGAATTATTAACAAAGACGCATTAATCAGAAGTATACACCTGCAAAGTTGGCTAAACTTTTTCCTTTGATTAAAATTTCAATTGACTTTAAATTTAAAAAAAAAAAATCTTCTTTGTTATAGAAATGTTTTGTTCCTGTTAAAACAACTATTACAACAAATGTTTAAAAAATATATTTGTACTTAACCTTTTTTTTTTTTTTTTTTTTTTTTTTTTTTTTTTTTTTTGAAAATGTACAAGAGATTCCTAAAGTTTTGCAGCATACTGTCTGCAAATATGTATATGCTTACACCAGAAGCTAAATATTTATTAGAGATACATACTCGTAGACATACACATATGATTGTTTGTTTGTTTAGTTTTTGTGTGTTATTGTCTATTGTCAGGCTCAAATATCCGAACGCTACTGTCATGGATCAATTTCCGTTTCTATGGCATGACATGAAGAAGGCGGGTTACCTGACCTCGTGGTGCAATGCCGCCCCTAAGACGGCGCCCTTCAACTGGAGGATGCTTGGGTTCGAGGAGCAGCCCACAGACTTCTACACCAGGCCGTTTTACATGGCGTTCGAACAGAGGGTACCAAAGAAGCTCAGGAACTGCCTGGGCTCGAGGACGTTCAGCAAGCTCTGGCTCAACTACTTCCATGACATTTTCATGATGTACCCGCACAAGCGGAAGTTCTTGTTCCACTTTCTGGTCGAGATGAGCCACGATGATAATAATCTAATTACAAAGGTGATGTAGATTTTCACCAATAAAACAAAATATTGATAGATAACTAGTGAACAATTTTCTACAATAAATAACTTTCTTACATTTTACAGTCTGGTATTTAGTGTCTAACTAAGTAAATAGATCAATATATATGGGAAAGGATTTTTCTCAGTAAAATTATATTTCTTTTATTATAGTGATACGGCTGCTGGCATATTTTATCATGTACAATATTCAAATCCTTTGTTATGTTCAATTTCATTATTATGTTAAATTTCATTATAATATTCAATTTCATTGTCATATGTATTTCAATATCACATGTATTTCTATGCTTACTTTCTCAGGTTTACTTCTACTGTAAAGTTTATTATCATATTTTTTAAAATTTACCTTTGCTAACATCATTATCATCTTTCTAGCACCAGCATTTTTTAGCATCATTATCATCTTTCTCACATCATCATCTTTCTAACATCATCATCTTTCTAACATCATTATCATCTCCCTGTCATCAGATGGACGACGACATCAAAAGTTTAATACAAGAATTGCACACCGGGGGCTACCTCAACAACACCCTCTTTATTCTGATGGGTGACCACGGGGCTAGGTACAGCAAAGTGAGATCCACTTACTCGGGCAAACTCGAGGAGCGCCTCCCGTATTTCTCCTTCCTGTTCCCCCAGTGGTTCCAGGCAAAATATCCGCAGGCCATCGAAAACTTGCGGACCAACACCAAACGCCTGACCACGCCGTTTGACCTCTATGAAACCTTTAAGGACTTTCTAAATTTTCAGGGCACCGGGATGGGGTCGGTCTCCAACAGGGGCATCAGCTTGTTCAAAGAAGTTCCGCTGGAGCGTTCCTGCGAACACGCACATATTGCGCCACACTGGTGCGCATGTTTGGCTTGGAAGAACGTGTCCATGGAAGACTACGGAGCGAATCGTGCCCTGAGGTACACCGTGGACACCATTAACTCTTACACGGCCTCGTATAGAAACGAGTGCGCGTTGCTAAGTGTGGAGAAGGTCACACATGCCATGAAGCTGGAGACCCGCACAGAGGTTCTCAAATTTTTGAAAACTGACGACGAGGGAGGGATCTACAACATCAGTTTTAACGCCAAAAACAAAAACGAGATGGCCATGTACCAGTTGACCTTTTACACGACCCCGGGCCATGGCTACTTCGAGGTCACCGTGACCCACGATCTTTTGCGCAACCAGTTTTCGGTCAACGAGAAAGAGATCAGCAGGATCAACAAATACGGCGACGCCCCTGCGTGTATTTTGAATAAAAACCGACAGATTCGCCAGTACTGCTACTGCCTTAGCAACATCAAATCCTAGCAAAACATGAACTAAAATCTCTTTGAAATCCGTTCTTTCTGGTGCATCCTGCGTGCTCCTTAACACACTCAACATCTTTTATGTATTAGTACTGAGTCAAAAAATAGAAAGGCTCTCACAAATAGAGCGCAACATGTAAGGTGTAGGACTGTCGGTAGGACTGTCGGTAGGACTGTCGGTGGGACTGTCGGCAGGACTGTTGTTGAAAGGCCGGGTTATATTATAGAAAATGAGAATCTAACTTTATTTATTTTTTATTTATTTTTTTTGGCCCAACACTTGGACCTATCGCGTATTGACTCCGATTACCCCGACAACCGGTGTAAATAACTTGACATGATTAAGCCAAAGTATACAAATATTAAACCATAGGGTGACGGGAGTGACAGGTTTTTTTCAGGGAATACCAGGGAATAGCCGTTGGTTTATTTCTTAGAAGTTAGTGATGTGAGTTGTGTACGAACCATTCCTGTTATATTCTAGTGTACGTGTTTTCAATGTTATTTATTGATGTATATCAACATGTTTTTTTTTTTAAATTTCCCACTAAAAGAGTTTGTTCTGTCATTAATTTGTCATTAATTAATTAACTGTTCATTAATTTCCTTAAATGCTTATTATATTCCAAACCTGTGCCTTTTTGTGTATGTGTAAAGCTAAAACCAAAATTTGTTTCCTGTTCGTAAGCTGTGTGAAGATATGATTGTATCTCTTCTGAAAATAGTTGATGAATCACTAGATATATCCAAACACCATCCGGCACACCCCCCCCCCCCCACTTTGCCCAAGTTTTCCAATGCACAGTTAGTTGTTAGGAAGCCTTTTTGTTACAAATGAAATATAAAATGTTGACAATGATCTTACAATAGCCTATAAACGACATTGTTTGCACCATACAATTAGGATGCATAAACTGGGCCTCTTATCTGCATTTGAACATTATCAAAGCTTGCAGTTCAAGATTATTATTTTAGCTTTATTTATTTAGTGTTAATAATAATATAATGTTAATTTTAGCTACGACTTTTAATTTATTTTTCAAACGTGTGGCCCATATTTAGAATATAAATAATACTTTTAAAAATATTACTATATCCAGTGAAGGCTAAATTATCAATTAAAATATTCACTTAATTCCATTCAAAACATTCCAGTCTGTATTTAAAAAAAATATTTTAAATAAGAAATATTTTTAGAACGTTATAATCAGGGGCGAAGCCAGTCGTGGGCGGTCCCAGAGTGATGTCCCAGGGTGTGGTCCCAGGGTGCGGTCCCAGGGTGTGGTCCCAGGGTGTGGTGTCAGGGTGCGGTCCCAGGCTGAGATCCCAGGGTGTGGTCCCAGGGTGCAGTCCCAGGGTGCGGTCCCAGTGTGCGGTCCCAGTGTGTGGTACCAGGGTGTGGTCCCAGGGTGCGGTCCCAGGGTGCGGTCCCAGGGTGCGCTCCAAGGGTGCAGTCCCAGGGTGCGGTCTGGTCCCAGGGTGCGTTCCAAGGGTGCGGTCCCAGGGTGCGGTCCCAGTGTGTGGTACCAGGGTGTGGTCCCAGGGTGTGGTCCCAGGGTGTGGTCCCAGGGTGAGGTCCCAGAGTGCGGTCCCAGGGTGTGGTCAAAGGGTGTGATCCCAGTGTGATCCCAGAGTGTGGTCCCAGGGTGTGGTCCCAGGGTGTGGTCCCAGGATGTGGTCCCAGGGTGTGGTCCCAGGGTGTGGTCCCAGGATGTGGTCCCAGGGTTTGGATCCCTTCTTTGGCGTAAAAAATGTTCAAGTTTCACAAATCATTAAAGCTCATCAGAATGTAGTGAAAAAAATATGAAGATAAAAAGAGTCATGCATTCTTAACGCCACAACCAAAATAGATAATCAAGCAAACATCAGTCTATTGTCAGTCAACCTTTAGTCAGCCATCAAGAAATCATCAGTCAACCATCAGTAACCATCAGTCATATTATCCATCAACTGTCAGTCAACAATCAGTCAACCATTAGTCACCTATCAGTCACCTATCAGTCACCGATCAGTCAACCATCAGACAATCATCAGTAAACCATCAGACAACCATCAGACAACCATCAGTCAATCATCAGTCAACCATCAGACAACCATCAGACAACCATCAGTCAACATCAGTCAACCATCAGTCAACCATCAGTCAACCATCAGTCAACCATCAGTCAACCATCAGTCAACCGTCAGACAACCATCAGTCAACCATCAGTCAACCATCTCTCAACACTTAGATTGTGTAACAATACCCCTTTAAGCCCTCTGACATACGATCAAGTGAATAGATGCCTTTAATGAACAACCAAAGGCTCAACGGTGGCCTTATATGTATTTCAAAGGTTAGAGATATCAAAACCCAGCACTCGATACCATCAGTCAGCACTCGATACCATCAGTCAGCACTCGATACCATCAGTCAGCACTTGATACACCCAGCAAGCACTCAATAAAATCAGCCAGCACTCAATACACCAGCCAGCAGTACATATACCCTCAGCCAGCACTCGATACCATCAGCCAACAATCGATACCACCAGTCAGCACTCGATACCATCAGTCAGCATTCGATACCATCAGTCAGCACTCGATACCATCAGCCAGCACTCAATACACCAGCCAGCATTACATATACCCTCAGCCAGCACTCGATACCATCAGCCAACGATCGATACCACCAGTCAGCACTTTATACCACCAGTCATCAACATATACCATCGGCCAGCACTAAATACCATTATCCAGCACTAAGTAGCAGCAAACACTCCATGACGTCGGGCATCACCCACACACTAGTACCAGCGCTCTATCCCTTTAGCTTTCTTTAAGGAATTCTTTTGTCTTCGTGTCTTAATGATACTGACAATATATATATTTTTTTTAATGCGAGTTGCAATGACATTATAATGAGTGTTTGTTTGTTTTTTTCTTATAGAACGATGGTACAACGGAACACAATGTATAAATGTATTCATTTATTTAACCTGTTGTGCAAGAGTATCTTTGCCATCATTTCATTAATTGAAAGAAAGAATCACAACAAACTGATAAGATTAATGATAAGATTAATGAAAGTGCCTAGAATGTATTGACTGCTATAAATACATTCTGAAATCTGTGTGTACAGCCTTATATACGAGGAGAAATCTCAAGGATGATAAATTAAATAAAATGATTATTTCTTCAAATACGAGAGTTGTTTTATTGTATTATTTATTGTATTTTTTTTAAATATCTGCCAATGTCTTGTTAATCCTCTTCTATATCTTAAAGGCCCACGATCAATGTTTTGAGAATTCCTGCTCCTATGTATGGAAAGAGGCTTTGCGATGTTTCTGTGCCTGTTATTGAAGAGGATAGTTCACTGGTTGCAAGGGCTGCTCAGCGATGGTGTCAAGAACTCTCCCCATTTATCTTAATCTGTTCTCTCAATCACACTCTCTCTTGAATTCTTCATTTTTTTCCTAACTTCCTTTCTGTTTTCCATCTGTTTCTTCCTCCGATTCGTTCTTTCTCCCTTTCTTTGTTTCCTTTCTCTCTTCCCATTCCCCCCCCCCCTTTCTCTCTTATTATTTTGTGTCAATGTCTTTTTCTCTCCCACTCGCTCTTATTTTCTCCTCACTCTCTCTTCACACTCTCTCTTGAATTCTTCATTTTTTTCCTAACTTCCTTTCTGTTTTCCATCTGTTTCTTCCCCCGATTCGTTCTTTCTCCCTTTCTTTGTTTCCTTTCTCTCTTCCCCTTCCCCCCCCCCCCCTTTCTCTCTTATTATTTTGTGTCAATGTCTTTTTCTCTCCCACTCGCTCTTATTTTCTCCTCACTCTCTCTCACTCTCATTCGTGTGTGTGTCAAGCAGACATCGGGGGTGAGTTTGTTCCTGCCATCCTTTCATTTCCTTTCTAAGTCCCCCTCTTTCTCTCTCTCTCTCTCTATCACCCAAACATGACACACAAACATTCTCTCTCTCCCTTTGTTTTGGCTCTGTCTCTCTCCTTAGCTCCCTTTAATATACCAAAATTTATTTTAGTTTTTAAAAGTTCAATTCTATTAAACACATTTGCTAGTTATGCCACATTTTCTAGTCCTGCCATATTTTCTAGTTATGACAAATTTTCTAGTCCTGCCATATTTTCTAGTTATGACAAATTTTCTAGTCCTGCCATATTTTCTAGTTATGCCACACTTTCTAGTCCTGCCATATTTTCTAGTTATGACAAATTTTCTAGTCCTGCCATATTTTCTAGTTATGACAAATTTTCTAGTCCTGCCATATTTTCTAGTTATGACAAATTTTCTAGTCCTGCCATATTTTCTAGTTATGCCACACTTTCTAGTCCTGCCATATTTTCTAGTTATGACAAGTTTTCTAGCCCCGCCATATTTTCTAGTTATGACAAATTTTCTAGTCCTGCCATATTTTCTAGTTATGACAAATTTTCTAGCCCTGCCATATTTTCTAGTTATGACAAATTTTCTAGCCCTGCCATATTTTCTTTTTTTTTTCTTCTGTTTTTGTTTTTGTTCGCTACATCGCCCCACTAAGCTCCGCCTTTGATTCTCCAAAGTCATGAAACATTACCATGTTTTAACCAAGTTCAAATGGGGCTAGTCGCGATAAAATGTTAGATGTCTCACGTACACGGAAAATTAGACCCCTTGGACGTGTGCACTGGCTGGTGTTAAAAGCTAGCACCAGGAGCTGACGGAAACACTCTGAAAATATGTTTACACAGTCAATCACGTTTTAAGGTATAAGAACGTGCAGGCTAATAATGGATGAAATGCCAACCCGTTTCTCTTGCACTGAGTTCAAGGCCAAGGTCTCGGCCCTAACCCGCCAGTTTCTTTGTGATACATCTCTTTATCAAGTGGGGCTGTAGATAACTTAAGTAATATTGTCAAATAAAAACAGTGGCGTAGCTAAGGATTTACCGTCCAGTACGGGCAAACATTAAAGGCGGCCCCACAGACGAAAACCCGCTGCAGTGGGCCCAACATTTTTTTTCTTTCGAGACAGAATCAAGCGCCGCCCGCGGCTGACCGCCACCTTTGTATTACCCCCCTCCCCCACACACCCTTTCCCCCAAACTACGCCAGTTCATCTAGATAACTTTAGCTTTTCCCTCCAAATGGAAACAATTTTCCCCTCCATACTTGACCAGTATGGACTGTGCTGTAATAGTAACCATAGTTACAAAATTGTAAAATCTCTCTGCAAGAACGAGAGTTGTTCAAACGGAGGCATGTTGGAAATAAAAATATTTTTAAAGTTTTTCTTTTTTTTTTTTATTTTTTAGGGACGTTGCAACTACGTTCTCTGAATTATGTCCATTGAAACAATTTGTTGACAATCAACCATACACACGGACTTTTGCAGATGCGCCCGCCCGCATATTACTGGTGTTTTATTGTTGAAAAAAAATCTTCTGTTTAAGTTCGTTAATTGATGATTTCATTGCTTTGATTATCACGCTGTAAAATAGCCCCCCCCCCCCCCCCCCCCCCCCCCCCCCCAAAAAAACCCCCCCCCCCCCCACCCGCAAAAAAAAAAGGCCAAACAAAGGACGTCATCACGCTGTGTTGCTAATGAATTAAAGGGCAAGTAATAGTTCTTCAGTTTTACTAAAATGCATAAAACTCGGTTCACTCCCTTCCGAAATGCCAGCCCGAGTCGCGTCCCCCGCCCATGCTCTGTAATCACCTAGCTTCCTAGCTGCAAAGCTATTTAACCAGCTATCTGCAAACCTGTCCTGTCGTGCCGAAACCAACATACCTAGGGTTCACCCATTGATCTATAGATCTGTAACTCCTTACCTACCTAACTGCAAACCTATCAAACCAATCGTACCTACCTATCAACCACCAGACCCCACCTACCTATCAACCCAAATCCCACCTACCTACTAATCCACCAAATCACCTAGCTTCCTAAACACCTGTCACATTACCTGCCTGTCTAACTACCTACCTATCAACCACCAGACCCCACCTACCTATCAACCCAAATCCCACCTACCTACTAATCCACCAAATCACCTAGCTTCCTAAACACGTGTCGCATTACCTGCCTGTCTAGCTACCTACCTGACAACCCGCCCACCCCCAGATCCATGCAGTCATGCATCAGTCAATCCTTCAATCCGGCCGTCCACCCAACCTTCCGTCCAACGACACGTCTAACCGGTCCAACAACCCATTCGTCCACCTCCGTCAATCGATCCATCCATCGAAATAGCTATACATATGTTTGTTAATCTATCCATCGATCAATGTATCTAGTCATAAATGTATCCATCTCTCCACCATTCCTCTGCACGGAACCAATCCGTCAGTACTTCTCACACGGTTTTGATGACACAATCGTTTTCTTTCCCCCACGAGCTGTGGCATGCAACATTACCCCCACCCCATCCCTCTTATATGTTTTTGACATCACCAATTAAACGCTGCCAATCCTTTCCCACCCCACCCTTGATAGGGAAAGTTTGTTTACGTTTCTACATAGGGGGGGGGGGCGATTTCTTGACTTCTGCTCTGAAATTGTTCACTAAAAAATGCGACACTCGACCGTGACCGGGTAGACATTTACGAGACTTGACCTGACTTACAGGAGTCCTACAGGACTTGATACCTTTTTCACACAGTGTGTGTGTATTAATTTAGGACTTTGTAGTTGTGTCAATACATGAGACGAACTATTGACCATATTCAATGAAAAGCGAACACTGCGAGAACCACTCTGTCTCCGCAGCTTAATGATAATATAATGGTTGTCAACTGAAGCTCCATTAAGCTCCGCCAGGAACGTATCGCACTACCCGGAGCGCCGCCGTTTAACATCATTACTCATTTACTCTCATCTCATTCCCGTAGTGCGGTAGCTTTGTACGAGATGTCATCATGAAATATGCAACGCGCTGTCTTTGTGTAGAGTGTAGGTTGTGGGTCGGGATTCACCATAAACGTGTGCCATTGATGGGGGGGGGGGGGGGAATCTGGGTTCTTTTTAAATTCCTTTATATTTAACTACGCTTTTGTTCGTGTGATTGTGGCAAAAAATGTTCTGACGGCTAAATGACCCACTTCCCCGTCATGCTATCGAGCTGATGCTCGGCACATAGACTCCTAGGCAATGACAACACATTCTTACACATTTTTAGCCCCACCATCAAAAAAATTAAAATTTCCCGTTTTTCAATGGAGATGAAGGAGATATGATGGAATGATTTCTTACGAGCTGTTGTATTGTTATTATTATCCGTGCTTTTGTTTGTGTGTTCTTGGCCAAAATCTTCGGAAGGCTAACTGACCCACTTTGTATCATCCTATCGGGCTGAAACCTGGCACATAAACTCGTTGCCGATGACAACGCATTCACTCCAATTTTTAGCAGCATCTCCACTCCATCCATTAAAAAAAAATACATTTTTTTTTCTCTTTCTTTTTTAAAGAGGGTGGAGATGGTATTGCTTTTTTCAATTGGGGGCGTGTTTTTTTTTTTTTTTTTTTTTTTTTTTTTTTTTTGTTTTGTGGGGCGATTAATTGTGTAGTTGCTACTATGTGCTGTGTATTTTTGACGAAAGGGGGGGGGGAATGGAGTAAAACATTTTCTTTTTTTAAATTTGATGGTGAAAATGAAAGAAATGTGAAACACGTTTTAGGTTCACCTATCTACATAAACGCTTTTCACTAAATAATACATCACGTACAATGACCTAAATGCAAACACAGAATCATGTATACGATTTATACGGAAAAACTGCTCTTTTTTTTCCAAATTAAAATGACTAAAGTCGCTGAGATTGCAGATCCGCAGAGGAAAGCGAGGATTTCCCGAGTATCGGGGCGAGTTCTATCAGTAATCGATAACAGGGTTTAAAAAAGGTATCGAAAACCACTCAAGGATATTTGAAGACGACATTTTTCGTCTATAATCTCTAAAACGGGTACTGCTTTTATAGTAGAAGTGATCTTTAGCTGTCGTTATAGACAAAAAAAAAATATAAAAAAATTATGAAGTATTTTTATAACAATACGACTATTTTTATTGACCATACATGAATAAATGAAAACTATATTTTATAATTAATAACATTTTTAAAAAAATGCTTTCGAATGGTATAGAGTCAAAACCCTAGCAATACCCTAATAATATCATTACAGCTAGTTCAGGTAAATTGGACTGGTCAGCCTCAGATGGTGGCTCATTCAAGGGAAGCAAAACTCTTGGGCACGTCTGTCTTGCGGATTGTCCCCCCTGGGGTTAAGGCTCCAGGCGTAAAATCAGGCTGAAGTCCCGCACTCAGTCTGGCAATGAACTCAAGACCTCTATAGAATACCGGAATAATCCTGTGTTGATGATGGTGCAAATGAGTACAGACTTCTTCACGTTTCCCGAAACTCCCACCAACTGCTGGGAATTGAAGACACGGTGCTTGAGACTGTGTTGGGAGTCCAAATAAATTTAGCAGATCATCTAGCAGATCATCTAGCAGATCATCTAGCAGATCATCTAGCAGATCATCTTAAGGGATTTCCAGTGACATAACACCATCGTCTCCTGGACATCTAACCCCTTTAAATATTTAACTTCTAAATCCACGTCACTCTAGAGAGCCACTTGCAGTCAACGCCGTTGTGTCCTCATTTAGCTACATAATGTTTTATAAATAAAAATATTTCAAAAAACTCTTTTTGAATGTCATGTAAGTTCTTTACTCTCCAACCGGCAGAAGATTATAGGATTCATCATTTTTTGTAGAGTAAAAAAATCCGTGCGTTAAATTAAAAATTAACTTTTTGACTTTCAAAGGGATCATCAGGGCGAACATTTAGGGCTGTCTGAGCAACGGTAATTTTAGAGCCCTTGATTGATCGTGTTTTACTATATGACCTGAAGCTTCGGTGTCCCAGTTGGTCTTCGTGGAAGTCCTTTTTACGATGATACATTTTAAGTCACCGTTTTTTAAGCCACTAGTTGTAAAGTTGAACAAGTGGGCAGATTTACAATTAAACTGGACCAGAGAGAAACATGTTTATTGTGACAGTCTGACAATTTCGTATTAAAACATGCAGACATACCACTTAACATGCATAAAATACCCCCCCCCTTTTTTTAAAGCTAATGACAGTGTAAATTATGGGTTCTCAGGTATTCTTCGGCCGACATCACAGTGCCATAAAGTCACACATAGCACCCCCCCCCCCTGATCTTACGCCATCAACAACATTTTTTTTTAAATTTTGGTTTCAGAGTCGTCGCGTGGACCCTAAAAAATCTGACCACGCAAAGCTTGATCACGTGTTTAAGAACGGCAGGACCGTTGGAAAATAGCGAATAGACCGTCTTCTCGGTCTTGATTTCCAATTTGCCACCGCTGCATAGTAACTACAGATAGCCGCTAGGTCACGCTGTAGCAGCTCTTGCTGTCGGTGGGCATCCTTACCGATACTCCATATTACCAAGTAACTTGTGAACTATTCGGTATTTCCCTGCGTCCGCGTCAGCCAGACTTTCTAGTGGAGTTTCTAATTCTAGAACTCCTGCAATTACAATTCATCAATTTATTTATTTATTTTTTTTTTAATTATTTTTTTTTTTGCTCTTGATAAAATGGATGAATAAAGTGGTACCCAAAATAATAATAATAATAATAATAATAATAATAATAATAAATAATAATAGCACGTTTTATGTAGCGTGGTACCCCAGCCTAGGGCTGGGCTCACCACGCTCTACATAATTTTTTTTTTTTCAAAAGAGACATAATCATGCCATTAAAATAAAATACATTTATGAAATAAAGAACAGCAATGTATATTCACCCACCCCACCACATAACTTTTACAAGGCAAACCATGGACGGCAGCCAGCAAGATCGTTTATCGGTCAGAGGAGGGGAATCAGTCAGGGTAATCAAATACGATTATTCGTTGACAATAGTTGATGTTTGGAACTTAAGAATTTATTTTGTTTAAATCCTGATTTACCTTTTGCAGCGAGAGTGAGAAACTAAATTTTTTGTTAAGACTTTGATAAGACCATCGGCTTCCGAGTTGTCATCCCCTCAGCACCGCCACGTGAATTTTTTGAGCCCCCCCCCCCCCTCCCTTCCATTTTTTTTAATTTGTAGTTGTTTTTGCTATTCAGTACAAATTAAAATACTTTCTATAAATTTTTTTTTTTACCCAAATCACCCAAAAAAACGGGGCCCAAAACTCTCTAAGGCGGGATGGACGCCTCCATAAGGCTACTACAATTTTGATGTTCTTTACAGCTGGTGTCTACCGGGCCTACGGTCCTCAGACCTCCATAATTGCGTTATGGCTGTCTACCAGGCCTACGGTCCTCAGACCTCCAGAATGGCGTTATGGCTGTAGCCATCAATAGCAATGATTCTGCTGTGTTCATGCCTTCGTTAAATAATACACTCTCGCTGGTGGGAGGTGGGGGGAGGGGCTGGATTGTGTCCTTCAGTGGCGTTAGAGCCGCCCCTACCCACGAGCGACAAAATCTCAGGCGTTGACCATAAATTGCCATCCATTAATAAAAAGACCACCCATAAAATAAAACAAAAAAGGAACAGGTGGAGTGGACGGCCTTCCTTCCGCAGCCCACTTCCTAAACCGTGCGTGTCTTCATAAAGTTGTCGTTCTCTGGCACCTGTTGACATTTATGATGCTGTTCTTCTCTTTTTGTTTCTTCAACATTTACAACACTTATTGGTTTCAGTCAAAGCTAAGTTTGTTACCTCATAAATGAAGAGTTACAAACAGAAGCCTGGCGTTATTTTCACAAAACTTCTCATCAATCCAATCAACTTTTTTACAAATCACGAGAGGAAGAATAAGGCGACATTTCGGTAAGAATCCCTAATCAAGCAGTTAAACCACTTAAAAGGGGGGGGGGATCTATAAATGACTGCCATGAAAAAGGTTGCTGATTTTGAACCCCCCCCCCCCAATTGTCACAAAAAAGTTAGACTCGCTCTTAAATATAACGTCATAAACCTCTGCCCACCCCCACCTCTCCCCACCTCCTTTAAAACAAATCTGCCCTGTCTACTCCTGGATTTTTACAAACCCTTAAAATTGAACGAATCGCCTTCAATCGATATCAAATTACGTTGTTAGAAACATTTCCCTTGAACAGTGGTTCCTAACCAGGGGATGAAAACACCCCTTGTGGTGCGGGGCGAACCCTAACACAATTGTATTTGCTACCATTCGCTAGTTGTAGCTGCCTTTAAATAATCAACTTGATGTATTTTGATTAGAAGCAGTTCTTGATGGTGATTTTTTTTTTCCAGAAATTTATGAAGAAATAAATCTACAAATACTAAGTTATTTAACGGCATTGGAAAAAAATGTATTACAGTTTCACGTTTTTTGTTTTTGTTTGTTTTTTTTAAAAATTGAGGTGGGATGAAAGGCTGTAAAAAGGCTAGGAATCCTATCCCGTGAAAACACCCCCTTGTGATGTGGGGAAAACCCCAAAACATTTATATTTGAATCTCCAACATTGTGCATAATGTTTAACGCGGGGATTAATGTTAAACACTGAGCCGAAAGTTGAACACTAAGCCGAATGTTGAAACAGGAGCTGAGTGTGCAACTTAGAGCTGTTGTCGTGGGAAGCATCAATGTGAACTAGATCAGCTAACACACACTAATAAATGTTATATACTCTTTTAGTCCTGGGATTTAATCTCTTGTAGCTCATGGGCAAATATGGTTGCGTCTTGCCTCATCTGGTGGGCATCACCGTAAGTCATGTCTTCAAGGTCAGGTCTCTGGGTCCCGACCCTCCGCCCCTTCTCACTGCCGGGGCAGCCAACCAAATGTGCCTCTCTGACTGCTGACCTCTTCAGTTGTTACCAATATTCCTTGGAATGGACCGGATGTCATTTTGTAATGGATGACAATGGCTGGGAGACGTGGACGACAAACACCGCAGCTCTGATTTCAATGCCCAGCTGTCACTGTGATTGTAAGGTCCAGACCAACGCCAATGAAATATTTATAGTTGGGCTGAGACGGAGTAAAGTTCTTGTTTTTTTTTATCCCGGTACCAAATTGTTGTAGTTTGAAAGCACACCCGGTTGATCCAGGTCCAGGTGTTACCATTGAGGAATTATCTATAGATACTGAGAAATTGCCAACTGTGCAAATGTTCAAAGGGCAATGTACAAAACAATACCATATCACAAATGGATCAAAGTGGCAGGCCGTATAACACTAACTGCATATAATCCTAACCCATAGACAGGGTCGGATCGATGTCTCTCTACGTCGCAGACAAAAGCGGATAATTCTTCGCAAACCGCCATCAAAAAGGTGATTTTTAAATTCATATTAAATAAGGTAAAACACTTTTTTTTTTTTTTGAAAGCATTCCTAATCATTGGCGTTGAGGCGAGGCGTATTGGAATGTATCCCCGTGCGATATTTATTAATGATACGCCACTGCCTAATAGTTTCACTTGTAATCAATTGGTCAAAAAAAAGAAAAAGAAAGAAAGAAAACCGGAAAAAAAGGGAATTATTCAAAGAAAGTCAACAAAACAAAGAAGGCCCCGCCGACACGGGCTTTTTTTTTCTTTTTCTCAAGTTTGACCAGTCTTTGTTTGACCCATTTCCCTTTTTGCTAACCCGATTGCAGTCTCTCCCCCTAACTACCTTTTTTCTCTACCACGTAGCTTACGATGTGGTGACTGGGCAATCTGTAGAGACTGGTGACGCATGAGCAACACTCAATTCATATTTAAAATAAAGCAGGTGGGTGGAAATTAGGGTGACCAAACCCCCCGTAAAAACGTGTGTTTTTTTTCCCCACGATCGTACCCGGTGTCCCGAAAAAAGTCTCTCGGGACGCCTAAATGTCCCGTTTCTAAAACCAAACACATTTTTAAATCACTAAAACTTCCTAATTTATTATATAATTTCAAGTAATATGGAGGGTACTCTCCCATCCCCCGGGCCCCTCTTTAGCCGGAGGGTACTCTCTAAACCCCGGCCCCCCTTTAGCCGGAGGGTACTCTCTAAACCCCGGCCCCCCTTTAGCCGGAGGGTACTCTCTAAACCCCGGCCCCCCTTTAGCCGGAGGGTACTCTCTAAACCCCGGCCCCCCTTTAGCCGGAGGGTACTCTCTAAACCCCGGCCCCCCTTTAGCCGGAGGGTACTCTCTAAACCCCGGCCCCCCTTTAGCCGGAGGGTACTCTCTAAACCCCGGCCCCCCTTTAGCCGGAGGGTACTCTCTAAACCCCGGCCCCCCTTTAGCCGGAGGGTACTCTCTAAACCCCGGCCCCCCTTTAGCCGGAGGGTACTCTCTAAACCCCGGCCCCCCTTTAGCCGGAGGGTACTCTCTAAACCCCGGCCCCCCTTTAGCCGGAGGGTACTCTCTAAACCCCGGCCCCCCTTTAGCCGGAGGGTACTCTCTAAACCCCGGCCCCCCTTTAGCCGGAGGGTACTCTCTAAACCCCGGCCCCCCTTTAGCCGGAGGGTACTCTCTAAACCCCGGCCCCCCTTTAGCCGGAGGGTACTCTCTAAACCCCGGCCCCCCTTTAGCCGGAGGGTACTCTCTAAACCCCGGCCCCCCTTTAGCCGGAGGGTACTCTCTAAACCCCGGCCCCCCTTTAGCCGGAGGGTACTCTCTAAACCCCGGCCCCCCTTTAGCCGGAGGGTACTCTCTAAACCCCGGCCCCCCTTTAGCCGGAGGGTACTCTCTAAACCCCGGCCCCCCTTTAGCCGGAGGGTACTCTCTAAACCCCGGCCCCCCTTTAGCCGGAGGGTACTCTCAAAACCCCGGCCCCCCTTTAGCCGGAGGGTACTCTCTAAACCCCGGCCCCCCTTTAGCCGGAGGGTACTCTCTAAACCCC
>CAXITT010000457.1:192670-216084 GCA_964033795.1 Lymnaea stagnalis | reverse complement strand
CCCCGGCCCCCCTTTACCTGGAGGGTACTCTCCCACCCCGGCCCCCCTTTACCTGGAGGGTATACCCTCAAACCCTCCCTGGGTGTGTCCCGCTTTTTCCAGTTCAGGATTCGGCCCTGGCGTAAATTAATGAAACAACAGAATTTTGAGATGGCCTTTTTATAACAAGGAAATACAAGTTTGTGAATGTTTGTTTATGTCTCCGGTAGACACGCCTCTCTGATAGCTGCGTCCCAGGGGGTGGTCTTGTTTCGCTTTATGGGAAATTAGACCCTGACTGCTGTGCATCAGGCTATGGTCTTGGGTTGCCTTCTGGGACATACGAAATTTAGATGGTCTTTTAAAAAAGAATACGAAAGAAAAGTGTGAGTATTTGGTTATTTCTTTTTTGTATACGCCTGTCTGATAGCTGCGTCACAGGTAATGACACAGGTTTGCCTTATGGGAAATCAGACCCTGACTACTGTGCCTTCAGCTATGGCCTTGGTTTCCATAATGGAAAATCAGACCTTGACTGGTGTGACCTTGGCCATGGCCAAATTCGGCCTTATGCGAAATTCGGCCTTGCGCATAAACATAACAAAAATCAAGCATTGGGCCAAGGTTGCGATACATGCGAGATTGCTGCTGGCCGCTGGATGGCACTTTTTCATTTTCCTAGTACAAACGTTAAAAAAAATTATTAATACTAAGAAATTAGTAAATATATATTTTTTTTAAAACAGATATTTTCAGGGTGTGAAATACTTAGTATTTCCGTGTGTCGGTATCAGCTCTAATTTGTAGTGGAGTTTAAAATTCTTCAACTCCAGCAATGACGATTAGTCACCTTTTTTTGTTGTATTATTTGTTGCTAAAATAGCTGAATATAAGTCTTTCCCGGAATATGATTATTTCTTGATAATATTTACCAGTTTTGAATACATTTAAAAGGAACATTTCTAAAAAATAAAGCAATCTTGAAAAGGAGCGCAGATTCCACCCCGATGATAACATTAAATTAATCCATGCAATGTACTCGTCCTTCAATGTAGCCAAATTTGAATGTTGACGTTGATTGGACAATCAGACCTCAACCGTCTAACATGGAGAGTGTTACAAACAACCTCTACCGTCTAACATGGAGAGTGTTACAAACATGTTAGATCTTACGAATCTCAACGACATAGAGGAAATCCAAAGAATAATTTTTTTGAAGAAAACAAAAAAGCAGAAGAATATTTTGAAGAAGATGTTGACAAAGTTAGCCAAGATGTCATTCAGATTAGTCAGGACTACTCACAGTCGAAAGAAGACAAGGTTGATATTGATGACCTAGACGGTACTATTGACAATTCTGAAAACATTTTCCGAACACCTATTGAAATATTTGAGTTGCCTTCTCAGTGATCTACTATACAAATCAATATATTAAAGCCATCTAAACACAAAAGTTCACAAAGAAAGAGAATCTGAAATCAGTTTTACAGTGTTGGAAGAAATGTGCGTTGCTGACCAGTGGTCGTATTTTAATAATAAAAAAAAGGTGTGGCATCAAAATTATTTATTTTGGAAATTATTTAAAAAAAATAGTTTTATAAGAAACGTGTTTTTACAGAAATCACCCCATAAACTACCCCATGAGTTGGCGCTGATTCGACTTACTTGAAGCAGTAGAAGTCAATTTGTAAACTTCATATGTCATGTCTATGTAATGTATATGCTGTTAGGAAAGAGTAATCTTTATTTCATTTTTTTTCTCCACATTATTAAATAACAAGTAATATATTAATTTCTATTATAAATGTTTGTTTTTTTAAAAACTTAATTTTACATTGAATATTGTTTGTTAGTTAAGTTATAAAAAAATATTATTTTAGGCCAAAAATCCGCCGGAAAATATGCGGCACGCCGCATTAGCCGCCGTATTTCGTCCGCCGTAAATCCGCCGAAAAAGTGAACGAGTCGCCGTAACGTAACGTTTTTGCTTTCTTAAATTTCATGGCGTTCCGTTTTAAGGTATCAGGTATTGAGTGACAGAAACTGAATGAACGGAATGCATTCATGCACTGTATTAGCAGGACAGCAGATAAAAATGTTTTTTTTCTATTTTTTGAAATAATAAAACTTTTTCTGAAGTATTGTAAAAGTGTTTTATTGCTGAAGTTTTATCACTTCATTATTGGCCAGGCTTCAGCCGAATTTCAGCCGAATATTTCGTAATCAGTCGAAAATCAGCCGCAAATGTCAATTTACGGAGAGATCCGGCTAATCCGGATATCCGCCGAAATTTTAATTGTTTTTTTATTAAAGACCATTGGATAAGGTAACTGCACCCATAGATTAAATATTCTGTTGCTTTAGTAAAGATCATTGGATAAGGTAACTGCACCCATAGATTAAATATTCTGTTGCTTTAGTAAAGATCATTGGATAAGGTAACTGCACCCATAGATTAAATATTCTGTTGCTTTAGTAAAGACCATTGGATAAGGTAACTGCACCGATAGATTAAATATTCTGTTGCTTTATTAAAGACCATTGGATAAGGTAACTGCACCCATAGATTAAATATTCTGTTGCTTTAGTAAAGATCATTGGATAAGGTAACTGCACCCATAGATTAAATATTCTATTGCTTTAGTAAAGACCATTGGATAAGGTAACTGCACCCATAGATTAAATATTCTATTGCTTTAGTAAAGACCATTAGATAAGGTAACTGCACCCATAGATTAAATATTCTATTGCTTTAGTAAAGACCATTGGATAAGGTAACTGCACCCATAGATTAAATATTCTGTTGCTTTAGTAAAGATCATTGGATAAGGTAGCTGCACCCATAGATTAAATATTCTGTTGCTTTAGTAAAGACCATTGGATAAGGTAACTGCACCCATAGATTAACCATTGGATAAGGTAACTGCACCCATAGATTAAATATTCTATTGCTTTAGTAAAGACCATTGGATAAGGTATCTGCACCCATAGATTAAATATTCTGTTGCTTTAGTAAAGACCATTGGATAAGGTAACTGCACCCATAGATTAAATATTATATTGCTTTAGTAAAGATCATTGGATAAGGTAACTGCACCCATAGATTAAATATTATGTTGCTTTAGTAAAGATCATTGGATAAGGTAACTGCACCCATAGATTAAATATTATGTTGCTTTAGTAAAGATCATTGGATAAGGTAACTGCACCCATAGATTAAATATTATGTTGCTTTAGTAAAGATCATTGGATAAGGTAACTGCACCCATAGATTAAATATTATGTTGCTTTAGTAAAGATCATTGGATAAGGTAGCTGCACCCATAGATTAAATATTATGTTGCTTTAGTAAAGATCATTGGATAAGGTAACTGCACCCATAGATTAAATATTATGTTGCTTTAGTAAAGATCATTGGATAAGGTAGCTGCACCCATAGATTAAATATTCTGTTGCTTTAGTAAAGATCATTGGATAAGGTAGCTGCACCCATAGATTAAATATTCTGTTGCTTTAGTAAAGATCATTGGATAAGGTAACTGCACCCATAGATTAAATATTCTGTTGCTTTAGTAAAGATCATTGGATAAGGTAGCTGCACCCATAGATTAAATATTCTATTGCCTCATTAAAGACCGTTTGATGAGTTTACTGTACCCATAGGTTAGATTTTTAGTTGCTATATTATAAATCATAGGAAACGATACCTGCCCCCCCCTCCCATGTATTGAATATTGAGTTTTATGAAGCGGAAAAATGCTCTAAGTGTACCATCAATAATAATTCACTAGATATGTATGTATGGCCGTAACGCTGTGGTCAGTGGGCGTGCAAAGTAAAATTCACAGGAGTTAACACTAATTTGGATTCTTTTAAAGTACCTTCCTTAAATGCATGCTGTTGGTTTTTTTGTTGTTGTTGTTTTCAAAAGTCCCTTTAGTTGATGTGAGTCTCATGCAGTGCCGACGCCATGGTTTGGACAATTTGGAAGCGAGGCTAAGAATTCCACTTTCATTTATTTGAACTCGTGATTAATTTTATTAATTTTTTTTTTTTTTTTTTGGTTGGAGGGGGGGGGGTGTCTTTTTTCGTGTTTGCTGAAATGAAATATTAGCGTAGATTGAATGTCACCGCTGTAACTCCCGGAAATTTGGGAGGTTGGAGGGCTCATTTATAAATGAGATATCGTCTATATATATTTTATACATTGAATGAAGGGATCTATTTCTATACTGGGGCTTAACCACGTGATGTTTTGTTGTTGTTTTGGTGTCCAAGAGTTTCTGTAATACACGCCAGCCTTAAAACTTAAGTCCTACATACCGTCCGACAGACCGTCCTACATACCGTCCGACAGACCGTCCTACATACCGTCCGACAGACCGTCGTACATACCGTCCGACAGACCGTCCTACATACCGTCCGACAGACCGTCCTACATACCGTCCGACAGACCGTCCTAAATACCGTCCGTCAGACCGTCCTACATACCGGCCGACAGACCGTCCTACATACCGTCCGACAGACCGTCCTACACAGCCCTACAGAAAGTGTTACGCCCTACACATTGCTATTTTATTTTTTTTTTTGAGTAATATAATAGTCGTCTCCCTCTTAAGAAAACAGTAAAATCAACATGAAAAGCTTTCTGCGGGACAGCATGTTTTTTGGTCCCCCTTCACTCAGTGCTATTAACATAAAACATAATGGAGTTGGGGAGCAGAGGCGTAGTGAAGGGGAGGCAGGAGGGGACAGATGTCCCCGGGCGTCAGCTAGTTAGGGGCGCCAAAATGGACTTTGATTTTATTGAAAAAAAAGAAAAGGTGTGCTTTAAAATGGATCTTGTCCCAGGGCGCGAATCTTGTCACCGGGCGCCAAACACCCTCGCTACGCCTCTGTTGGGGGAGAGGCCGGTAGTGAAGAGGAAGCAGGACAAAAACCAGAAAACAAAATATATATTAGAAATGTTAAAAGGCGTCGCCATTTTGAAACCTTACACGTATCACTCAGAAAAGTAATCCATGAACTTCTCGGGTTTCCCCTGCTAGACTTTAAATAGCACCCACCGTGTGGGAAATAATAATAATGAGGGGCGTCCATCGTAGACTTTAGAAAGATGTGGAGAATTATGGATTTATAGTAAAGCTTTGGTGTTTACAGTTTACGATGATATGTTTCTACGCTACAAGAGCACATTCGTGTTTAACAAAGTAAACCTGCGTGCTTTACCTTGGGACACGTGGGAGAAGAGCTACGTAGGCATAGCAACTAGAGTGAAGAGATCCGTGGAGCCCCCTTTTTTTAAAGTTAGATCCGGGTTTTCCCAAGACGTCCCCGGACGTCAGATTACTAATTTTGGCTCTTGGAGTTTAACGGGTTTGGAGCTTAGCTTAAGCTCTTTTGCTGGAAATACGGCTTTGATAGAAACAAAGAAAATGAGAGGGGGTGGGTGGTGCTTTAGGGGGGAGTAAGGGAAGGGTGCAAAGAGGGACATTTCTTTGGTATTTAACTATCTTTAATATAATTTTGGTGGATATGCCGGTGGATATGACTGTTGTATGAATATGGTTGGGTGATCTGTCCTGTCATAAAATCATCAAATGAATACAGTTCGATATAACATTCCAGCTAGGGCTTTTCTCCCGGGATCCCATACGTTTTTATTTGTTTGGGAAACAAATGACTTCCCTGGAAATGTTCCATTTCCGGAAAATCCTAGGTACACACATTACTTTAAATAAAACTTCTTCTTTTTTAATTAAAAGTGACAGATTGTCACAAATTGTCACTTTAAGTAAGGACCTTTAAAATCGAATTGACTGCGCTGATTAAGATCCGGAGCTGTAGTAGACGTCATGTTCTTTAACGTTTTCAAATCACGACCACAATAAGCCAAGTGTCCCCTGCTGAGATAAGCTGGACAAAAATTGCATTTTTGAATACGGTAGGTACATTCTTGGAAATATTTTTTTAAATATTAAAACTAGAATTTCTGATTTTTGTAATTAGCGACATATTTCATGACATATTTCATAATATATTTTATAACATATTTGATGACATATTTGATGACATGTTTTGTGACATATTTCCCCATAGAAAACTTCTAAAGCATCCATTTTTCACTAAATACATTGTTTCACACGACGACGTCACAGGAATCCCTTAGAATTATCAAACGTACCCCCCCCCCCAAAAAAACCCCCATTGGGCTGGGGAACCTGTTCTCCAGCACCTTGTTTTAACGAGGGTGCTCGAATGTGTCGAGCCACTTCAATAGTGTTTTGTGACATATTTCCCCATAGAAAACTTCTAAAGCATCCATTTTTCACTAAATACATTGTTTCACACGACGACGTCACAGGAATCCCTTAGAATTAACAAACCTACCCCCCCCCCCAAAAAAACCCCCATTGGGCTGGGGAACCTGTTCTCCAGCACCTTGTTTTAACGAGGGTGCTCGAATGTGTCGAGCCACTTCAATAGTGTGCTGTGTAATTTAACGTCCACTAACAGCTGAGTATGACAAACTTCAAAACGGATACATTCTCTATCTATAATTCGCCAGCAAAGATCAAATACCAGCACGGTTCAGACTCCCCGCAGGCTATTTACAGATAAGCCAGAGTGTTGTTCAATAATGAGTTCACTAGCGCGCAAAATATAATTCCCGATAACTACGCTAAATATGATATTGTAAGGAAACCTTGTTTGCTCTCTGCTAACCTTCATCTTTATCTGGTATTCACTAAGGAAGCAACTCAGGCGATAACATTTGATGATTATAATCTTTGGTCTTTATTGGGCTGACACGTCGCTTATACTTTCTCTCATCTCGCAACTCTGACTGCCCTCTTCTCCTACCGTCGGAGCTCTCCCTGAATGTCCGCTTCTCTGTCCGACCGAGTTCTGTCCAGTCCTGTCCAGAGGTCGCTATTTATAAGTCCCAAGCCCATAGAGTTTCTTCCCAGGTCTGTAATCTGACGCGCCCGGCCCTTTGATCAGGCGGTCGCTACCCCCAACCCCTGTCGCCGCCAGGTCCAAATCAGTCGTCCCAGGGCAACCCTGGTCAGTTGGCCGGTAACCTTGCTGTAAGATCTGACGCACCCGGCCCTTGATCAGTCGGTCGAGGTCCGAACTCTCCACAATACCCCCATCTTACAAAACCAATGTCGTCCCGACATTTAGTAACACCCTCGCTACAGTTACATAACTGGTCTCTAAATGGCTTAGAGTGACTCGGATCTTCAACCTTCATTTTAAAACAGCTCACAGTAACGCACGCGGTGTCATCACATTGAGGTTCTAGTGCGCCTCCCTTCGTTTCAATCCTACGCGTATCCTTCCCCTTTAATACACCAATTGAGTTAACGGTCAGGGTCAGTTTCGGGTCAGCCAGAGCGCAATTGTTCACTCACACCGTTAGACAATTAAGGTCAAACATCGTTTAGCTAACAATGAATAATACAACATTAGAGAATTAAGTTGAAAACAAAATCAAACAGCAAATCAAGTATCACAATAAAAATAATGTTAAGCCTATCAGAAACGAATAGAATTCCAATGCAAGAAAATAATAATTGGTTGCAAAAACACCCTTAACTCAAACCCTTCATTTCAAACTTCAACATAAAAAAAAAAATTATACAATTTCACCACAACAAAAATCTATAATTTTGCATCAAGCATCAAGTTCTACAGAAAATCGTTAAGCAATAAGGGCGTTTATCCAACCTAATTTCAAGTATCTCTACACAAAATATTAGAGCACATTATTTCATTTACTTTTAGGTCTATCTAAATGATTGTCATGTCATAAAATAATTAACACATTCAATATTTGAGAAAACTGTCAGTGCCCCATGCCCATTTTCCTGGAGAACTTGTCGAGGCCCTGAATTTGCTCCAATCTGGCGGGTCAGGGTCATGTCTCAGCTTACAGTGGCGTTCATGATGAATAATTTTGAACGTCCTCCTTCCCTCTCCTTCTACCTCAAACAAGTTATGCCGTAGTTTTCGGCTAATGACCAGTGGACCGCGCCACTTATTAGTGCTCACCATCTGGTTTTGACTCACTTTGTGTGTTGAGTCTGCATACTGGACAACGTCACCCACTTTGAAAGGGTGCTTACTGCTCTAGCGTCGGGGTAATTTTCTGTCTTTTCACTGCTCTATCTAGAATGATCTTCCTTTTCTTCCAGTTACAATTTACCTCACCACAAAACTGGACTGATTTACTACCCACATTCTTGGGCTTTGTCTACGGCACGGTCATCTCATTACGGGGTAACCCGTAAGTCTGGACAGCAGCCATGCGTGTCCGCTGGCTTTTACCAGGACGCTGTCTTTTGTTGAGTGTAGTGACCATGTTCACTCTCACACTGGCTGGTGCTGGTAACTGGTTATAGCAAAGCGAAACTAAGCCTGTCTTCGACATATACACCAAAGGGAAGGCATTTCAATGATCGTAGTTTTTTCTGAGTCCAAGTCGGTGTGGTGTTGTCCACTCAATTCCCGTTCAGAGGAAAAGAAACAGTCCCGATCTCGAGCGATTCTAAGAATTCTATTGATATGTCATCCGTGATGATACGTAAAAATCATACTAATGGGAATGAAAACAAAATAAGATAAAATTTATTGAATTGGGAGTGCCTACTGCCTACTTTATTAAATTAATTATTATGAATTAATTTTAATTATTGTTAATAAATGTTAATATTTTAAATATTTTCAAAATTTTAATCAATAAATTATCAATACAATAAACATCAAATCAAGTGGCGAATTTCCCAAATAAAATCTCGTTTCAGTGGGAAAGGGCTGAGTTTACTGAGAATCAGACTAAGTGATAAGTGGGTCTTACTCAAATTACATTATTAAATTATTACTGACATCACAGGCAAGACTGTTTGCAGATGACACAGCAGTGTATAGGACGATCGCCAACAGATCTGACCAGGACCAGCTACAACAGGATCTCAATCTGTTAGCTGAGTGGGAGATGAGCTGGAACATGGAATTTCACCCTGCCAAGTGCCAGACACTATCAATCTCTAGAAGTTGTACTCCTCTACACTACCAATACAAACTGCACGGCCATATTCTTGAGCAAGTTTCGTCCGTAAAGTACCTGGGTGTTACCATTCAAAGAGAGGTCCGATGGGATGAACATATTAACAATGTATGTAACCAAGCAAACAAGACCCTAGGGTTCTTAAGGCGAAATCTAAAGATTGGCAACTCCTGTGTGAAAGAAAGAGCATATAAAGCCTTTATCCGTCCGATTTTAGATTATGCATCTTCAGTCTGGGACCCATTTACCCAGAAGAGCATTGACAGGTTGGAGGCGGTCCAGCGACGAGCAGCACGCTTTGTCCTAAACCGCTACAGGAATACCTCAAGTGTTGGCAGCATGCTAGAAACACTAGGCTGGTCACCATTGGAGAAACGACGACGACAATCCAGGCTCTCCATGATGTACAAGATAAATAATGGGCTGGTCCACTGTTCCAGTATTAAACAGAAACTCGTACCTCTCCCCCATAGACAGCGACGAGGCCATGACAGGCAATTCAGGCTCATACCAGCAAGAAGCCAGTATAGGAGCTGCTCATTCCTGCCCAAGACAATCAGGGACTGGAACAATCTTTCAAAAGGAACGGTTGAGGCGACAACACTAGACACATTTGTGTCTATTGCCTCAAGCCTTCAAACCCCCAGTGCATGATTCCCTCACAAAGTGGCACTGGAAATCTGTGAAATTTCCTCATCAACACCAGGAACAGAAACATTGCAAATCCCATCTACATGCATAGGAGCCAAAATGATCAATAAATTGATCGTGGGCCCTTAAGATATAGAAGAAGAAGAAATTATTACTATTAACTAATATTAACTTATTTATTAACACATTAATCATTAAGTCAAATTAAGTGATAAGTGGGTCTTACTCAAATTACATTATTAAATTATTACTATTAACTAATATTAACTTATTTATTAACACATTAATCATTAAGTCAAATTAAGTGTTAGGTTAGGAAGTAACTTTATTAAAGACTTTATTAATATTAAAATATTGATTCATCATGTCATTATGATTTAATTTTAATTGATTATGATTTTTTAATAATATAAAAGGCACTAATCATTTTTAAATACATTTTTATATTTTAATAATTAATTTGTCATTTGAATAAATAAAAATAAAAAATATTATATGGATATTAATATTATAATTATAGTTTAAGCCCATGTCTATGCAAGGCCCTTAAATTTAAATAAGAATTATTAATTGACAGTTGAGAATATTATGACGAAAGTCAGTGGTGATGTTGTTACACTCAAGTCAAGGCCTAGGCTAAAACTCTTAAAAACTCAAGACAAGGTGTTAAAGAATATTTTTGAAATGTAGGCCGACATACAAAATATAGACTTGGCTTTCAAGCCTACTCAAACACCCAGGCATCAAATTTATTTTAAAATACCCTTGTGATAAATTATTGTGTACTCTCCTTCTTAAAATAAATACAATATTTAAATATTTTAAAATTTAAATTTAAAATTTGAAAAAAAAAGTGTTGCGCAAATGATTATTTACTAATAGTACCAATAGCCTTCTATTGTTTAAAAATATGAAAGCCTCTTTACTCTAATATTACCATCTGAATATTCAATCTAGAGTACAGTTGTTTCTGAACAATAAACCAAAGAACCATTAAATTATTAGTTCATTCTTCTACAATCTCCTGAGCTTAGTTGCCTTTTTATTATTAGGCTACTTATTTCTCTGTTCAGTGGAAATGGTCATTAGGCCTATAAATCACCAACAATCATCATCATGCAAACATATAATATCAAATAATTTTTTTTTTTTTTTTAAAATAATTATTCACACACAACTAGTTGGCTGTTTAAAGTTTGAAATATTGATTCAACACTGGGTGCTTTCCCTTGTTTTATAATAATTGTTCATGAGTGACTGAATTCATCTCTCTACCACCTGGCATTTCCATATTAAAAGTTTTTTGTTTTGTTTTTTTTTAATGTTTCATGTCTTATTGACTGTAATTAAGTAGTAAGTAATAAATTGCTTTCTACAATTTTAGCATAAGGATGTTTATGATAATTAAATATCCTTGTGATAAAATGATGGAGGTTTTTTTATAATTTTGAATATATAATCAGATTGCGAGCTTTGGAGTTTGCGTTTATGGATAAGTACATAGTAGGCATGGAGCGGTTAAAAAATTAATGTATATAAATACTTTTTAAAAATTACTATTTTAGTTCAGTGTGTTAATCTAAATACACTAAGAGCATTTTGCATGTCAGACATCAAATATTCATGCCGGCACGCTTCACCTGTCTTGAATGGCGAATAAATGCTGCAAACTGTTTGGTCTGGCGAACATGCCAAAATTAAAGCCACCATTGGCGTAACTTGTGTATGTGAGAAGAATAGGAGATATTATGTTATATGAGGATCTTCAAAAAACAAAAATGATTTGGTTACCACTTCATGGGCTTAGATTTTTCAATGCATACAACTGTTAAGGTTATGTCTAAATTTTTTAACATATTTACATGGACAGGCCTAACTCAGCAGCTTACTTATTTATGAACATAATTAGTATTTCCATTATATTTTTTTGTTAATACGAATTTTTTTAAAGAGAAAACGACATTAATGAGTGCAAATTTAAATATAAGTAAGTGTATATATTTTAACACATTATCTACTTTCTTTGGAAGCTCAAAGCACAACTGCCTTCCTCAGTTTTATAAATCTATTTTTATGTTGTCTACCACTGTTCAGTCTAACTGGTTTTCTGCTCAGGCTCAGTGATTCACATTATCTGGCAAAGTTTTCTGTTTCATTATGTCCTAGATATATATAAAAAAATAATTAAAATACAAAAAGAATGCTATCCCAGCTTTGGGTCATTAATAAGATTACTATAAAATTATTTAGGACTTTTCCTCACTTTTGGAGGGGGTGGGGTCGTCAATTTTCAGTGTAGGCACAAATCATACAGGCATTTCATAAAAATAAAACAACCCATATTGAAAAGCTTTATTGAGGGATTATTCAGGTCAAAGTGAGTTTAGATTAATTTGAAGTTCTATTACGTCATGAAAAAAGATACCAGATAAACATTATACTGTTTTTTGTTAACCAGCTAGATTAATTGACTACCAGCCTACTCATGGCTCATTAATTGACTGCCAGCCTACTCATAACTCATTAATTGACTGCCAGCCTACTCATGGCTCATTAATTGACTGCCAGCCTACTCATGGCTCATTAATTGACTGCCAGCCTACTCATGGCTCATTAATTGACTGCCAGCCTGCTCATGGCTCATTAATTGACTGCCAGCCTGCTCATGGCTCATTAATTGACTGCCAGCCTGCTCATGGCTCATTAATTGACTGCCAGCCTGCTCATGGCTCATTAATTGACTGCCGGCCTGCTCATGGCTCATTAATTGACTGCCAGCCTGCTCATGGCTCATTAATTGACTGCCAGCCTACTCATGGCTCAAATGCTATTTTATTTTGCTGGGATCGTTTATTTACCATTTTAATATTGATAAAATATTTTTAATAGTTTTAATTTGCACAAAATTATTTTTGTGTGTGTTTATTATATTGATCTATAGGTTTTGCTAATATGGGTTAAGAATATGTTATTTAGGTTTATAGAAAATATGGCAACAAAAGAGTTCCATTAACTTACACTATATTATATTTAATAATCATTGTCTGTGTAAGTGATGAGAGTAGAGTGAGCACTTAAATTATTGTACAAACCGTTTTCAAATAATTTTTTAGTTGAATACATAAAAAAGTCTTGAGTTAAATTTTAAAATCATGAAACACATAGAAGTATTAGAAAATATAATTTTAATTAGAAATTTACTTGGAAAACATATACATAGACATAAGCATACTGTGATTTAAAGTGGCCCCTATTTACAGGACATTGCTAGAAAGCTGTTCATTTTTAAGTGGGCAGTGCAGTATTTGAAGGCCATGAATGGTGTAGACAGCTGCATCAGCTTACCCAGTTCTTTAACTTTACCCATGCACTGGAACTGTGTAGCATTGTTACACTCTTGTAGTGTGGTGGCTGTGTAGCTCTCTGATGTGCCATACTGTGACATCACCCAGCAGGTTGTTGTTCCACACATGTTAGCTGGCTTATATCCCTGAGTTATTGCATGGTTTGTCTTCATGATTGTTCTGTACAAAGGTGTGATTTTTTTTATTTTTGGAATTTATTTTCTTATTGAATTCAATGAAAATAATTGTTAATAAACTTTGTGAAAGTATAGGCTATAGCTATAGGCATACTTTTTGGATTTATGGATTTATACATTCTGTTAATTTTCCTTCATTGAGTGGGTGAATTAAAATATTCTTGTATTAGTAGATTCAGGATTATTGAAAAAAGAAAAAATACAAACTCAAATTCAATATTTTTCAGAAATGGAATTGCTGTAGAAATATTTGTTTAGATTACAGGATATCAATATTTTTTATTATGTGACATCCATGCTTCTATACTTTATAAAAAAAAAATATTCTTGATTTATTGGCCTAGATTTATACGTTTTACTATTTAATTTTTTTGCTGATCATTTAAACACCTCACATAAATACCACTTGACCCAGACTTTACCATTGCACAAAGAGAGGGAAAAAAGCAACTCTTCCATGTATATTTGGGGAAAAAAATATTAAATTATCAAACTAACCTTGTGTAAATAAAATATACAATTTAGCTGCAGATTTTAAAGAAAAATATGTTGTATTGTTTAAAATTTGTTTTAAAAAAATTCTGTATAGAGCAGATGCACTGACTCATACAACTTTTAATTTGTTACACATGTGGTACAATTCAATACTGTTATTTTATTTTGTTAACACCATCACTGACATCAGTTTTGAAAAGACTGGATATAAATAATGTTAACAAAATGTTTTTTTACAAAAATAATGGATATCATTTTAACAATATGGTTTTGAAAAACTACTTGATTTAATTTTAACAAAATTGTTCTGAAAAATACTGGATATAATGTTAACAAATTGGTTTCTCTCAGTGTACGGCTATGTAATATATCATTGGGATTTCCATTTTTCACCGTTATTTTTTAGCTGTCACTGTGTCTACCTGTTTCACATATTCACTTTACCTGTCAATGGTATTGCTGAAACAGTTATTGCTTATTTGTGGCCGGCTCATCATTTGGCCACTGTCCAACAGGCATTTCTTTATCTTCTTCAGGATTAAATGGTCATGAAATGGTGAAGACCCTGTGCAACACATAAGTCAAGTAAGTGATTAGGTCCCTAGATGTCCAAGCCATAGTTTTTGAAAAATTATTCGTACTTCATATTTAATTCAAACAGAGTGTTCGACTTAACACGTTTTGATGGGCTAGAACAATTCTTATCCTCTTTCGAATTTACACTCAATTTAGCTGCAATGGGCACATTGTGACAGCCCAAACTCAGACCTTGGCTGAGTGAGTAGGAAAAATTATAATGAGCTAAAATGTCAAAACCAAGGTGACCGTCATCCATAATGTCTGCAACATATACTGTCCAGTGATACACTTTATCTCCAATCCATAATTTTACGTCACTCACCCCATATAGATTCATTGGTGCTCCAGTAGCTGTCTGCAGCTTCACAGGTGAGAGATGAATCTTACGTCACTGCCCTGTGGAATTTCAAAATATCGTTTCTTTGAAATAACGGTCACAGCCGCACCCGTGTCCATTTGAAATTCCGCCCTAACACCACAAACTGTAACAGGCACAAACACAGCACTAGGACGAATGTCTCGACCATTCGATGAAATGTGATTCAATTTTAGCCGATCAGGAAGATCACCTCCTAAGCTCCTGTTTTGACAATTACGGGCAATGTGACCAATGCGATCACACTCGAAGCATCTGGGTTCCACCTGCCGATAACCTCCATCTTCTCGAGCTGACTGGTTAACTGCCCCTCTCTGTGAGGTGATGAATGTCCTAAAGTCCTCTCTCAGGCCGCTGATCTCTCTGGCCAAGTTGTCAGTAGCTATTGATGCTACTTGCTTGCCCGGTAGACAAAAATTGTCCCTCAGATTTAATAACTGCTCCAGTGCAGATCTTGCTTTGTCCACTGTGGCAGGCACAGCCATAGTTCCAACTTGTATCACCACAGACTGATCTGGTAGTCCACGTAAGAACGGCTTAAAACCAATGGCATCTCGTGTAGCCTGGTCTGCCATTGGAAAGCATTTCGCTAACAGTTTCTTGATGTCGGTAGCGTTACTGGTTTCTGTTCTTAGGAACGTACGTTTTTCCAACAGATTCTGGAAGAAAGCTGGTGTTCTATGGTCCTGGAACCGATTGGCGAGGGCCTCTTTAAGCTTATCGTACGTCTCTCGCTCTTCTTCGCTTAACTCACTGTAAGCGAATTCAGCAGCCGAATCCTTCAAAGCAAACCCCAAATAAAGGAGTTTCTCTTCCTCGCTCCACTTGAAGATTTGTGCAGCTGTTTCAAACTGCACAATAAAAGTGTGCCATGTAGAGGTTCCACTGTACGTTGGAAGGTTGTTTAAATACTGGGAAGTCATTGTACTTGCCGTAGATTTTCCACACCTTGTACTTCTCATCTCAGTTCGGCTACCCAAGAGTTTCGTTTCTTTGGAGTCGTTGCAAGGTTAACATCCCACCGCCGCCACATTTGTAAGGAAACCTTGTTTGCTCTCTGCTAACCTGCATCTATATCTGGTATTCACTAAGGAAGCAACTCAGGCGATAACATTTGATGATTATAATCTTTGGTCTTTATTGGGCTGACACGTCGCTTATACTTTCTCTCATCTCACAACTCTGACTGCCCTCTTCTCCTACCGTCGGAGCTCTCCCTGAATGTCCGCTTCTCTGTCCGACCGAGTTCTGTCCAGTCCTGTCCAGAGGTCCCTATTTATAAGTCCCAAGCCCATAGAGTTTCTTCCCAGGTCTGTAATCTGACGCGCCCGGCCCTTTGATCAGGCGGTCGCTACCCCCAACCCCTGTCGCCGCCAGGTCCAAATCAGTCGTCCCAGGGCAACCCTGGTCAGTTGGCCGGTAACCTTACTGTAAGATCTGACGCACCCGGCCCTTGATCAGTCGGTCGAGGTCCGAACTCTCCACAATATATATAGTTTTTTTTTAAATAACGCAATTGTTTTGGTGCGTAATATTTTCTTTTCGGAAATGAAATCGTCTCAATTTAAGTATTGTGTAAAAAGTATTCGGTTTAAAAGTGGTTGGGACATGAGAATATTAATATAGTTCATAGGCGTGAAATAAAATATGTGCAGTGACGTATCATGGGGGAAGGGGTGTAGCAAATATTGGGATTCTCAAATGTGCGTTACTTGAGTTCATGTTTTGTCCAGTAACTTTAGTGTAAGATTGGAAGTTTGCGCACTGCTGAGGCCAATGTTTGGCGGGCTATAGCTAGTAGTTAATATTTATGCGTTTTAATTGTTTTTTTTTTAAAATTTATTTGAAAACATGAGCTCCGCACATGTATCGTAACGAATTTAAAATTAAAATTTGTGAACTATTAAGGAAAGAAAACTCATATCAATTGTACTGCTTTTTTTTTTTTCTTTTATTACAGGGGTTCACATACAAGCATAAAATTATCTAGTTATCTATTAGTCGGACAAAGCGCGGGCGGGGGTCTGGTGGAATGTGAATAGGTTTTGTTCCGTTTTCCGAGGATGAGCATAAAAAAAATGAGTTTGCATCATTTCTGACACGCTTTACATAATTAAATTATTTTTTTTTTACAAAAATCTTCTGTAAAAAGAAAAATAAATAAATAAAAATGTACAACAAAAAAAAATAGTTGCTTGTCTTTCTTTACTACCTAAAAATGTAGTCATTATAAGGTAAGAAAAGTATGGGAAAAAAATTAGAGTGGTTTAAATAACCCAAAAATGTATTTAAAAAAGCGGATATTCACACAAGTTCCTTGACTTCGTTTATGTGAGTCTTAGTATCGCCTTCTTAGAATCGTCTTCTTGGTATCGCCTTCTTAGAATCGTCTTCTTAGTATCGCCTTCTTAGAATCGTCTTCTTAGTATCGCCTTCTTAGAATCGTCTTCTTAGTATCGCCTTCTTAGAATCGTCTTCTTAGTATCGCCTTCTTAGAATCGTCTTCTTCGTATCGCCTTCCTAGAATCGTCTTCTTAGTATCGCCTTCTTATAATCGTCTTTTTGGTATCGTCTTTTTGGTATCGCCTTCTTGGTATCGCCTTCTTTGTTTCGCCTTCTTCATTTCTAAGAGACTCGAAGGAATTATAAGGCAAAGCAACGACAAGACCCGACTGTCCACAAAAAAAAACAAAAAAAAAAAAATTGGACTATCTGCGCTTGAAGACGCCAGAGTGGAATGATTATTTCAGAGCGTTATTTTCTGTCAATTTTTGGTGGGTTGTCCCGAAACAGGAGACCAACCCATTATCAGCAAAACCAAATAGAAGACTTGATCCTATTGACGCCCAGTCGACTTTTTAGATATGAAAAGGAAGATGAAAAAACAAACAGCATTGCAGTGTTTGCTTAAGTTACAGTATTTGGAAAGTGTTGTGTGACACTATGAGGATAACAGTGTGGGGGGGGATGACAGCGTCGAGGGGAGGTTACAGTGTGCTGGTGGGGGGTTACAGTGTGGTGGTGGGGGGTTACAGTGTGGTGGGGGGTTACAGTGTGGGGGGGGGTTAAAGTGTGGTGGGGGGGTACAGTGTGGTGGTGGGGGGTAACAGTGTGGTGGGGTGGGGTTACCGTGTGGTGGTGGGGTTACAGTGTGGTGGTGTGGGTTACAGTGTGGTGGTGGGTTACAGTGTCGTGGTGGGGGTTACAGTGTGGTGGTGGGGTTACAGTGTGGTGAGGGGTTACAGTGTGGTGAGGGGTTACAGTGTGGTGGTGGGGGGTTACAGTGTGGTGGGGGGTTACAGTGTCGTGGGGGGTTAAAGTGTGGTGGGGGGGGGGGTTACAGTGTGGTGGTGGGGAGTTACAGTGTGTTACGGTTATAGTGTGACGTTAAAAATTGTTGAGGGGTTGGGGGTTCAATAGGGGCTTGGCGTAAGAATGTAACGTTACAAACTGGGGATGTTAGGGGTTACAGTATGGGGGTTAACATAGTGGTGGATGTTACAGTATAGTTTTATGTGTGTAGGCGTGTAACAGTGTTGGAATAACTAAGTGGGCTTACAGTGTTGGAATAACTAAGTGGGGTTACAGTGTGGGAATAACTAAGTGGGGTTACAGTGTTGGAATAGCTAAGTGGGGCGCTACAGTGTTGGAATAACTAAGTGGGGTTACAGTGTTGGAATAACTAAGTGGGGTTACAGTGTTGGAATAACTAAGTGGGGTTACAGTGTTTGAATAACTAAGTGGGGTTACAGTGTTGGAATAACTAAGTGGGGTTACAGTTTGAGAATAACTAAGTGGGGTTACAATGTTGGAATAACTAAGTGGGGTTACAATGTTGGAATTACTAAGTGAGATTACAGTTTTTGAATTACTAAGTACAGTTTTAGTGTTGGAATTACTAAGTGGGGCTAAAGTGTTTGGTTTACTAAGTGGGGCTACAGTGTTTGATTTACTAAGTGGGGCTACAGTGTTAGATTACAAAGTGATATTACAGTTTTGGAATTATTAAAGGGGTCGCGACCCACAGGTAAAGAACCGCTGTCTTAGATGATTTGCCGTCTCTCAAATGAAATGCCTTCTCTTAGACAAGTCAGATTCTCTTAGACAATCTACCTTCTATTAGACGATCTGCCTTCTCTTAGACGAGTCACATTCTCTTAGACGATCTGCCTTCTCTTAGACGAGTCACATTCTCTTAGACGATATGCCTTCTCTTAGAGGAGTGGCCTTCTCTTAGATGAATTCCCATCCAAGGTTAACAAGTCCCATGCACCCGGACTGCTGGTGGTGTTTGGTGTGGGATTGACTGTCGTGTTATGAGAACTGAACTCGAGCGCACTAGCTGGGAATCGATTCAGTTTCGATCTCTTATGTAAGAGTGGGTCTGCAGTGTGTGGGGGTTTCAGTGAAAACCCTTGAGCAGTGTATTGTGTATTGCCTTTATATTTCTAAAGCGGTGCATACAAAAGGTTAAGGCAAAGGAAATGACTCTCAACCTGTCTTACGCAACACCTCATCTGAGCACCAACAATTTAAAAAAAAATAAAATGTGTTATATCTTTTAATAGAAGATTTAATTTTCGTCTAATTTTAAAATGAATTGTCTTTTCAAATATATTTAAAATATTTTTTTAAAAACAAATTTGTGTTGTCGGGGAATAGGTCAAGCGAAAGTGTTGGAGACTCGTCGAAAAACCTGTTGCGGATTCGGGGTATAGAATAGTTTGGGAATCACTGTGGCATAAATTATTTATGGAACTGATTAAGCCGCGTTGTTATGGTGGGGACACGCCGGACATGAAGTTGACAAGTTGACGCATGAATGAAACTGTGAATGCATTGGAATCAAATAGAAGTCCGTCCACTCTATAAGTTACAGAACCAAGGGTTTTCAATGGATAAAGGGTTGTCTGTAACGGAGAACTGCTATCTAAGGTGTTGGCTCCTCGCATGTCAATTCTCATACGGCTTTTCCCCAAACAAAATAAAACAACAATAAAAAAAAGGCGCTCGAAGGGAAATTTCAAAATGTCATTTTTATTAATTGCATAACTTGTTTGTCGGGTTATTGCTACGGTTGAGAATGAATAAATGAACTCTGATCTGTGTTACCGGACGCAATGAATTCACTCTCATTCAAACCTGTTTTACGCCAGCTAACTTAGTGAATTTTGTTCAAATATGTTTTACACCTGCTAATATAAAGTGAATCGTGTTTAAATCTGTTTTGCACCGGCTATTAAAGTGAATCGTGTTCAAATCTGTTTTACACCGGCTAATAAAGTGAATCGTGTTCAAATCTGTTTTACACCAGCAAATAAAGTGAATCGTGTTCAAATCTGTTTTACACCAGCTCATAAAGTGAATATTGTTCACAACTGGTTTACGCCGCCATTAAAGTGAATATTTTTTTTGTACATCTCTTTTACACCAGAAAATAAAGTCACTTCAACTCACATCTGTTTCATACCAGCTAATAAAGTGAGTTTTGTTCATTGACCCCAATACACAAGAAAGCTTCCAAACATCAGTGCAAAAACTACATAGGAATTTCCCTATTACATGAATTAATTCAAAATAATGACAAAACTAATTGGCAAAAGTATACAAGTGAACACTGAACAAATACCAGTTGACTACTAATGTGAAGTCACTCTAAACCGATCAACGACAGATCAGCTGTTTACCATCCGCTGCCTATTAGAGCAATGTTGTGAATGTAACATTCCGGTGCATCAACTCCTTGTGCACTAACAAATAGCCTGTGACCGCATCAAAACTAACTATCTCTACGAGACTTGGCGTGAATTTGGCATACCCAACTAACTTGTAAGACGGATACATATTACATTAAAAAAACTCAATACGCAAAATCGTGGCCCATGGTGAATATGCAAGGGCATTTTAGATTAGACGAAGCCTAAGACAACGAGACTCACTGTCTTGTATTCCATTTAACCTAACTTTAGAGAGAGTTATAAGAAACATACATATTGACACCCGAGGAACAAGAACAGGATACTTTATGAGAGAAACCCAAGACCCACGACCAATGGATACTCTATACCATCAATCCCTTCAGAATCATGCTTATGACATATCACTGTTAGGGAAAAGTAGTAAAGTCATATCAAAAGCTTTTATTGAATTGAGTCGTATTTTACATTTGGGTGTTGGGGACCCTACTATTTTTCTTTCTATTAGTTATATGTGGGGAAAGCTAAATATTTCTGCAGATGCGCTTAACGACCATTCTGGTGCCGCTAGTTTTTCGAGGCCCTTAGGTTTCAGCCATTGGGTTTTAGCACAGGTGCAGCACAGTGAGGCGAAAGTCAATCAGGTGAAAAAACTCAATCATCACACCCTGGAAACGATCATAGACAAATTGAGAAAACCGAGGAGCGAAGCAAGGACACGCCCGGCAATCAGTACGTCAATTACTATAATGTCTTGACCAATTTTCAATATGTCAATAGCATTAAGGTTTGTTCTTTGGGAAGACCGAACATACATATCAGGTTGATGGATCTGTTTTTTTTTTAAACAGTATTGTTACTATAATCAAATTATGTTGGATTTCCTTTTGAGTATTTATTAGCTTGAACAACATACACGATTTTATAATCATAGGTGTCCTTAATGGCATTTCAAACACATTTTTATGTCCAGACTATGGTAAAATTATTAACTAACTCAGTGGCAATTTACCAACACTCACCGTGGGTCGCCACCTACTGGTTAGATTCTTATGACCAATGGCTAGTGAGTGTCTTGCGAATGTTTTGTGAGTGACTTATACGTGTCTTGTGTGTGGTGAGTGAAGGTCTAGCATTATAGTGCTTTGCAAGTAGTGTGTCGCCTGCAGCATGTAGGTGTGTCGCAAGAAACGAGCAATACATTTATCTTGGGCCCTCAAAGTATAGAAGAAGAAAAATAAGCAACACCAGATTCCATTTTAGACTTTAAAAACAATGTAAATGAAATACCGTAAGAAAAGTTATGGACGATGTGATGCATATTGTCATTTATATAAAAGCTGACGATGTTGTAGACTTCGCAGAACACAAGATTATTATTTTTGGGATTTTAATCTGGAACTGTACACAGCAAATCACATCTATCCATGCCGCTGAGTAACCCAAGAGAATATCATATGCTTAGCACCAGTGGCGTAGCAGGAGTTGCCGGAACTGTTCATTTTGTGGAGCCTACTGGACTCCATCTCCGGGTTCAGAGTTTCAGAGTTTCATTCTTTTAGATGAGTTGCTAATCAGCCCATCCAGCCGGGGTGCTATTAATTCTTTAATTATTTTTTTTTTTTAAATTTGACTGGGTTTTGGTTAGAATTGAACTCCTCGGACTCCAATGCCTTAATTAAGATCACTCGGCCACCCAGTACACCCAGTTAATTTAAGATGAATCATAAATTTCGTTATATTTGTGAAGTAATGGGATCAAAATCAACATTGTTGATACTACTCTCTAGATCCACAGATATCTATTTGTTGGCGGTGTTTATATCTTAATTTGGAATTAAACCTAGATCCATTTGGAAAGTGGCAGGGATGTTCCAGTTATTGTGCTAGTATTAAAGCCCCCCAGCTGACTAGTGGAACATGATGTGTTTAGTCCTTCCTGGTTGATGGGATGTGCATGGCTTACTTTACGGCAGCACCCAACAGATACCGCTGGCAAGTCACGTACTTGCCGGGGGCCGTAAAAGAGCAAGGCCTCGGCCCCAAAGAGTCAATGTAGTATTTCAGATGGCACAAAACGAGCAGGATTGTGTTACATCCAGACGTGCCTTAGTCAATGTGGCCTAACAGCTCGTCTAATTGTCCCCTAGTTACCTGTAGCCTTACAGTCCCTCTGGCTGTACCCTTGTTAGTGTAGACTTGCAATCAATCTAGCTGTGCCCTTGTTACTGTAGACTTGCAATCAATCTAGCTGTACCCTTGTTACTGTAGACTTGCAATCAATCTAGCTGTGCCCTAGTTACTCTATCCTCACGTCTAGTTTTTTATTTAAATTAAAATGTAATATAATAAGAGTTCGTTTTTTCTTTAACTCCAATGCATTTTTTAAAAATTATTTTATAAGCCCATTATTGTTTAAACCCTTCGAATAAAATCATGACGCTTCTGCAGTGTCGTAACTAGGGTTAGTGCCACCAGGCCGTGGCGTAGCTAAGGTCAGTGCCGCCCGTGGCGGACCGCACTCCCCCGCATCCACCTTCCACGCCACTTGGACTTTGTAGAAAGTTTGGTTTGAGATCACCTCCTCAACAAATAAGGCCCCGCCTGTTTGCGTCATCATTCCATGTCACTTTACCCCCCACAATGTGGGAGAGTGTAAGGTGTCAACTGACACGGTACCCCTCCACACATAGCAGGAGCGTCCTCTTCTCAGCTCAGTGGCCAGACGTTCACAAAGAGACAGCGTTAGACAGCCAACCGTCCGTTATTTCTTGAGGATTTTTAATTCACCAAAGTTTGTTTGACGTTTCAACTTAATATTTAAATTTATTTCTCTTTCAGCTTAAATATTTTTTTTTTTTTTAGAAGCTCTTTGAGTTTGTCAATAGTTGTTCGCCAGATGTTTTTATAACTAGCTCAAATCCAACAACCAAGACTAATACATTTGAACAACGACGCATTAACGTTAAAAAAAAAACAACACTTTCTTCAGTTTTTTTTTTTTTTTTTTTTTTTTTTCCTGTA
>CAXITT010000457.1:116034-186625 GCA_964033795.1 Lymnaea stagnalis | reverse complement strand
TATATATATATATATATATATATATATATATATATATATATATATATATATATTTATATATATAGCCTTCACGACACCAATGCCATTAAGGTTATAACGTTAGTAATAGTTAGCTACCTTATGAAATGTTTCAAGGTAATCTGGTTTCGTGTTGTTAGTCCAGGTTACTAATAAATAATCAACTTTTAATATTTCTTGATGAACAGAATTTTGACGACTTGAAAGTCAATCGTTTAACTTAGTCATGGGGTTTTACTAGCCATGTAAAAAGAATATTGATTAGGCTATTTTTTCTTACCTCTTTTTTGTGTTTTTTGTTTTTTGTGTTTTTTTTCTTTGGGGGTGGGGGTGAAGGGGCACTGACTAGTTAAAAGTCTTGTTTGTCCCATTTTTCATTTTCATGAAGAAAAAAAAAATGACTTAATTAAAAAAATCTCCTGAGGGGGTGTGGGGCCTTGTAGATTTTTTTTATTTTTTATTTTTTATTTTGATTTTTTTTTTAAATGTAATATTATTATTTTTTAGAAACAATCTGTTTTTTTCCTAGCCAAAGGCTGAGCTCCTTTTTTTTTTTTTCTTCAAATTCTTTTTTTTTAAACAAAATCTATTTAACTCATTTTTACGTTATATAACTGTCACAGAAGAGTTGTCACGGAGGAGTGCTCTGGTCCGGAGGAGTGCTCCGGTCCTCACTGATCGCAAACTATTTTTGACTGATTAGACGATCCTCATTTTCATTTATATGTTGAGTATCTAGGCGTTAATACAGACAAAAGCACAACCTGGATACAGAAAAAAACGACAACGTTGACACAGCAAAAAGCAAAACTTTGAGACAGACAAAAGCGCAACTTTGAGACAGACAAATGACAACGTTGAGACAGAAAAAAGCACAACGTTGACATAGACAAAAGCACAACGTTGACATGGACAAAAGCACAACTTTGAGACAAAATGACAACGTTGACACAGAAAAAAGCAAAACTTTGAACAGACACAATGACAACGTTGAGACAGACAAAATGACAACGTTGACACAGACAAAGTGACAACGTTGATATAGACAAAATGACAACGTTGAGACGGACAAAGGACAACGTAGACATGAATTAATCCAAATAACAAATTTCGTGCGTTCAGATAAATGTGTCGACCACAATTATTCTTTGTCACTAAACACAACGCTGTTGGTTTTTTTTTTTTTTACCCTAACACAATTCTTCTCTTAATCTTCTCTAATGCTATCACAAACTTTATCTTCTAAACTATTCCTCTCTCTCCAACTAACGTCTCAACTGATCGCTTTCAACGGTTCCCTCTCGATTTTACTCTAGTTTATAAAAATTGTTTTTCCTCTTTTCGTGGTACAGGAATGCTATCTATTAACAAATCCCTGCCCTTTCATTTACGGCCAATAGAGAACTTCCGTCGTAAATACCAAAATTATCATGGGGAAACCTGGAAAGCCTGAAACGTAATATTATGGAAAGAAACAATCCCCTCTACCTTCAGGTGTGAGAATGGACCCCTCTACCTTCAGGTGTGAGAATGGACCCCTCTACCTTCAGATGTGAGAATGGACCCCTCTACCTTCAGGTGTGAGAATGGACCCCTCTACCTTCAGGTGTGAGAATGGACCCCTCTACCTTCTTGAACAGGTTTCCGCTGCGTTGTTAAACACACTATGGTGCAGATCTCCACATTAGCGTGCCATTATATTGGGCTCCCCTCTACCTTCAGATGTGAGAATGGACCCCTCTACCTTCAGATGTGAGAATGGACCCCTCTACCTTCAGATGTGAGAATGGACCCCTCTACCTTCAGATGTGAGAATGGACCCCTCTACCTTCAGGTGTGAGAATGGACCCCTCTACCTTCAGGTGTGAGAATGGATTAAACTTACCCCTCCCCCCTCCCCAACAATTTACTTCTCAAAATCACAGCAATATCAGCCCGCCCTTATATCTGTTACATATACAACACTGGATCCTGGTCTGTACTCCAACGCCCTGGCACTTGTCTCAGTTTCTTTATGGGCTGTTAACTCCATCCTTGACGCGATACGACAGATTAACTCAACACTCTTTACTGTTTGATGGAATCAGATTTACTCAAAACACCATATTGAATGATGATATCAGATTAACTCAACACTCCCTACTGTATGATGATATCAGATAAACTCAACACTCCCTGCTGTACGAGGATATATCACATTCATGAATCATCCTCTCACTCGGCTCTACCCATCTCGTTTCATGTAGGTAACTCGGATATAGAGTGCCCATACTTTGCTAGGAATCTTGGTTACATTCTTTCTGACAACATGCCACTCAATAATCATATTTCCAACATATGTCGCTTTGCGTACACCGCTATCCGTCAGATCCGCCACTACCTCACAGTTACGGCAACAAAAACCAAATTCGATGCTCTTTTTTCTCTCGTCTTGACTATTGTAACTCTCTTGTGTCAGGTTCAACAAAACACGTCATTGAAAAACTACAAAAGTTTCAAAACTCAGCTGCAAGGCTAATTCTAAATGCAAAAAAAAAAACGTAATCACGTCACTCCACTTCTTCACTAACTTCATTGGCCCTCTTGCAGGCAAGCATTGATTACACGCTTTCTGTTATCTGTCACAACTTTTTCTCTTGCTCGTGCCCTTCCTATCTTTCTGAACTTCTTACTGTCTATTTACCCCTTCGCAAGCTTCGTTCCTCCTCACACTCGCGTATTCTTTCTGTTCCCAGAACACGCACTAAAACATGTGGTGAACGATCTTTCTCTTTCTGTGCTCCAAAACAGTGGAATTCTATCCCATTAAAAATCCGCAATATTACGACCATCACAGACTTCAAAACTCCCCTTAAGACCCCTCTCTTCAAACTGTACTATACCGACTCATTCTCAAACCCTCTCTGACTGTTAAACACCGCTCGATTCTGCTGGGTGCTGTCCATGGCTAGACAGGGGTAGAGAGTACTTGGGTGGGTGAGGTCAAGCTTGTCAACAATTGTTGATTTTAAATGGATACATTTATGTAATGGCTAATGTTTATGTGAAGTGCAATGAGCCTAGCCATAGGCTGGGGTACTGCGCTTGATACACACACAAAAAAACACACACCTAATAATATCAACTAGATCTATCCCGCCAACCATTGGCGACAGCAATGCGTGAACTTCCCATCTTCTAAACTTACTTGACAAAACATGAACTCAAATAACACACATTTAAGAATCCCAATTTTTGCTTCACCCCTTCCCCCCATGATGCGTCACTACACACTTTTTATTTCACTCCCATGAACTATATTTAAATATTCTGATGTCACAATGACTTTTAAACCGAATTTTTTTTTCCCACCATATTTAAATTGAGAAGAGTTTATTTTTCCGAAAAGAAAATATCACGCACCAAACGCAGTCACGTTATTAAAAAAAATAATAATAATTTAACAGTTAGCGTAGTTATCGGGATTTTCAAAAAAATATTTTTTGCTTGTGAGTATGTTAATGAACCATACTTTATTTCAAACATTTAATATAACTATTTTTAATATAATCTCAAAACCAATTACGCTGAATAGGAAGCAGCCAGAAATGGAAGCAGTAGCTGTCCACGAGTCACACCAGAAGCGTAATATATAAGAGATAATAATATCATATCAACTCATCAGCTATGGTAACAATGAAAAAAAATATGATGTTTTGTTCAAAACAACACAATGAGTTAACGGATGTAATGTGAGAACCGGGACACACCCAGTCTAAGTATCCAAACAAGACCTTTAAACACACCTTTAATGGCTGAGACAGCACAGCAATAGTAACAATTCGTGTGTCGTGCAAAGGTAAGCATCACATTTTGCCCCTTTGAGACTGGCTGCGCTGGGTGACATTCCCATTCCCCCCTTCCTTGGCTGTCTGTCCTACCCTGCCTAGAAATGTCATCTTGGTCATGCCTTTTCAGTGAGATATAAAACCTCAGATGGGCAACTACTTTCAGTGAGATATGAAACCTCAGATGGGCAACTACTTTCAGTGAGAGATGAAACCTCAGATGGGCAACTACTTTCAGTGAGAGATGAAACCTCAGATGGGCAACTACTTTCAGTGAGAGATGAAACCTCAGATGGGCAACTACTTTTAGTGAGAGATGAAACCACAGATGGGCAACTACTTTCAGTGAGATATAAAACCTTAGATGGGCAACTACTTTCAGTGAGATATAAAACCTCAGATGGGCAACTACTTTCAGTGAGATATAAAACCTTAGATGGGCAACTACTTTCAGTGAGATATAAAACCTTAGATGGGCAACTACTTTCAGTAAGATATAAAACCTTAGATGGGCAACTACCTTCAGTGAGATATAAAACCTTAGATGGGCAACTACTTTCAGTGAGATAAAAACCTTAGATGGGCAACTACTTTCAGTGAGATATAAAACCTTAGATGGGCAACTACTTTCAGTGAGATATAAAACCTTAGATGGGCAACTACTTTCAGTGAGATATAAAACCTTAGATGGGCAACTACTTTCAGTGAGATATAAAACCTCAGATGGGCAACTACTTTCAGTGAGATATAAAACCTTAGATGGGCAACCACTTTCAGTGAGATATAAAACCTTAGATGGGCAACTACTTTCAGTGAGATATAAAACCCCAGATGGGCAACTACTTTAAGTGAGATATAAAACCTTAGATGGGCAACTACTTTCAGTGAGATATAAAACCTCAGATGGGCAACTACTTTAAGTGAGATATAACACCTTAGATGGGCAACTACTTTCAGTGAGATATAAAACCTTAGATGGGCAACTACTTTCAGTGAGATATAAAACCTCAGATGGGCAACTACTTTCAGTGAGATATAAAACCTCAGATGGGCAACTACTTTCAGTGAGATATAAAACCCCAGATGGGCAACTACTTTCATTGAGATATAAAACCTTAGATGGGCAACTACTTTCAGTGAGATATAAAACCTTAGATGGGCAACTACTTTCAGTGAGATATAAAACCCCAGATGGGCAACTACTTTCAGTTAGATATAAAACCCCAGATGGGCAACTACTTTCAGTGAGATATAAAACCCCAGATGGGCAACTACTTTCAGTGAGATATAAAACCTTAGATGGGCAACTACTTTCAGTGAGATATAAAACCTCAGATGGGCAACTACTTTCAGTGAGATATAAAACCTCAGATGGGCAACTACTTTCAGTGAAATATAAAACCTTAGATGGGCAATTACTTTCAGTGAGAGTTTATGGCAAGGGCTGATTTTTTTCTATTTTTACATAAAGAAAGAATGCACGCTTGACTAAACATGTGTTGTCCATGCTTGGTTGATACTCTCCTATAATGAAATCACGAAACGTGTTGTTAACTACTTTAATTAGTTTTATCGTCGTTTTGACAGCCCGGACGTTGAATGCATTTAAAGATGGCAATGGTACACAGGCCGGTACTTTATTGTTCACGGAACAGGAAGCGGCGTCATTATTTAAACAAGTTGACGCAGCCAAGGCCTCGGGCCCACACAAGTCAGTCGGCTGGTTAAAGTATGCTCGGAGCAGCTGTCCTACATTTCTTGTTAAATATTTAATAAATCTTATGTAACTCACACAATACCAGCAATTTGGAAAACTTCAGAAATCACACCAATTCCAAAGAAAAATAAGGTAACTTGCAACAACGACTTACGACCTGTTGCACTTACCTCTTGTGTAATGAAATGTTTTGAGAAACTTATTCTGAGACAAGTTTTAAATTAGGTACAGCATAAACTGGACCCCCACCGATTTGCTTACACGGCTGCCAGAAGTACGGAGGATGCTATCTTACTATTGCTGGAGAGACTTTACCATCACCTCGACAGTCCTAAAAATATGCCAGAGAGCTATTCTTTGACTTCTCATCAACATTTAACAATATCCTACCACACCTTATGATAAAGAAACTTTTCTCGTTAGTTGTAAATTTAAATATTCAGGCTTGGATACTGAATTTTTTTAAACAAATCGACCACAATATGTCAAGGTAAATAACCAATTATCTCTGAGAAATAAGCACCGGGGCACCACAAGGCTGCGTTCTCTCCCCTGTACTGTATACCATATATACAGATGATATTCAAAGCTCAAGCAACACCGTTCCAATCTTAAAATTTGCTGATGATACCACGATTGTTGGCTTAATATCTGAAAGAGTAGGCTTATACCACAACTTAGTTACAAGCTTTATCAATTGTAATGATTTTTTTTCTCCAACTGAAAGTCTCAAAAACCAAGGCATTAGTTGTTGATTTCAGGGGGGTGGGGGTGGAACACCAGATTACAGATCTCTACATAAAAAAATCAAAGTGTAGAGAAAGTAGAGGCATAAAGTACTTAGGTGTCACCATAAATAATACGTTTACAAGGCATGAGCACGGCCAAATGCTGTATAAGAAATTCAACCAAAGACTGTTCTGCCTCAAAAAAACTGTACAATTTTGGCGTAAACAAGCAAGCCGTTAACTTATCCTACCGTGCAGCTATTGGGAGCCTCCTTAATTTCAATATTACCTGCTGGTGTGGGAATTCAACGTCTGATATTAAACACAGATTTAAAGACACGTTTATTTCGCAAACACCTTCTGGGATGATTGTCTACCATAGTTTCCATTTAATGCATATTAGCTGTGTGGCTCACGGTTGAAATGGGTTGAAAGACTTTGACATTGTATGCTTGTAATTAGTTTTTGTAGTGTTGCGTTTGTTTTAAATGTGGTAAATAATTATAGATTTGTTTTTGTTGACTTTGTACCGTGCTTCGAGCCTTTGGGGATGAAGCGTGTTTTTGAAATGAACTTTATTATTATTTATTATTATAAACCGACTAATCAAGAAAGCTAGGAACATAACGCAAACTAAACATCCTTCACTTGAAGAAATCTTTGAAGAAAGATGTTTTTTGTAAAACTAAACACCATTTGGAGGGTACATCCCACCCTCTTCATCACAGATACTTAGGACCGGGCCGTTCGGGAAAAATTCTTTTCGTCAGGGCGAGGAATGAAAGATGTAAAAATTCTTTTGTTCCCCAATCTGTATGAATTTAATAGCGTGCTCCCACTGAAGTCAAAAATCTTTATGAGAACTAATAAGTACCCGATGTGGCTAAGAGACTTCACTCAATGGCTTTTTTTTTTTGTTGTTTTTTTTTTTTTGTTTTGTTGTTGTTGTTTTAAATAGTGAAGTAATTTATTATAAATGTCTTGTGCTCGAATTGCTTTTTTACGAGCTTGAAATGTACAATGCAATCATAGCACACCCATTTGTTTTTGTCAATAAAAGAGGCTTATCTTATCTTATTTAAACTAGACCCCATAAAAATTATATTCTAGTTCTTTTTTCCATAATGTTTAAAAATAAATTATTTGATTTGTGTTTGCGTGTGTCTAAAATGCATTTACAGTATTTAAAGCAAAATAAATCACTATTTGTAACTCGGCGTGTCCTTGGCTCTTGGTAATGAATAAGACACCTTTAAAAATAATATTGTAATTTTAATAACTTAAATAATTCCTTTTTTTTCTGTTTAGATTCATTTGAATGTGAATGGAAGAATCAGCGTCGTAGCCACACATGCATGATTTATAGTGAAAAGAAATATGGATGGACTTTATTTAGCTGTTTGACATACGTCACCATTCCATAACAACCCGCGGACTCCATGGGGAAATGGTGCACACTGCGGTGGAAGATGATGCGAGTCAAAGTCGCCCTCTCTCTCCTGTCCCTCTGGATCTGCGTGCTCCTCGTGTACTACGCCGGCATGCAGACGTCAGTGAGAAACTGGAGTATAGTGTCGTGGTACAACAGTCAGCTGGAGGACACCAAACTCGTTATACGCCAAGAGTGCATTCAGCCGAAGCTGAGAGTGGACGATCCGATTATGAAGAAATCGCTCAGTCGATTGAGTCCAGCTTTGTGCAAGCTAAGAGAAGAAGAATGGGTATATGTCACAAACGGTACCGTTCGATACTCTAAATCGGCTCTCAAGAAGTACTCGAACTTCACGTGCTACTACAAACCTTTGCTGAGAGAAGGCGATTACAACATTTCATGGGCGGAGCCAGAGATAGAAATCACCGACGGATTCGCCATGACGTCAGATTTCTTCAGGATCAACTGCGTGACGTCGACCAACAAGACCTTTGACAGCGTCTTCTCAGGGGTGGCGTACACCAAGGAGAGGGCCCAGAGGCCGGAGCCGCCACTGCCAGGCGGGTTCGAAGGAATGAGCATCGTCATCATGGGCTACGACTCGATGTCCAGGATGTCGTGGCTGCGTCGCCTGGTCAAGACACGGGAGTACTTCTACAACAATCTCGGGGCCATCGAACTGGAGTCCCACAACATTGTAGGTGATGGAACCACCGCTGTCTTGTTCCCGATGTTGACGGGGAAGTTTGAATGGGAACTACCCGAAGCAAGGTAACATAATATATACACGCTCTCAGGTAAGGGTTAAGTTCTGCGAAACTTCTTTTTTCAATTTATAAGAGATTCCATAACTGTTGCAGCATACCGTCTGCAAATAATGTACATGCTTATACCAGAAGCAAAATATTTATATGAGATACTTACTCGTAGCCATACACATCCGAATGTTTATATGTTTATGTGTTGTTGTTTTTTGTTGTTTTTTTTGCTATCGTCTATTTTCAGGCTCAAATATCCGAACGCTACTGTCATGGATGAACTTCCGTTTCTCTGGCATGACATGAAGAAGGCGGGTTACCTGACCTCGTGGTGCAATGCCGCCCCTAAGACCGCGCCCTTCAACTGGAGGATGCTTGGGTTCGAGGAGCAGCCCACAGACTTCTACACCAGGCCGTTTTACATGGCGTTCGAACAGAGGGTACCAAAGAAACTCAGGAACTGCCTGGGCTCGAGGACGTTCAGCAAGCTCTGGCTCAACTACTTCCAGGATATTTTCATGATGTACCCGCACAAGCGCAAGTTCTTGTTCCACTTTCTGGTCGAGATGAGCCACGATGATAATAATCTAATAACAAAGGTGATAAAATTTGTTTGCCAAAGTTGAAAGTTAAAAAAGAAGTAGTCACCAAATAGTATTTTGGTGATAAAGTGATGCGTCGCCTTTTGTAAACTATAGAGTCATTGCGCATGACAAGATCAGCAGAATGAGGTCACAAAATGTGGAGGACTTGTGCGTAGTAGAAAATAACCAAACAAACTCGAAATTTAAAAATTCGTAGATCAGAAAGTACTAAAATTAAAATTTGATTCTGGTTAGATTTTTTTAAATTTGAATTTCTCTCTAAATAACTGTAATATTTAATTTTTGTATAAAAATATTTTAAAAAATCCACACCACGTAGCTAAAGAACTTTCAAGCCCATGTTTATATTTTGCCACCATTTGGTTTTCGGTTATTTCGATTTTCTGGTTATCTCGTCGCGTTTTTGGCGAACCCCTAGGCCGTGACAATAACCAGGTTCTACGGTATAGATTTTAGTGAGGAGACTTTGGGCGTCCTTACAGGGATTCGGATGCAATTATTGCGGCCAGTTTGATGCCCACAAGGGGATTTTAAAAGCATTTGGGTGTGCTGAGTTTCGGGTCCTTGCGTTTATTTTCATCTTTGTTTCATTTAACTTTGCTAACATCATTATCATCTTTCTAACATCATCATCTTTCTAACATCATCATCTTTCTAACATCATTATGATCTCCCTGTCATCAGATGGACGACGACATCAAAAGTTTAATACAACAATTGCACACCGGGGGCTACCTCAACAACACCCTCTTTATTCTGATGGGTGACCACGGGGCCAGGTACAGCAAAGTGAGATCCACTTACTCCGGCAAACTCGAGGAGCGCCTCCCGTATTTCTCCTTCCTGTTCCCTCAGTGGTTCCAGGCAAAATATCCGCAGGCCATCGAAAACTTGCGGACCAACACCAAACGCCTGACCACGCCCTTTGACCTCTATGAAACCTTTAAAGACTTTCTAAATTTTCAGGGCACCGGGTTGGGGTCGGTCTCCAACAGGGGCATCAGTTTGTTCAAAGAAGTTCCGCTGGAGCGTTCCTGCGAACACGCACATATTGCGCCACACTGGTGCGCATGTTTGGCTTGGAAGAACGTGTCCATGGAAGACAACGGTGCGAAGGGGGCACTGAGGTACACTGTGGACACCATTAACTCTTACACGGCCTCGTATAGAAACGAGTGCGCGTTGCTGAGTGTGGAGAAGGTCACGGACGCCATGAAGCTTGAGACCCGCACAGAGGTTCTCAAATTTTCGAAAACTGACGACGAGGGAGGGATCTACAACATCAGCTTTAAGGCCAAAAACAAAAACGAGATGGCCATGTACCAGTTGACCTTTTACACGTCTCCGGGCCATGGCTACTTCGAGGTCACCGTGACCCACGATCTTTTGCGCAAAAAGTTTTCGGTCAACGAGAAAGAGATCAGCAGGATCAACAAATACGGCGACGCCCCTGCGTGTATTTTGAATAAAAACCGACAGATTCGCCAGTACTGCTACTGCCTTAGCAACATCAAATCCTAGCTGGAGATTAACAACACGATATAAATACCAATAACGGTGACAGGCTGTGGTGTTTTCAGGGAATACCCGCTTATTTATTTATCGGAAATTAGGCAGAGTACTAGTGACGAGAAACTCACGTGCTTCGGGTTGTCGGTGCTATTTATTGATGTATCTTGACATTGTTTTGTTAGCCCTGCCACGTCGAGTTTGATCTGTCATGAATTCGCTTAAATGAGAGGTACATTTAAAAAAAAACACGTATTCCTTTATGTATGTGCTAAGCTGTATATGACCAGCTAGAACTATAAGCGATACGCCAGCATAATATACCATCAACCAGCGTGATATACCACCATCTGGCACTAAATGACTAGTACTTCATACCTTCAGACAGCGTTCTATACCATTTAACCAGCGCTCTGTACAATTTAGCCGGTAGACTATGCCATCAGCCAGCGCGTCCTACCACCAGCCACTACTTCATAACATCAGACAGCATTCCATACCATCAGAGAGCACTTAGTACCATCTTCACCACCCCCATGACATCAGGCATCACTCCATACAATCAGATAGCTCTCCATACCATCAGACAGCACGCCATACGCTTATTCAGCACTGTATTGGACATCATGCATCATCAATATTTTCCACAAGAAACAAAAATCTCCTTTCAACCATAGTATTATCAAATGAGGACATCATCTGTGTCATGTCATATAATTAGCTTAGTCGCGTGAAATACTCGCATTTTTGTTTGTACATAGAGAAAGCAGCACAGAACAAAGCTTTCTATTTGCTGGTTGGCAAGGCTGCGTTGGATATCTCAACCCCAATTACCCATGTCAACCCGATCTGTTGGAACTTAAACCTTTCAATTACTTAATACCAACGAATCAGCAATCACTGTTTTTCTCTCTTGAAATATATATTTTTTTTATAAAGGAATTATCTTGTCTTCTTGTCTGCCAGAGATCGTTTCAACCCTTTTATTTATAGTTCATTTTAGACAGATGCCTTTCTTTTAATGACCAGCGTATTGGGTAGTTCCCCACAAACCATTTAATAAAACACATGTATAAATGTATTTAATTATTTAACGCGTGGTACAAGAAGATATTGGCCGTTATTATGTTAATTTCAAGTGAGAATCACAACAAAATAGTATAAGATTACATTTTTAAAAAGTGCCTGCAATGTATTGGTTATCAAAATAAACTCCGAATTATGTGTATTAAGAGGAAAAATCTCAAAGATGATCATTTTAAAAACTATTATTTCTTCATTTGCGAGTGTTGTGTTATATTATTTATTGTAATGTTAGTATCTGCCAATGTCTTGTTAAACTCTTTATCTATCTTAATCTTTTCTCTCAATTTCCCCCCCCCCTTAAATCACTCTCCCTCTCCCTCCCTCTCTCTCTCTTTCTCTCTCTCTCTCTCTCTCTCTCCTTCTCTCTCTGTATCACACTCCTCGCATTAAAGAAAAAACATAGGTCTCAGCCCTAACCCGTCATTTTCTATGTGATACATCTCTTTATTTATTTAGGCATTTTTTATATAGCACTTACCTAAAAGCTCTAAGCGCTTTACAATTATTAAAAAAAAATTAACCTAAGTAAAATAAAAAGGAGACACTAGGGTAGTAACTACTATACTATAGANAGGAGGGTGCATCACAGGTCATAGGCGGACCTAAACAGATGGGTTTTAAGGGACTTTTTAAAAGTGGACGAGGTTTCACAATGACGGATATGGAAGGGGAGCTGGTTCCAGAACGTGGGCCCATGGAAGTAGAAGGAGCGTTCACCGATGGTCTTAGTTTTTGTTCTTGGGATTGAGAGGGTTCTACTGTCAATTTATCAAGTCCGGCTGTAGATAAACTTTGGACATGCCGTAAAATGAAGACACTGGCATAGATGGAACTAGCGCCACTCAGTGCGAGCCAAGATTTATGTCCCGCACTGAGGAAAAACATCTTCACTGGGCTCAAAATGTTCTCTCTATAGATAAAATCGAGTACCACCCTGGTTTGACCGCCACCACTTTATAAACCCCTCCCCCCCCGAAACATTGAGAATCGCTGATCAATGAAATCCAAATTTCCCTCCATTTTGGACGAATATTGCCTTTATTAAAACAGTGACAAAGGCTATAAAAATTGCATGCGCTTTAATGTTATTAGTTATGTTATCAATAGTTTTGTCGAGGCCATGAGTACGACCATACTAAGTAAGTGCTGGAGAAACGTAGGTACCAATCAGCTGTGGACAATGGTTTAAACATACAAAATAAAAAAAAAAGGAATGATGGCCTAGATCAATGGTTCCCCCCCCCACCCCACGATATTTCGATTTTCGGTGACCTTGGGGTATTCAGGCTTCCCAAAAAAAGTTCACATGATAAGACGTGGGACCAATTCTGCAATCATCTACAAGATCGAAGTTCGTATACACTTTATAATGCACCCAAGGAAAATCAAAGCTCTTATACAATTTGAAATGTGCTTTTTAAGCATAACGGTGGATGAAAAAACAATCGAATTATTTATTTAACGTATCAATTCAATATTTTTTTTTAAAGAAATCGTACCATCTTGACTTTATTCAAACATTATTTGCCTTCTCCCCACACACACTCCACAGATTTCTCCCCCTTTCTTTTCATTACCCACCCCCCTGCAATCACAGTTGAGCATCGACCGCGCCTTTGAGCCATCTTGCCTTACGAGACTATTTATCATGGTTACAATTTGTTCTCTTATTATTTCCAATGAAATAGTTTTTGACAACTAACCACACCCACTGACTTGTGCAGATGCACACATATATGTTATATATATTGTTATTGTGGTGTGGCTGCTTCCATTTCCGACTGCTTCCTATTCCCAACCGGCCCTTCCTCCCCCCCCCACTTCACATGTTTTATATGACATATAATTCCCTATGTCTGAAAGAAACTGTCCTTCAATAGTGAGTTAAATTGCGCGCAAAATATAATTCCCGATAAGTACACTCTTAGATTTTTTTTATTAGTAACATAACTGTGATTCTTAAATGTGCGTTACTTGAGTTCATGTTTTGTCAAGTAACTTCACTAGATGGGAAGTTCATGCATTGCTGTCGCCAACATTTGGCGAGCTGTAACAAGTATTATTTAATTGATTTTTAAAAAAAATCTTCCATCTAACTTCGTTGATTGATCATTTCATTGCTTTGATTGTGCTGCTTTCATTTCATTGCTTTGATTGTGCTGCTGTCATTTCATTGCTTTGATTGTGCTGCTGTCATTTCATTGCGTTGATTGTGCTGCTGTCATTTCATTGCTTTGATTGTGCTGCTGTAAGATAACACCCCCCCCCCCTCTCCCCCCCCCCCCCACCAATAAAGCCAACAAATGACGTCATCTGGCTGCCTTGCCAGGGAATTAAAGGGCATGTACTAGTAATTTAGTTAAATTTAAATAAATAAACCTCAGTTCACTCCCTTACACTACGCTACTCCAAGTCAAGTATCTGCCCCTTGCACCTTATCACCTAGCTTCACAGCTGCCTAGCTACCTAGCTAGATATCTACATACCTACCAAACCAAAACCCACCTACCCATATAGCTACCCTCTCATCCATTCGCGTAGCCTCCTAGCTCCCTATCTACTTTCAAAACTACCTACCTAACTACCCCTTCAACGTACCAACCTAACTACTGACCACCTCAAAACCCACCCATCAACCCGTCCATCCAATCTCTATTTACTTAGCAACATAACTGCCAACCTACCAACCGAAACCCCACGTGCCTACCAATCCACCCAATCCTCTAGCTTCCCAACTACCTGTCTACTTACCTACATATCGAACAACCTACCCAACCAACCACCAACCCCACCTCATATATCAAGATTCACAGCTACATGACATAAATAAACAAGCCCTTTGTCCGGTCTCCAAACATTTCAATAGTAGTAACCATTCTTGAATTTTAGACATCGCAGGTGTATGCTGTATACAAATAATACACAGTATAGGATTTATATGGAAAATCAATTAATAACACGATTTGGTTCGTTGACTTTTTACGGTATAAACCAAATCCACAATTTTACGTAGCTGCCATGTCTTTTTCCTGTTTGATTTTTTTACATTTTACTTCAAATCACTTCCTTTCAGTTCTTTTTTTTTTTTTGGTCTGTTTTTGCGCCCCCTCCTATTGTTTTCTATTTTTTGCGTTAGGATACATTGTATATATATATATATATATTATGTAAATTTATTTTATATTAACTTAAATGTTTTTTTTTTTACTTATGAAGGCATTTGCCGAAACGTTTTTTTGTGTTTTTTCTTTTTTCTGTTTTTTTTTTTTTCATTTTATTTCAAATATCTTTCTTTTTTTTTTTTTTTTTTTTTTTGGTCTGTTTTTGCGCCCCCTCCTATTGTTTTCTATTTTTTGCGTTAGGATACATTGTATATATATATATATATATTATGTAAATTTATTTTATACTAACTTAAATGTTTTTTCTTGTACTGATGAAGGCATTTGCCGAAACGTTTACTTGTGTATTATGTAAAATTATTATTAAAACTGAACGTATATTGTTTTCATGATACACATTTTTCGTGTGTAACTAATCTATTTGAAAGTAAGAAATGATTCCATAAATTATAATTTCCATTATAAGATAAGATAAGATAAGATTCTTTTATTGATCAATATAAATGGAATTTTTTTTTTATTGCATTATACATTTTCAGCACAAAAAAAACAAACAATTTGAACACAAGACATTTATAATAAAATATTTCAAACAGCCATTCAGTGAGTTCTCTTAGCAAAGTCAGGGACTTATTAGTTCTCATTAAGATGTGTGACTTCAGAGGAAGTACGCCGGTAAATTCGTACAGATTTATTGTATAGTATTTTCATTGATATTTCAAATAGTGTATACTTTGGATTTGTGTATGGTCATCTCGTTTTTCACACACTTTAAGTATTTAAACTAGGGATCATTTTAAAATTGGGATGATGCCCACACAAAAAAAAATAAAAAAAACACCAGACATACATAAATGACGTCCTTCTGTCTTCGGGGGACGATGGATTAGCTCTTGACACTTCACCAAATTGCTTACGAGTCCAATCCTGGAATGGCGGTCTCGGCTGCACTTCCCGCGTTAGAACCTTGGCACCTGGTTAAATTTGACCTTCTGTAATGCTGTTTTTTGTTTCAGCGGCCGTTGTTTTCGCACATTCTCTGCCTGTTTGACTCATCCACACACCTCTGATCGTCAGCTGGCATGTTGCTCCGCGATAATCTTCCAGCCTCTGATTTCTATGTTGGCTTCCTTGATGTTTCTTTTCGCGACACACGAGAAGCTGAAAAGCTCAAAACATTTCTTGGGAATGGTTAATACGCGGAAAGGTTCAATGTCATCTAACATGCAACTGACGTCACAAGTTACCGTGAAAACGCTGCCTCTACGCCGATCTCGAAGGATTTTATGCCTGTTTTTTTAACTTGTTCACAGTTTAACGATAAGTGGTTACAAAGAACTGAAGATTTATATTTTCTGTGTGTGTTTTGTTTCCAGACGGATGTCAACTTTGATACCGGAAACCCGTATTTAGACATAAGCGTAACATTAGCTAACTCCGTTATTTTCTGTGAACAAATGACTAAAATTTGAAACAATGTAATGGCATTTTGAATTTCATTTAAATTCTACATGCGAGCAGTAGAGCTAGAGGCCGCTGGAATTAGAGAGAGCGAGAGAGAGAGAGAGAGTAAGAGAGAGAAAAGAGAGGGATCGTTTGTGTATGTGTGCGTGTAGCTTGTCTAAACATGTGATCATTTTTTTTTTTGGAAAGAATTGAGGCACCTAGTTTATTCAAGTAACAGAAATCGTTTCAATTTTAAGCCTATTTATCTGACATTAACTCTAAATATTTGCTTACTTTTACTGTCTAAAACGACCCTTAATCAAAAAATTTTTTGTGTGTGCATAACACATTGTAAGATTCTTTTAACTGCATTTTTATCACACAATCGATCCTCGAGTTGTCATCAAACATCTTGCCGTTTGCAAGCTCGCCATTTGTCTTCTTGCGACGTCTGTACAAACGAGACACGCCACCATTCTATAGATGAAGGTATTGGTAGGTTGATTGACTATATATGAAGGTATTGGTAGGTTGATTGACTGAGTTCTATAGATGAAGGTATTGGTAGGTTGATTGACTGAGTTCTATAGATGAAGGTATTGGTAGGTTGATTGACTGAGTTCTATAGATGAAGGTATTGGTAGGTTGATTGACTGAGGCCTATAGATGAAGGTATTGGTAGGTTGATTGACTGAATTCTATAGATGAAGGTATTGGTAGGTTGATTGACTGAATTCTATAGATGAAGGTATTGGTAGGTTGATTGACTGAGTTCTATAGATGAAGATATTGGTAGGTGGATTGACCGCGATCGACAGATGAAGTATTCTAAGGTGGATTTACCGAGTTCTAAGGATTCAGTTACTGAAAGTGCATTGGCACTAATGGATAACTCAGTATCTGCAGAGATAGGTGTTTTAACATAGAAAATAAGCTCTATCAATGACTTTACTCAAAGCTGCGTTACACAATATCATTTCACTTTACTAACACCATTGACTAAATATCATTTCGCTCTACTATTAGCCGATTCACTATCATTTTACTCTGCTATAACCGTTTCACTAAATCTCATTGCACTATGCTCTATCAACACTCAATATAAGTGTGGTAAAATATTCTGATTGAACATTTAAACACGCGAGAAATGTTTTTTTTCTTCATCAAAGCGCTTTTCATGTTCATTTTGGAAGATTAAATAGAGCACGATTAGTTGACAAACAAGGGAAGCAATAACAAGATGGATACCAATTGATAGAAAGATAACATTGCCATGTATTGGCGTGCATCACATTTATGTCTACATAGAAAGTTTAAAAAGTTAAATAAAAAGATTGGTGATATCGATGTATGTATAATCCAAATGGATTGAGTAACACGCCGAAATCAGGCAGAATATTTAAATTTAAAAGTAAACATAATATCCAAATCTATTTCTAATAATAATATATATATAAGCTGGGTGGCCGAGTGATCTAAACTGAGTCAAACTCCAGCCTATGGTCTGGAATATAATTCCAAAGCCTAGTCAAGCAAAGATATATCACAAGCATCCCTGGTAGATGGGACTCATTAACCTTCGTGACTCATCTAAGATAAGGAAATTCTGAATTCAGACCAGTAAATCTACAAATATATAAATATGTAAATAATGATTGAAAAATTCCATAAATGACATAAAATGTATGAAAATAAGTTAAAATATTTAGGATGTCATCCCAAACATTCAGAATTCAATTTGAACTTTGCAGAGCTTCTATTAAACTAAAAAGGTCCCCACAGACACCTCATATAAAATTGAAAACAACATAAAATCACACTCTTTATATGGACGACACAGTTGAGTGATTTTTCATGTTCGAAATCCTTTAAAATAATACAATTTGTGCATATAAAGGGACACAGCCTTCCGATGACGTAACGTGGAAATATAAATGCATCCCCAAAGAAACCAAAAGAATTTCCATTGCAGTGGTTTTAAACCTTTTTTTTTTTGAATAAAGGATCCCTTTTCACAATCAGGTTCTATGGCCAGCCCCAAGCCCTATCGATTGTCTTTCAAGTTCAAGATGTTATCTCTTTCTTGGAGTGGACCCCGATCCCCCCCCTCCAAATATCTGACGTCTTTGCTCCACGGATACACATTTAAATTATACAGCATCCAAATATCTGACGTCTTTGCTCCACGGATACACATTTAAATTATACAGCATCCAAATATCTGACGTCTTTGCTCCACGGATACACATTTAAATTATACAGCATCCAAATATCTGACGTCTTTGCTCGACGGATACACATTTAAGTTATACAGCATCCAAATATCTGACGTCTTTGCTCCACGGATACACATTTAAATTATACAGCATCCAAATATCTGACGTCTTTGCTCCACGGATACACATTTACATTATACAGCATCCAAATATCTGACGTCTTTGCTCCACGGATACACATTTAAATTATACAGCATCCAAATATCTGACGTCTTTGCTCCACGGATACACATTTAAATTATACAGCATCCAAATATCTGACGTCTTTGCTCGACGGATACACATTTAAGTTATACAGCATCCAAATATCTGACGTCTTTGCTCCACGGATACACATTTAAATTATACAGCATCCAAATATCTGACGTCTTTGCTCCACGGATACACATTTACATTATACAGCATCCAAATATCTGACGTCTTTGCTCCACGGATACACATTTAAATTATACAGCATCCAAATATCTGACGTCTTTGCTCCACGGATACACATTTAAATTATACAGCATCCAAATATCTGACGTCTTTGCTCCACGGGTACAAATTTAAATAGCAAAGTTTAGATTGAAATGTAAAAGTGAACTTTAAAGTCTAATGTAAAAGTGAAGTTTAAAGTCTAATGTACAAGTGAAGTTTAAAGTCTAATGTACAAGTGAAGTTTAATGTCTAATGTACAAGTGAAGTTTAAAGTCAAATGTAAAAGAGAAGTTTAAAGTCAAATGTAGAAAATAAATCTAAAGTTCGAATGTAAAAGTGGACTTTAAAGTCAAATGTAAAAGTGAAGTTTAAAGTCTAAGTTAAAAGTGAAGTTTAAAGTCTAATGTACAAGTGAAGTTTAAAGTCAAATGTAAACGTGAAGTTTAAAGTCAAATGTAGAAAATAAATCTAAAGTTCGAATGTAAAAGTGGAGTTTAAAGTCAAATGTAAAAGTGAAGTTTAAAGTCAAATAAAAATAGAAGTTTAAAATCAAATGTACAATTGAAGTTGAAAGTCAAATGTAAAAGAGAAGTTTAAAGTCAAATGTAAAAGAGAAGTTTAAAGTCAAATGTAAAAGAGAAGATCAAAGTCAATGTAAAAGAGGGGCTTAAAGTTAAATGTATCAAAAAAGTTTAAAGTCAAATGTAAAAGTGAAGTTTAAAGTCAAATGTAAAAGTGAAGTTTAAAGTCAAATGTAAAAGTGAAGTTTAAAGTCAAATGTAAAAGTGAAGTTTAAAGTCAAATGTAAAAGTGAAGTTTAAAGTCAAATGTAAAATTGAAGTTTAAAGTCAAATGTAAAAGTGAAGTTTAAAGTCAAATGTAAAAGAGAAGTTTAAAGTCAAATGTAAAAGTGAAGTTTAAAGTCAAATGTAAAAGGGAAGTTTAAAGTCCAATGTAAAAAATAAATCTAAAGTCAAATGTAAAAGTGGAGTTTAAAGTCAAATAAAAATAGAAGTTTAAAGTCAAATGTACAATGGAAGTTTAAAGTCAAATGTAAAAGAGAAGTTTAAAGTCAATGTAAAAGAGAAGTTTAAAGTCAATGTAAAAGAGAGGCTTAAAGTCAAATGTATCAAAAAAGTTTAAAGTCAAATGTAAAAGTGAAGTTTAAAGTCAAATGTAAAAGTTAAGATTAAAGTCAAATGTAAAAGTTAAGATTAAAGTCAAATGTAAAGTGAAGTTTAAAGTCAAATGTAAAGTGAAGTTTAAAGTCTAAGTTAAAAGTGAAGTTTAAAGTCAAATGTAAAAGTGAAGTTTAAAGTCAAATGTAAAAGTTAAGATTAAAGTCAAATGTAAAGTGAAGTTTAAAGTCAAATTTAAAGTGAAGTTTAAAGTCTAAGTTAAAAGTGAAGTTTAAAGTCTAATGTACAAGTGAAGTTTAAAGTCAAATGTAAAAGTGAAGTTTAAAGTCAAATGTAAAAGTTAAGATTAAAGTCAAATGTAAAGTGAAGTTTAAAGTCAAATGTAAAAGTGAAGTTTAAAGTCTAAGTTAAAAGTGAAGTTTAAAGTCTAATGTACAAGTGAAGTTTAAAGTCTAAGTTAAAAGTGAAGTTTAAAGTCTAATGTAAAGTGAAGTTTAAAGTCAAATGTAAAAGTGAAGTTTAAAGTCTAAGTTAAAAGTGAAGTTTAAAGTCTAATGTAAAGTGAAGTTTAAAGTCAAATGTACAAGTGAAGTTTAAAGTCAAATGTAAAAGTGAAGTTTAAAGTAAAAGTAAAAGTGAAGTTTAGATTCATCACTGTGAGTTCTCACATTTCAACCACAGTAACAGTTTTTTTACAAAGGCCATTGCAGTAACACAGCATGACTTTAGGTTATTTTATGAAATAAAAGATGTCATGACATCTAGGACATATATGTAAGAGTTACAAGTGTAACAAGGTGTCCTCATTTTATAGTCATTTTCATTGTTTCTATAGTATAGTAGTTACTATCCTAGTGTCTCATTTTTATTTTACTTAGTTTACATGTTTTTAATAATTGTAAAGCGCTTAGATCTTTAAGGTAAGTGCTATATAAAAATGCCTAAATAAATAAACAAGCCGTAAAATATTTGTTAAAATATAACAAGGCCAAACTGCTGTTTGCCTGATCAGTAAGTTAACTCTACAGTGACAGGGTGTTATGGATTATCTATTTAAAATATTAGTTGTTTTTTTTTTTTCCGGAAGGATGGTTCAGCTAAGAAATAAACAGATGGAAGTGTGTTGATTGGCCGGTCGGGATCATTGCTGATTCATCAGATTGCTAATCTGAAGTGGATTGAGGGATTGCCTGCTCTCGATGGTCTAAATTTTGCTTAGTTCATGTAGATTGTTTCTCTCAAAGTTTTTTTAAAACTTTCTTCTGAGCCATGGTTTCCTTGGAGTTATCTCTACTATTTGAAAAAAAAAAAAAGCATTGTTTACGTACGCACTAAATAAATATTTAGCATTAAATCAGAACAGACATGTACTCAGGGACGTCATTTGGGTACGGCAGTGTCCCCCCGCCCCTTCCTACCCTGAAAAATCCAGAAATGACGCCCTTGCATGTACCGCCGTAACAAACCAACAAAAAAATATGAACAAGTGCATCATTAAAATAATATTTAAATAACGTCATGGAAGTGTAAAATATTGAGAATAAATAAATTATTTAATTTTGTTTAAAAATTATTCAAATGTTTATCTTATTTAATTTTAAATAATAGATGTCTTAAATTTAACCCAATAATTCTTGAATATAAAAAAATAATCTTAAATGATAAATATTTAAAGCAAAAAATTAGACAGATTATATTTAAAGCTGATATATACAAAAAAGTAAGACATTCAATGAAAATATGTGTACTGTCAGAATAGATTCGACAAATCAAAATTCTGTCAACAGCCTTTTAATGAGTTTCTTTATACAGGTCACCTACATACATAACGGCAAATGTTTTAAGCATTTATGTAAAGCATAACTGAAGTCATTTCTGTACCCATAACCGTATTCAAGTATGTAACCATAACGGAAATCAATTCTGTAAGAGCAACAGTAATCATTTGTGAAACCATCACTGTATTCATTTCTGACATCATAACTGTAATCATTCCTGGAACCATAGCTGTAATCATTTCTAAAAGTATATTGTAATTATTTCTGTAATCACCAATGTTATCATTTCTGAAATCATAACTGTAATCTTTTCTGAAACCATAAAGGTAATCAATTCTAAAATCATAACTGTAATCATTTATGCAAATCATAACTCTAATCATTTCTGTAATCGAACCTTAGCCATTTCCGAAGCCATAACTTTATTCATTTCTGTAATCATAACTGTAATTATTTGGGTGATTTTTAAATGCACCATTGACTGTAAAATGAAACAAACTGAAACTGCAGTAGAGTAACACAGATCGTTAGGTTTCTTTTCACCAACACATGGACCATCAAATTAAATCTAACTTGTACGTAAGAATTATTCCAAAACTACAATAACTCATTATCTACTTCACGATATCTTCTACTAATAATTTTGGCTACGCACTATAAAAACGATACAACATCTAAATTATTTCTACACACCAATACCGATAACATATCAGAAATCACTCCAAAATCAAAATCCACCCAAATCATAACTCTTCCTCAATACTTCTGCCAATAGCACGTGAGAACTGATTCCAAAATTAAAATCCATGTAAATCACATCTCCTCTCGAATACTTCGACCAATAGCACGTGAGAGCTGATTCCAAAAGTCGTCCATCATTTCATCAGACGCTTCGTCTCTTGGCGGGAATTCAATGTAGTTATTTTGTTTCATGGCGGTGAGCAGGTCATGTGATAAATCCCTGTTATCGGTTGGTTCGTACATGCACAGGAAGAGCACGGAACGGTGCATGAATATTTCTTCCATCAGCGCCATCTTGACGCCATACTCGGAATACTCGCCTTGGTAAAACTCCGGTGTTACCATGGCAACAGTCCTGGCACTGTTCTGCACGCCACTGACGATGTTGGACACGTTGTAGGTACCCGGTAGAAAGTCTCTCTCCTCAATACACAGACGGTGACCTCTTTTCTCTTCTAGCTCACGAACACAGTCGCGTACGACAAATCTCCTGGTGTCGTCTGAGTAAAGAATGTAAGCATCGAATTTGTACCCGATCTTGACAGCGCCGGGTCTGGAGCCAACCATTTTGACCAAAGCTATGCTCCGTAAATATCTCAGCTTCCATCGGTATCGATACATCAGGGAAGCGAGCAACAAAATAACGAATACAATAAAAGAAAAAACACAGCTGAGTATTATGACAATTTTTGAAGCACATTGACGCTGTAAAGTTTCCACGCGTTGGGCGAGATCTCCAATTTCCAACACTTGATTGTACTCATTCCTACACACGAGAAAATCCTTGTTCAAAAGATAAACATTGGTCAAGGTCATCCATTTCATCAGCTCAAGTCCTTCGCACGTGCACGGTAAAGGGTTAGAGGTCAAATCGAGATAAACCCGATGGTCGGTTGCTATGGAATCCAGTTCGTCTCGAGACTGCTTACTGATCGATGTTATTGAGTTCGTACTGAAGTCAAGAATTCTTATTTCAGTCATATGAGCAAAACTGATGTTTATCATCTGAAGTTTGTTTTTGGAAATGTCTAGAATTTGAAGTTCGGCCAGACTTTTTAAGTAATCATTGGCCAGTTCTGTGATGAAATTACTCGACATGTCAAGGGCAATAAGTCGCTTCGTGTTTACGAAAAACAAACTTTCCGTATCGTATTGAAAAGCAGTTCCCAATAAATTGTTAGAAAATAAGAGGTACTTTAATGAGCTGTTCTGTGGGAAGAAAAAAATGTTGAAATAGTCCGCGTAGTTGCCGCTAAAATCTGCTATTTCAAGACCAGGCATTAAACTCAGAGAAGCCCAAGTCTTAAAATCCCCACCAGCAAGACTTAACTCCCTCAGTGAGTAGTTAGGAAACATATCACAGTAGAAGAACAAAAAATGTCCAAACTGTCTAAATTTGTCTCCCCGCAAAATTCGTAATTTAGGAGGGAGACAATCTTTTGAAACTTCGATGGTCTCTGTGTTAATTTTTTTCTTTTTTTGTTTGGGGTTCTGCATTTTAAAGAATTTTCCCGATTTCCGTATTTCAGAAATTAAGAATATGTTTGAGGAATGTTCATTTTCTGTCCCATTCAACAACTTCGTCACGTGACGTGAACTAGTTCCGCCATCATCATGGCATGGATAATAAACATTGTACTGGTTGTTAAGGTTTAATTCGATGAGTTCCCTTGGGAACTTATCCAAGCTGTCAAATATTGTATAGGGCAAGCCGTTACTACTTAAATCGATCTTCTTTAACGATGCTGGTAACATTGCAATGAAATCTGGACTCAGGTAGGTAAGGTAGTTCCCAGACAGGTCAAGCTCAACCAACTTTAACATTGTTAAGTACTTGGCGTCTTTGGCTCTGAGTTCTTTGCAACCGCACGCTCGGTCATTGATGTGACGCAATGTTAAATATGTTAAAGAAGAATTCAGCAGATATTGAATGTCACTCAAAACCTGGCATATGTTGTTTTCTGAAGCTGTTCCGGGCGCATATGTTAAGTTAACCAAGTTTTTAAGTTTTCTACACGCCTTTGGATCTATGTACGGGCTGAGTATGGACAATTGTAGCGTCGTTATGAAAGGTACGTTATCAAAATAGGATTCGTCAGTAAAGTTATCTGTTCTTGGTGATGTTATTATCAAATGCCTCAAATGTACAAGGCTCTTAACTTCTGGTCCTAAGCCACGTCTATCTGCCCCATCGATGCTAAGAAATGTTAGATTCCTTAGTACCTGAAGAGCATTGTTGGGGTATGTTCCACACAGGTAGGTTCCTTTTTCTCAGATGTTAATCATATATAATTTTTCTAGATTTTTCAACGGGATGAAAATACGAACAGGCAATAGGTCATAATCCTTGTAGATTATCTGGTTTCTACTAATGTCAAGGCTGACAAGTGTACTTAGGTCATCAAATGTATCATCGGGAATAAAGTTGATATAGTTTGATGAAACAGACAGGGAGCGCAAACTATAGAGTCCAGTGAACATCTGTCTTGTTAGATTTCTTATTCTGTTGTCACTAAGCGATAGTCGGAGAAGATTGGAAAATGGTAAAAAACTGGAATCTTCAACTGTTCTTATTCGATTCCCAGTTAGATCCAATTCAGTGACTGTAGAAGTAGAATTTGTGCTATTATATCTGAGAACTTTGAATATGCCGGAAAATGTGATTTGAACATACGTCAGAGAAGAATACATTAAAAATGTACTGCTGTCAAACACCTCAAGTCTGCGACAATCGTCAATAAATATTGCATCAATATCAACCGGCCAATTTTGAGGGATACTTGTAATATTAGGCTGTTCACAAAAGACGGTCACTAAATGTGAACTGATATTTTTGCAAACGCACGGCGGACATTTAAAGGAATCCAGCGTTTGAAACTTGTCATAAAAATAAGGGCGTTGCTTGCCATCATAAGAAACCATCTGAGTTTTCTTGCCATCCGCAAAGTTTGTCCGGTATTTTCGGAGACTGTTGGACACTAGTAGTGTGTTTCGGTCTTTGAAGTTGCGATTCTCGTATCTACCCAGCCGCTGCTCGAACCCTTGAGGTGATGTGAAGATGCCGCTGGTGGTCAAGGATCCAGTGTCCCGCAACGCGACACATTCAATGATAGTTTCAAGGCATACCAAGGCGGCGAGCTTCAACCATGGTATTTTTGACGTCATTCTAGTGAGAAAATATTTTTAAAAATTTAAAACCTAAAAACAAAGGGTTTTTTTTTACAAATAAATCATTGATGAAATATAAACGCCGAGCATTGGGGCGGGGGGAAAGGGGGGGGGGGCTGAAAATTTGACAAAACACGCATAAAAGTAACGCACTTTATAAAAATCCAAAATAGTGCCGCCCTACCACAGGTTCGCAGCCGCACATTTTTCCACGCCCTTAAATAATATTAATATTCTAATGACCCACCCGCTGTTACACTGCATATTTATTTCATCAAATGTTTTAGAAAAACCAAAATTAAATATTACGCACCAAACACATTTGCGCTGGGTTGTTTTTTTAAGAATCTCATTTAGCGCAGTTATCGGGAATTTTATTTCGTAACATCAGTGGCCTTGTATTTCCTTCATCTTTCCTATAAAAACCTAATTTTGGGGGGATGGGGCAAAAGATGTGGTGATGCTAAATTTGATAGAAAGTTCTATCAACTGTGTACCAATTTTTAGCTCGATTAGTTGACGTGAAGTGGGTCCATTAGCTCTCTCAAGCTTTTTTTCCAAAACACACAGAAAGCGAAGTTAATTTAAAGGATTTGAAAATACTTAAATTTAAAAGCCACAATAAGGACAATCTAATTGATTAAAAAATTTATTGATGCCTGTCACAGATCAAATATCTAAATATTATTTTTGGTTTCGGGATAATGTATTGTTTTGTTAAGTAGAAAGAACAGGAAGTTAAGGGAGCTATGGGATAGTGAGTGAAGGACCAGGATGAATGGCCGTTTGAGTATTTTGCTTGATTAGCACTTACTATGATTACTTTTGTATAAAACAGCCTGTTAATGTTGAGTCAACACATGTGAAGTGGAACTGTTATGACAGTTAGATTTGCTCTAGTTTACAGAGGTATTATTTCATGTGGTGTACATTATTCAGTTAATCAATGTTGTGATGCAAAGTCTTGTAGTTCTAGCCAACATGCTTTGTTAGATAACCATGGACGTCTGTGAATGTGAATAAATAATTATAAGCAATAACTACAAGTAGTATCATCACCTCATGATTGTTACAATTCCCATTTTAAATTATGGCACAAGGCTAATTATAGATATTTGACACACATAAAACACATGACTCAAGCAGTCCTAGAGCAAGGGGAAATAATTGTATAAATTGTGATGTAGCGAATGTTCACAATCATTAGTATTTCTCTTTTATTTTTTCCACACCTTCAACATTTTGGACCATGCATTCAACCTACCGGCCGCCTGTCAACAACAGTCCTACAGACAGCCTTACAACCTACCTGCAAGCCTTTGAAGAATAGGTCTACATTAAATCCTACGCTCTACTTGCCGGCCTTTAAACAATAGTATTGCAGCCATTGCTGCACCCTACCTGCTTGCATTTAACAAAAAGGCCTACATACATTCCTACACCATCAAATCAATACTCAAATCAAGAAAACCATATGGAGTTTTTAAGTTGACATCATTAAACTTGTGTGAAATGCTAAATTTTATTATTATACAGAACACCAAAATGAACAACAACTGGAAACAACACATTTTTTCCTGCGATTATAAAAAAAAATTTTTTATTAGAAAAGAAACACAGCAACAGCCATTCATTTCACTGTTAAAATTTGTTTTCAAAATATATTTTTTATATCATAGTATACGTAGACTAGATATAGCCCGCAAAATATTCGCGACAGAAGGGCGTGCAGTTACTATCTACTAAAGTCACTTGACAAAACATGAACTCAAGTTACGCACATTTAAGAATCCCAATATTTGCTACACCCCCTTCCCCCCATGATACCTCACGGCACACTTTTTATCTCACGCCCTTGAACTCTATTAAATATTCTGATGTTCTAACCACATTTAAACCGAACATTTTTTTTTTTTACATCATACTTAAATTGAGACGATTTCACATTCCGAAAAGAAAATATTACGCGCCAAACGCAGTTGCCTTATTTTTTTTTAATATTAGAGATGTAGCGTAGTTATCCAGAATTATATATTGCGTGCTGTACAACTCATTATTGAACCATATATTCGTTGAAACATTTAAAATTATTTGTAATATACTCTCAATACCAAATTCGCTGATTAGGAAGCACGCCATTAGGACGCAGTCCATGAGTTACACCATAAGCGTTATATATATACATATATACATATAAGAGATATAGTGCATCATTTTTATTTATATAACGGAGGTATCAATTTAGTTGTATCAGGATATCAGATTGTAAAAAGGAAAATCACCTTGTTAATATTGGGAATGTTTTAAAATATCCGTTAACCCTTTACTCAATGCATTTATCGACGGATATTTATTTGTAACTGTTTCTTGTACCGTTCTATATTCAACGCGCTCATCAATACGAAAAACAAAAAAATCGATAGATTGAAATATAACTTACGTCTACTTAACGTTTGCAGCAGCACGCGAAATTTTTTTTTTTTTAAAGTTATAACTGAACATGTAGGATAATTTCTCTATAACGTTCGTTAAAGCTTTCAGACAGATCCACGAATATTGCACCGCAAGAAAAACCCTGATTTTAAGAGGGAGATCACTTCAAGTGCCGAGGCTGCATCCCGTCTGCACGAGGTTCTCGACATGTCCCACCCAAGCCGCTCTGCCGACTATTGAACGAAGTTTCATTAAGTCAGGGGTTCTCAAATGACATAAGAGAGATTTGGTATTTAAAGTCGTGAAATTATTTTGACATTTATTTACGGGTTCCGTACGTCGTGTACGTTAGCGACCTGTTCTACGTTAGCGACCTGTTCTACGTTAGCGACCTGTTCTACGTTAGCGACCTGTTCTACGTTAGCGACCTGTTCTACGTTAGCGACCTGTTCTACGTTAGCGACCTGTTCTACGTTAGCGACCTGTTCTAAAGAACAATTACGTCGACGACAGCTAAACACTTTTGTAAATGCTTGGAAACCGTTGCGGGGGTCAACCCAAAATAATACGACAAATTTTTTTTTTCTTTTTTTTTTCTTTTACAAATATTATTTAATGTTATTTTGCTCTTAAGGAAACAGCTAATTCACATCTTCTTAAATAGGATATTTAATGCCCCTTGGTGCATATGTATGTATGTATGTATGTATGAATGTATAGAAAGTAGAAAGGTGTTGCCACATGCTGACTGCTGGTACGTGTCTATTTATAGAACGGTTTTGTTGAATAAATTCACCGATATTCAATGTATATTCCACATTAAAACTTAACTTAATAATTTGTCATGAAAAAAAAACAAAAAAAAAAAACGGCTATTAAATGTTTCTTCTGACTTGTGCGAGTGAATAGGATGATCACCGAAAACAAATGTATTTTATGTGTTTCCCGTCAACTAGAAATGTAACGAAATAATAGAAAGGCGAAAACTTTCAACGGTCCGCCAAACGCAACAAAATTTGGGAATCACTGATCAGGTTAAGTCTTTAGAATAATTTAATAAAAATCTTAACACCTCTACATGAATATCAAATAGGAAGTTTAAGAGATTTTTTTGATAACTAGCTTTCTCATGTTCAAACCCACCCCGTTTAGAATTTTCATTTACAAATTTTTATTTTGGTTTCAGTTTTAGAAAAAAAAATGTTTTGTAAATCAACTGATACAAATATCTAGGGACATATAAAATATGTTGGGTTAAAGTAGATTCAAAAGTTTTTCATTACGCTCAACGAGTTAATTAATTTGTAATTTACTCGAAAACAATTTATAGTAATTTAAGATTACAGATAAACATTTCAATCTACTCATCTTTATCTAATTTATATACCCCTAATGGAATCTAAGTAGGACTTTGAAAATAATATCTTTTTCAAAATAATACATGCAAATTATTGTGCCATTGTTTTATTTTTGTTCAACATGTATAATATTTACTGGGGGGGGGGTGGGGGGATATGCTTTTTTGTGTGATGGTACGCTCATGTACGGCGACCTTGTACAGTATCTTCTCTGTACAACGTCATCTCTATTCCGTGATCAGGCAACTGCCTGTTCCTATAATCGGTTTATTTCTTGGCACAAACGGTTGACGAAGGCAATGCACCCTCCCTATTGCTTATTGTAGAAATGAGAAAATTAACCCTTCTTTCTTAACACTTGGACTCACCGGGTATTTTCTCAAACTACCAAGACACGGTGCAAAAAAACAACAAAAAAAACAACAACATAAAAACATTGGATCAGTTAAGCCCAAAGTATTCAAATATTTCAAGCTAGCCGCTCGATATATTCTTAACATCACGATAATTTCTCTGACCAACAAGGACCCGCTACATTATGTAATTCGCACATTGGTCAGTCTTGTCAACTCCACCCGCTACAATAGATAGCGCGTTGTTCTAACATTGATAGCATACTCAAACTTCAACTCCTGAAACTGAAATGCTGTGTCGTAATTCATAATTCAAACTTTCATTGCGTTTTGAAGAAATAAAAAGTGTTGGACTGCAATAAAGCTTTAAAATATATTAATAAGACACGAACAAATTGTGTCAATAGAACAATATGAGTTCGCTTTAATAATAATTGTACATTATACAGAATTAAACGTTTCGGCACATGCCTTCATCAGTACAAACAAACACAACACATTTAAATAAGTATAAATTAAATTTACATAATGTCAAAAACAATTAGAAAAAAAATTGCACTAGTATGTCAAAATAAACTAGTAATAAAATGACGTTTTGAAGAAAGCTGGCCAATAGTAGGCTAGTTTAGTCATTGACATGTAGAGGCAGGAGACTCTTATCAGTGTAGTGCAGTAAGGAAATCGGAAGTCCTGAATTAGGTTGATAGTAGTCATGGGCGAATTCGTGTGAACAATGTTCGTTTAAAATATGAAGGGCAAGCCCTTGACACAAATAAAAAAATAAAAAAAACACGCTTCATATAAAGAATGTTTACTACGGCTGAGCTCGGTACTGACCCGGAGAACCGGAAATACAAAATTTTAGCACACCCGGTACATATTAGGACCCCAGTGAAACCGGTACATATCCGTACCCCAGTGCAACCGGTGCATATCCAGATCCCAGTGCACCCGATACATATCTATCCGATCCCATTGCACCCGGTACATATCCCGACACCAGTGCACCCGGTACATAACCGGACAACAGCTTGCAGGTACTTATGTATTTGTAGTAGGGTTTGTTCACCTGCAGCCTGCTGGTACATTTGTATTTATAAAAGAGTTTCGCATGGCATATTAACTGAGATTCAACTTATGTCTCTTATTAAGACTTGCGTCATTAATTTGTCATGAAAAAAACCGGCTATAAATAAATGTTTCTTGTGAAGTGTGCCACTGAATAGGCTGATCCCTGAAAAAACAATATTTTATGACATGTTTCATGTAAGCTAAAAATCTAAGGAAATAATAGACACTAGAAAATATTCCGAGGTCCGCCAACCTCAAAAAATTTGGGAAGCACTGATTAGGCTTCGCTTTCAAATCGTTCAATAAAAATCTAAACATCTCGAGATGAAGAGCAAAAAGGAAGTTTAAAAGAAAAGTTTTTTTTTATTTTTTATTAAACTAGTTTTTCTATTTCCAAACTCATGCCGTTTAGATTTATTATTTTTTTTTAAAATTTACTTTGGTTCTTGTTTTAGAAAAATTTGCTTTGTAAAATCAATGGACCTCAATATCTAGGGGCATTTAAAATAGTATGTGTTGATGTAAATCCAATAGTTGTACATTACGCTCAGTGAGTTAATTTTTAATTTAATCGGAAACAATTTATAGTAATTTAAAATTAAAGATATACTTTTCAATCCAGTGAACTTTATGTAATTTATATGTCTTAAAAGAATCTAGTAGGACTTAAAAAAAATTTGTTTAAATTAATGCAAGTTATTGTACACATGTTTTATTTTTGTTCTACATGTATGTTATTATTGTTATTTTCATTATCATTATTTGTGTGTGTGTAATTTTTTGTGATGCACGCTATGTTCCTACGGCCTTGCACCGATTGTGGCCTGAGGTTTTTGAATTCTTCCCTAATTAAGTAATATGAGATTTATAAAAAAAACAAAAACATTACTATTTAATATCAAACAAATTTAATGAATTATTTTTAGAAAGAAAACCTAAATGTCCCCAGCATCTAGACATTACTGGCTTGTGGGCCAAAGTCATGTCCAGAGGGAATCTACACTGAAATGGATTGAGATTATCAGTAGCAAGGGCGCCAATGTAAGAACTTAGCGAGTCGCTATTTTAGCACTGATATATTTAATCACACCCTCCCTGAAAGTCTGCATTGCCCCTCGCAGCAAATCGTCTCATATCAATCCTTCATAAATTTGAATATATAGAAAAGGGGGGGGGGGAAGGCGCTGGGGCTGAATGTTTGACAAAACAATTGACGGACTTTATAAGAATCCCAATTAGCTCCCCCAGAAGGCAACCGCAAAATTGTTCACGCCCCTGGACTACATTAATATTCTAATGACCCCCCACCCGCTTTACACCGAGGATTTATCACACCGACTACCTCAGACAAGCGAACGAAAATATGACCAAGAGCACTTGCGATAGTCATTTGAAGTATCTCATTAAGCACTAGTATCGGAAATTTTATTTCGTAAAAATTAATTTCATCATATTTCCTACCATGAAAAAACATAATTTTTCGGGTATGGGATTGGGGGCGTGGTGAGGGCAACTCGATAGAATGTGTTGACATCGGTAGCGAGTCTATGGGCTAAAGGTTTAAGCTAGATTGGTTGAAGGGAAGTGGGCCAATTATCCGCCCGAAGACTTTGCCAGCCAGCCACCCACCCAGTTAGAAAAATCCTGCTTATCAACTGGCCTAACACTATCACCAACGGAAATTTCCTTAAGCCGGCCCTAGACAAACGCAAAGAAATAGCTCTGAAAAGTTAACAGCCAGAAAATGAAATGAAATATTGGTGCCAATAATCTTTTTAAAAAAACAGCATTTCGATTTTTTCCTTTTGGGTGTTTTGAGCCTCCATAATAAGTTAGGAAGATTTTTAATTTAAATTTTAAATAAAAGTTAAAAGTAAATTTTAATGCAAATATCAAAGTCAATTTTAATTGCGAATTTAAAAGGCAATTTTAAACGCAAAGTTAAAAGGCAATTTTAAATAAAAGTTAATTAAAAGTAAATGTTAAGTTAACAGTCAATGTTAAATGTAAATTTAAAAGTAAAATGAACATGCAAAGTTAAATGAAAAATTGACATGGAGTGTAAGAAAAAAAAGATATGAACGGCAGCCAGTGTAGCCATTTTACATGACGTTACTTTACTTTACGGGGAAAAAAATCATAACCTCTTAAAAATCTTTTAGCGCATCCATGTAAAATTCACAAAGGAAATGATGTGTACAATTGGGTGAAAAAACAACATGGCTTTTCAGCTTATTCAGAGGTCTCACAAAATCCGCTAATATAACAAAATCTCTAAAAGCGACGTTTAAGTTAGAAATGAAAGAGATGGAAATTGAGGATGCGACGTCGGGAGTCATTATTGAATCGTTAGATTATAAATATGAATTAAATTGGCGAATGCGTAATGATTAGTCCTAACAAAACTCCCGATGTGTCCTAGTGTTGTGTAGTTGATGTACACGTTTTTTGTTAACGGTTGTTTGAAAGACCCTTCACCTTTGAGTTATCTACCTTTGAGTTTTCAATAAATAATTTTTTTTTAAATAATTTTTTAATAATTTTTTTAAAAATAAGTTTTACTAAACAAACTAAACACATATTGCCATATTATATATTTATATATAAGAATGAGCTTTAGTGACATAACGCCAAAGAACCGATACGATTTTAGTACGTTCGGATTCCTAAAAATAATCATAGTTTTTTTGTTTATTATTTTAAGGAAATCGAAAAAATTTAAATGCAAAAAAAATATTTAAATCCGGTTTTATTTTAGGAAAAATGTAATTATTATTATGATTATAAATTACAAATACATTTAAAGTATCAACTAAGGAATTGTTTTAAGTATAATATGTGTTTGAAAGTTATAAAAAAAAAAAAAAACATAAAAAATCATGGTCAAAGAATGACTCCGTAATCACATTTATCGGGAACACCCAAACATCAGTCGTTTTTAGTGCGTCTTTTAGTGCGATGTTAATGTTGCGAAATAAAAAATACAATTAATTTTTTTCTAAATAATCACGCAAATGACGTCATAGCACGAATAGCCCATTTCGTCAAAACTCTTAGGTTCCTTTAAATTTAATAACCGCGCGTGACAAAACTGATAATGTATTTTTCATTCTTAAAAGTAAATAAATAAATACATTGTCATTTGATTGCTTTTTAAAAATTTTTTAGTTAAACAAACACTCATTTTATCTTTGTATGTTTTAACATTTAAAAAGTGTTGGCTTTTTTACTTCAAAAATTACACTTGTATTAAATGGATAAGCTAATAAAAACTAAACGTTATGTAGATTCTTATAAGAAATGCCGTTTAAGTTCATCAGAGCATGGGAAACTCTATATCCAAATGGCATTCACTGCTCCACGTATAACTCATCCAAATAAGAACAACCAAAAGAAGTGCAAAATATATTAGTTATCTTATTCTTCTTCTTCTATATCTTAAGGGCCCACGATCAATTTATTGATAATTTTGGCTCCTATGCATGTAGATGGGATTTGCAATGTTTCTGTTACTGGTGGTGATGAGGAAATTATGCACTAGGGGTTTGAAGGCTTGAGGCAATAGACACAAATGTGTCTGGTGATGAGGAAATTATGCACTAGGGGTTTGAAGGCTTGAGGCAATAGACACAAATGTGTCTAGTGTTGTCTTGAGGGGGGGGGGGGGTGGTTATTTTGCTCCAGGCAGCACAAGATAAGTCTCAAAAATAAATGAATGAATTTGATCAATAATTGACCTCCTTAAGGAACATACATATCGGAGGTAGTAAACAATATGTGTACATTTTAAGTGGAGGACAATATATTTAAATTTTAGGGTATTACCTTTGTGAAGAAGGAGATGTTGCATTCACTTTTTACAAAAAAAACATAATATGCTTAAGAATTAAGAAATCCAAATGGCGTTAACAAAACATGGGTACGTGGATATAACTCTACCAATGAACATCAAAACCCCAATCATTTTACACATTGAAAATTTAATTTTGACAAATGGAGATGAATTAATATTTTCTTTCAAACAAAAGGAAAATATATTTTTGTTTTTACTTTGCGAAAATTAAAGTGGGTTTATATTTTAATGAGATAAACATTTTTTTTTGTTTTTAAAAACCCACACGTCTGTAATAGACGCGGAAAAACGGTTTCGAGATTCTTCTTTAGAAAAAAAGAATTCCTTGTTTTACGATTTTCTGAAAATGAATAATTAAAAAAAAAAACGGCAAAAAATGTGTTTCAATTTTTGATGAAGATATCAAACCGAATTCCTGTACTATAAAATATATTCATATCATACATAGAGTTTTTGGTGTAAATTTAATATAAGGTTTTTGAATCATTTTTAGAGATAAAAAGTTGTAATTCAAGGGCACGAAAAGAAGAAATTCTAATGTAATAATCTAGCGTTGTAATTGTCCCTCAATTAACCTATTTAGTGACAAAAGTGATATAATTAGAGATAATTTAGATTGGGTATTTAAAGGTCATTTTTAAAAAGTAGTTTAGAAGCGTGAAAGGGAGTAGGGTAGGGCTATAATATACAGCAGATAAATACTTCTCAAAACTTAATGATGTTAGAGACGTAAATTAATATCATTAACTTTTTATAGTCATGAATTGTGACGAGTTCTTGTATTAGCAGTTTGAAATTATCGCATAGGACCTATCATTAGTATCCCGATAACATCGGGTCATTTTTTCTAATTATTTAAGAATAAACATTAACAAGCTTAACAAACAAACACACACACACAAAAAAAACCTGAACGTAATTTAACCATATTTTAACTCGCGATCAGAGTGTAAAATAATGACTGTAAATTTGTAAAAAGAAATAATATTTAATCTGTTTTAGAATAGAACGTGCTTATTAATATATATCTGTGTGCATTATTCTTTCTAAATGTTTAAGGGGGTTTATAAAAATAAAAGTAGTTTATTCCGCACAATAGCATTACATTGTTAAAAAATTTCAAAATCTTATAGTAAGATTTAAATGTCGTTTAAACAATTAAGCAAATTAAGGGCACGTTTGGTTGCGAAATGAATTAAGCTGTAATTCTAACAAAGTAACACAAAGTGATAGATTAACATTATTCAAAGGATGGACCACGAAATTACATAAAACATCTCCTGGCTCATGTTTCTTTAAAGTGAACGCTAGAAATCGGTCCCAAATTATGTACTTATCGAACTTATTTTTCCTAATGATTTATTTTACTGAAAGTTTTGAGAGCTTACTCCAAAACGAAATAGCATCTAACTCAAAGATCAAAACAAACAGTTCTTGCAACTCGTGCGAACTGATTTCTCAATCAAAAGCCAGCCAAATCATAACTCTTCCTCAATATTTCTACCAATTGAACGTGAGAACTGATTCCAAAAGTCGTACATCATTTCATCAGACGCGTCATCTCTTGGCGGGAATTCAATGTAGTTATTTTGTTTCAAGGCGGTGAGCAGGTCACGTGATAAATCCCTGTTATCGGTTGGTTCGCACATGCACAGGAAGAGCACGGAACGGTGCATAAAGATTTCTTCCATCAGCGCCATCTTGATGCCATACTCGGAATACTCGTCTTGGTAAAACTCCGGTGTTACCATGGCAACAGTCCTGGCACTGTTCTGCACACCGCTGACGATGTTGGACACGATGTAGGTACCCGGTAAAAAGTCTCTCTCCTCAATACACAGACGGTGACCTCTTTTCTCTTCTAGCTCACGAACACAGTCGCGTACGACAAATCCCCTGGTGTCGTCTGAGTAAATGATGTAAGCATCGAATTTGTACCCGATCTTGACAGTGCTGGGTCTGGAGCCAACAAGTTTGACCAAAGCTATGGTCCATCGGTATCGGTACATCAGAGAAGCGAGCAACAAAATACAGAATACAATACAAAAAAAAAGCACAGGTGAGAATTATGACAGTTTTTGAAGCACATTGACGCTGTAAAGTTTCCACACGTTGGACGAGATCTCCAATTTCCAACTCTTTGTCGTACTCATTTCTACACACGAGAAAATCCTGGTTCAAAAGATAAACGTTGGTGAAGGCCATCCATTTCATCAGCTCTAGGCCTTCGCACGTGCACGGTAAAGGGTTAGAGGTCAAATCAAGATAAACGCGATGGTCGGTTGCTATGGAATCCAGTTCGTCTCGAGACTGCTTACTTATCGATGTTATCGAGTTCGAACTAAAGTCGAGAACTCTTATTTCAGTCATATGCACAAAGCTGATGTTTATCATCTGAAGTTTGTTTATGGAAATGTCTAATACTTGAAGTTTGATAAGATTTTTAAAGAATTCATATGCCAGTTCTGAGATGAAATTATTCGACATCTCAAGGGAAATAAGTCGCTTCGTGTTTGCGAAAAACAAACTGCCCGTATCGTATTGAAAAGCAGGCCCCAAGAAATTGTTTGAAAATGAGAGGTACTTCATTGAACTGTTCTCGGGGAAGAAAAAAATGTTGTAATAATTCGCGTAGTTGAAGTTAAAATCTGCTGTTTCAATGTCAAGCATTGAGATCTCAGCAGCCCAATTCTTAAAATCACCCCCAGCAAGACTTAACTCCCTCAATGAGTGGTTAGATATGACGTCATAGAAACCCCCACATGGTCTTTCCAAACATTCTAAAATTATCTCCCCGTAAAATTCGCAATTTAGGAGGGAGATAATCTTTTGAAACTTCGATGGTCTCTTTGTTATGATTTTTCATTTTGTGTTCGAGGTTTTGAAGTTTAAAGGATTTTTCCGATTCTTTAAATATAGAAATTAAGGACATGTTTGAGGAATTTTCATTTTCTGCTACATTCAAACATTTCGTCACGTGATTTGAATTAGTTTCATCATCATCATGGCATGGATAATAAACATTGTACTGGTTGTTTAGATTTAATTCGACGAGTTCTTTCGGGAATTTATCAAAACTGTAAAATATTCTATAGGATAAGCCGTTCCCACTTAAATCAATCTTCTTTAATGATCCTGGTAACTTTGCTATGAAAGCTGGACTCAGGTAGGCAAGGTAGTTCTGAGACAGGTCAAGCTCAACCAACTTCAAAATGGCCAAGTACTCGGCATCTTCGGCTCTGAGTTCTTTGCAACCACACGCTCGGTCATTGACTCCTCGCAGTGTTAAAAATTTCAGAGAAGAATTCAGCAAGTATTGAATGTCGCTCAAAACGTGACATAGGTTGGTTTCTGGTGTAGTGTGAACCGTCGACTGGGTCAAGTTCACCAAGTGTTTAAGTTTTGAGTACGCTTTCGGATTTATGTGCAGTCCGTTGTTGAACGTTGTAAGTGTCGTTATGAAAGGGACGTTATCGAAATATGATTGGTCAGTACAGTTATCTGAATTTGGAAATATTATGATCAAATGCCTCAAGTGGATAAGGCTCTTTATTTCTGGTCCTAAGCCGCGACTACCTGCGCCATTGATCCTAAGAAGTTTTAGATTCCTTAGTACCTGAAGAGCTTTATTGGGGTATTCTCCACACATGTAGGTTCCTAGTTTGCAGATCCCATCGATGTATATTTCTTGCAGATTTTTCAATGGTATTAGCATACGAACAGGAATTAGGTCATGACCCCTATAGATTATTTCATTCGAACTTATGTCAAGGGTGACCAGTGTTCCCAGGTCATCAAATGTGTCGTTGGCAATAAAGTTGATATTATTATTTTGAATTGTGAGGGAGCGCATTTTATAGAGTCCAGTGAACATCCGTCTGGTTATATTTCTTATTTGGTTATCATTTAGCGACAGGTTGAGCAAACTGGGGAAAAGAACAAAACTATCATCTTCAACTGTTGATATTTCGTTCCCAGTGAGATCCAAGTTGATGACCGGAGAAGAAAAATTGAAGCGATTACTTCTAACAGCTTTTAGGCTAGTGGTCGAGATTTTGACATATGTCAGAGAAGTGTGCATTAAAAGAGTCATGCTGTCTAATTCCTCAAGGCTGTAACAATATGTAATTATTATTGCGTCTATTCCAACCGACCAATTTTGTGGGATACTTGTCAGTTTACAGAATTCACAAAAGACGGCCACAAAATGTGAACTTATATTTTTGCAAACGCATGGCGGGCATTTAAAGGAATTCTGTGGTTGGAACTTGTCATTAAAATCATCGTATTGTTTGCCATTATAAGACACCGTCTGTGTTTTCTTGTCTTCTTCAAAGGTGGTCAGCATTGCTCTAAGGCTGTCTAAGACTCCTCGTTTAGGTTGGCGGTATACGTTTTCCCTCTCAACAACGTGAACTGGCTGCTTAAGTCCTCTAGATACCCTAGAACCTCTGTTACTCCAGTGTTCAGGGTCCTTTAATGCCACACATCTGATAGTGGTCACAAAATACAGAAGTGCAGTGATCCTCAACCAAGGCGTTCCTGGCGACATTCTATAGACAATTCAAAACAAAAACCTTCTATCACAAGAGCAATAGGAAAATATATTATAGGTTTATTGAATCGCCTTTCTAATTATAGCCCGAGGGGAAATTACTGGTGTTTTTGTGTTACAATACATCACGTGTTTCAAGCGATGTTAGAACAAGGGGAAAAGAAATTCTCTAAATTTTGACATATGGAAATTCGATCAATGTCCCCATTTCATTTTATCATATTCAATGTAAGGTGTTTTTGTATTTTAAATGCAATAATTTTAGTTTTTAAAAAAATATTTACAAAATTTCAAGAGTATTGGGTCCATTGTTGGTTAATGACCTTCTATAAAAAAAAAAAGGTGGGTTTTCCCATGATATGTTCCGGCTATATAATTATACATAAAGGGCTACATTAGGAAATCAAATACTATACATTAAATAGCGGGTCCATTAATAAGGAAATTTAAAAAAAATTACAATTTAAAAGTGAAACGGAGACATATTGAAATACACTTCGCAAAACACAAAGCCCACCCCACAAAATGAAATGTTTTATTAGAAAAAAGTTACTGGAAATCGTCACGATGCAGGTTAATTTTATTCGCTAAAAGGTAAGGAACGAAATAGACATGAAATCATTTGTTCTCTAAATATTCAGGACTCACAAGACTTCACCTTCTCACATAGTATAGACATGCTATTATTCAGTTTGCTATATAGTCAGTAAAGTAAGGCATCATTTTATAGGGCGAAAGCTTTAGAGGAATGTAATTCAACTTTAGGTAAGTCACCAGTCTCTTAATTCGAGTAAGCAGGCTGAAAAACTTACTTATATGTAAATAAAACATTTCTTTGTTAAATTTAAGAACGTGTCCACTTATAGGAGTCGGGTAATTTCAAAAGAAAATAGTTTTTTTAATACATTTTACAGAACTGGATTTTAAAAAAAGGCAAAGCAATTTCTAATACTAGTACGAAACTGAAAATTGAAGTTGCTTGGATTGAGTACAAATGTTACAATGGCCAGCGCTCACGCTGATTGGAGACCTTAGGATTATGGGTAGGAAATTTTAAATAAAGTTTGAGCATCGGGAGAAAAATCACAGGAATCGCTGATAAAGACAATTTGAAAACTCCGGGGGACATACACGCGAGGACTGGGTCACGCGCTGAGACATCATACACTCGTGCGTTGGGTAACGCCATAATACATCATACACCCGAGGACATGGTCACGTCCTGTGACATCATACACCCGAGGAATGGGTCACGCCCTGAGACATCATACATCCGAGCACTGGGTCACGCCCTGAGAAATCATTAACCAGATGACTGGGTCACGCCCTGAGACGTCATACACCCGAGGACTGGATGACGCCCTGTGACATCATACACACAAGCACTGGGTCACGCCCTGAGACATCATACACACGAGCACTGGATCACGCCCGGAGACATCATACACACAAGCACAGGGTCACGCCCTGAGACATCATACACACAAGCACTGGGTCACGCCCTGAGATATCATACACACAAGCACTGGGTCACGCCCTGAGACATCATACACACGAGCACTGGATCACGCCCGAAGACATCATACACCCGAGGACTGGATGACGCCCTGTGACATCATACACAAAGCACTGGGTTACGCCCTGTGACATGATACACCCGAGGACTGGGGACGCCCTGAGACGTCATACACCCGAGGAGTGGGTGACGTCCTGTGACATCATACACCCGAGCACTGGGTCACGCCCTGAGACATCATACACACGAGCACTGGATCACGCCCGAAGACATCATACACCCGAGGACTGGATGACGCCCTGTGACATCATACATAAAGCACTGGGTTACGCCCTGTGACATGATACACCCGAGGACTGGGGACGCCCTGAGACGTCATACACCCGAGGAGTGGGTGACGTCCTGTGACATCATACACCTGAGCACTGGGTCACGCCCTGAGACATCATACACCCGTTGACTTGATCAAGCGCTTAATTCGAATAATAAAGGAGTACAAATGTCCAAACAAATATAAAAGAAATACAGATGTTATTCATTCGCATGCTTCACGACATCACTCAAGCCTAACTTCACAACATCTCTTAACCCTAACTTCACAAGATCCCTTAACCCTAACTTCACTTCATCACTTAAGCCTAACTTCACTTCATAACTTAACCCTAACTTCACTTCATCACTTAACCCTAACTTCACTTCATGACTTAAGCCTAACTTCACGACATCACTTTATCCTAATTTCAAGACATCACTTAACCCTAACTTCACGACATCACTTAACCCTAACTTCACGACATCACTTAACCCTAACTTCACAACATCTCTTAACCCTAACCTCACAACATCTCTTAACCCTAACTTCACGACATCTCTTAACCCTAACTTCACGACATCACTTAACCCTAACTTCACGGCATCACTTTAAACTAATTTCACGAGATCTCTTAACCCTAACTTCACATCTCTTAACCCTAACTTCACGAAGTCACTTAACCCTAACTTCACGACATCACTTAACCCTAACTTCAGGACATCACTTAACCCTAACTTCACGACATCACTTAACCCTAACTTCAGGACATCACTTAACCATCCCTTCAGCACATCACGTAAACCTAACTTCACGACATCACTTAAAACTAACTTCTCCACATCACTTAAACCTAATTGCATGACATCACTTAACACTAACGTCATGACATCACTTAAGCTTAACTTCACGACATCACTTAAGCCTAACTTCACATCACTTAACCCAACTTTATGAACTTTGTAAACATGGATTTGTTTTTCCAAGTCTTCCACCTTTAATTTATCGATGTAAAATCAGTGTTTCTTTTTTTTTTTCAATATCCAATAGACACTACCGATTAGTTTTAATGAATATTTATAGGAAATTAAATTAAATGTCTAGACTTTAACCAATACTTTTAACTTACATTTCTCTTAACTCACGGAGAAGTACAAGGATCAAATGCTTCTAGTTTTTTTCTTAATTTTAATATGTAGCTACATTTGTGTGAGTGTCTTCCGTAGATATCCCATCACATCTTGGGTTTGCTTCTAATCTGCACACACAAGTGATGTTTAATCACTTAAAGCTGCATCCTGTTCCGACAAGACATCAGACGCGTGCAACCAAGGGTCGTGCTGTCTCTCTGGGGAGGAGTTTTAAGACGCGCCTCTGACTCATTACTTACTAGGCACGGTATGTGTGTTACATGTATTGTTACGTTTACTGACACGCCCTGTGTATCGAGATGTATGAAAAGGGGTGGAAATGGGTGGTCCGACCTTTTCAACCCTTTTTTCGTTCTCTTTAATATGAAAACAAAAGTTGAAAGGAGTATTTCAAGACAATTAAGAGAGGTTTTTTTGTTGTTGTTTTTTTACTTCGGAGAAGGGAATTTGCGAAAATCTTAGCCCTATCCGGTCGGCTTCACCATTCCTAGCTACGCCACTGCGTTTACGTCACTTACAGTGTAGTCAATGGTGGTTAGGAAGACGGACGTCAACTATGACCACTTTAATCGTCAGATGTGTGCTTGTTCTGTCTGTGGGTGCGCTGATGGCTAATAAGGCCGATTCTAGCACGAAATTGTCTTGTGCTTGAGATGCAGGGGAAGGATGGGCCATCTCGGGGATAAGAGTCAGGCCTTGCCTTCCTGAAATGTCTCTCGCGCACCGCAGCCGCTGTTCTGCCAACTTCATGTCGCATTGAACTCCTGTGTCAAGTGGATTGCCATGATGTTCGATCCTTTGCTTTTTCCTCCCGCCACCAATCTGCCATCTTTGTTCGAGATCACCATAGAATATTCTTTTGGGCAGACGGTCGTCTGACATTCTCACAACATGTCCCACCCAGTGAAGCTTGGACTGCATTAATATGGTTAAGATGCTGTAGAGACCTGCCTGTGTTAGCATCTCAGTGCCTGGGACCCTGTCCTGACATTTAACGTTGAGGATTAGTATGAAAGTGGCTCAGCATTCATGCATGGCGTTGGTATACCGTCCACGTTTCACGGGTATAGAGAAGCGCAGGAAGAACAGCCGCCTCATTTACTCTCAGTTCAGCTGGAGTGGGTAAAGCTCTCCTGGTCCGTACGTTCTTAGACAATTTGTCATAGGCTCTCGCAATACGGGGGGGGGGGGGGGGGGGGGGGGGGGGGGGGGGTTAACTCTCGTCATCGATGGTTGCGCATTGGGGCAGTGTGCTGCCAAGAGAATAAAAGCTATTCACCATGTCAAGTCTTTCAGCCATGAACCTGGATGTTGGACTCACCATCGAGGAGCTGGCTGGTATAGGACATCAGCACTTTTGTGTTAATGGTGAACCCGGAGATTGTGGATGCTTTGGAAAAGTTTGTGACGCTGCGATGCATATTCACTTCTGATATAGTGTTTAGGGCACAGTCGCCTGCATAGAGCATGTAGCCTCTTGGGGTTGAATAGATTACCGTCAGTTCAGTATCTGAGGCCAATTCCAGTGTCTCCCTCTCTGAAGGCGTTGCTTAGCATTGCAGAAAACATGAGGCTGAAAAGTGTTTGGGCAAGTACACATCCTTGTTTCACGCCCTTTGTTACATGGCATTGTTTGGGCGTCTCTCCAATTTTCCCGAACTCTACACTGCATACCATCATGGCATAGTCGTACCACGGACACGAACTTCCTGGGGCATAATTCTTTGGCCATGATCTTCCAAAGACCCTCTCTACTGACAGTGTCGAAAGCTTTGGTCAGGTTTACATAGGTAGAGAAGAGGTCAACATTTTGTCCCTGAATTTTCTCTATGTTTTCTCACTATATTTACAATTTACATGGACGGACAAGAGTTGTGTCCTGTGCTAAATTCTTGGAGACTGTTGCGCTATTGATGTAGAATGTGTTTATATTTCAACGAGACAAAAATATTCAAAGTAAAAGACCCTGTAATTGCTGTACTATAACGACTTCTGAAAGCCTTTCAATGAGACATGTAGAAAATTAATTTGATTTCGTCACCATAAGTCCGACTTTAAGTATTTCCCCACCCTGGTACGGTCGTATGTATAATTTGATTGCATCTGACTTGTGATCTGTAGTCTAGAGACTTTTGTATCTATAGCCTAGAGACTTTTGTAGCTATAACCTAGAGCAGTTTGTATCTATCACCCAGAGACTTTTATATAAATCGTCTATAGACGTTTGCATCTAAGACCTATACATTCGACTTCTCTGTTAATTCAATTCTTTTTTTTTTTAAAGTGTAAATTATAACATTCTTCGGTTGTTCAAAGTCAATTAAGTACTAAACCTTGTTCAAAAGTCGGATTATTGTTTAAAATAGATGGAGTGATTATTTTAGAGCGTTAAGTCCCCGGATAATAGTTGTATTTCAAGCCTTTAATTGTCGATCAACTCCAATCGCTCCAATCTTTAGCCAACCCCCTACGTCATTAACTACTCTCAAACACGAGGTCAACTGTGTCACTGCCGGGATGAACTTAACATCACGTCATGTCCTAGCGCATAGTTCTCACATTGCCAGGTTACCGAGCCCCAAACTACCGATACTTAAATGAGGCGTCATCCCCCTCAGATCAAAGTGTCATAACCTTTAAGTACGCCAGCCGATTCCAGGCTACACAATTTTAGGTGCTATAATTTTAACACCGTAGTTAAGTGGCGAAAGCGGAAGTGCCCAGTGAGGTTGCTTGCAATCATGACGGGCTTATACCAGTTGTCTTCTCTTGTTAAAAGCCACGTTCTCAAAGTTATTTTTGCCCCCCCCACCCCACTTTTGGTGTCATAAACTCACCCTGGGCAGGTTTCCTGAGCTCCCCGCCAGCTTTCATACATATTCTCATAATTATTGTTTTAAAAAAGTTGTTGTAGATGATTACTTAATAAAACATATCAAGTGTAACTAAGAGCCAAATGGCGTACTTTTCGACCACCCCACACCTCAGTGGTAGGCAAACTGCGGCTCGCGAGCCGCATGCGGCCCTTTAGCGACCTGAGTGTCACTCGGCCAGTCGACCACTAATCGGTTTTGACTCCCAAAAACATGGTACTTGAAAAACAAAATGTCTCTTAAAAATGTTTAAACCGTCCTGCTGCTGATTCTTTTGATTCCTTTGACTAGCGAGTTTTCCGACCATTGCCCTACCCCCAAACGCTTTTCAAAAAATAATACATAATATGTTTGTATCACAGCGCTTTAGTCTCAGAAACAGTGGAGCGCTCACTGAATTCCCAAGCTGGGAATTTGGAATAACTAGAATGGTCAGTTGGTACGAGGAGATGGAGCTGACCGCCAAAGCACTAGCCGGAGCCACAGAGGGCCAATAAAGTCCCCAGAGTATAGATTATTATTGGTGAAGCGTTCATCGTGTGAGACAGGGCGGTATGAAGGGGGCGCCCTTAACGGCAATTAACCAAATATACGCCACCGTCTTAACATAAACAGCTTGAACAAAGCGCATCTCTCTAATCCAATGTCTAACAACTGACAGCTTATGTTCATCTCATCTAATCCAGAGTCTAACAACAGACAGCTTATGTTTATCTTATTTAATCCAGAGTCTAACAACTGACAGTTTATGCTCATCTTATCTAATCCAGAGTCTAACAACAGACAGCTTATGTTCATCTTATTTAATCCAGAGTCTAACAACAGACAGCTTATGTTCATCTTATTTAATCCAGAGTCTAACAACAGACAGCTTATGTTCATCTTATTTAATCCAGAGTCTAACAACAGACAGCTTATGTTCATCTTGTCTAATCCACAATATAACAACTGTCAGCTTATGTTCATCTTATATAATCTACAGTCTAACAACAGACAGCTTATGTTCATCTTATATAATCTACAGTTTAACAACAGACAGCCTATGTTTATCTTATCAAATTGAAAATCTGACAACTGATGTTTTTTTTTTGTTTTTTTTAATTTTAACAAATTTTTTAAAATGAAAACATTGTATGCAGTATAGAGCTGCACTATGCCCTTTGCTTTATTCTGTTATAGAAAACATCCACATTAACGTCATCTCCCCTGACACCTAAAGGCGCAGTTTTTATTTTGAGTTATTGGGCGCATTGGTGCCCAGTAATGCTTTGTATTCAATTTTGTTACTTGCTAAATTATGATTTCATGAAAGTTAAAATTTGTCAAGAGAAATATAAGTCATGGTACTTTGTTAACATGTCCAGGATATTCGTTCGAGAATTTCGTACGATCCTCCGCGTAAAACCAATTCTGAGTTACTGGAAGAGCGCGTTTACAACATCCGGGGCTTGGTAGAAAAAAGTAAGTTGCCCAACGTTTAGTTTATATTCAGTTCATACATATGGCCATACAGCTCGACCGTGAAGGCCACCGCTATGAATATATCCGAGGAGCTGGTGTTTTTCAGCGATGTCGGATTGTTATGCAAGAGACGATCTGAGCCCATTGCAGAGCACAAATAAAAATTCTACTTGAATTTGATATTGTTTGCAGAACTTCGCTTGGCCGTGTTATGTTAATCTGGTAGCAGTTTATCTGTCTTGTGGGCCTTCAGTAAGTAATTCATTAGTCTTGTGGGCCTTCAGTGAGTAATTAATCTGTTTTGTGGACCGTCAGTGAGTAGTTCATCTGTCTTGTGGAACTTCAGTGAGTAGTTCATCTGTCTTGTGGAACTTCAGTGAGTAGTTCATCTGTCTTGTGGAACTTCAGTGAGTAGTTCATCTGTCTTGTGGAACTTCAGTGAGTAGTTAATCTTTAGTGTTGACCTTCGGTGAGTAGTTGATCTGTGTTGTGGAACTTCAGTGAGGAATGTTTGTTCTTTTAACATAGACTATGTTGCCCTTGCTCCTAATTTGACAATTTTAAAAGTGATCCAGTTGTTAAGACACTTTAAATGACTGGGCCATTCAACTTAACCAAATGAAAATCTCTTAGAATGACAAACTCAACAAAATTATTAATATATGAAAATCCACGATTAGCACTGATATAACAATATGTCTAGCGACAGAGACAACAAGTTGCAGGAGCGTTCAATCTTTCTCCGATTTCGTATCTGTCCAAAAATGATTTGAGACCCCATCGCTGTACCCGGATGAATACAAATAGTTTCTTATAGAAACATAGATCAAAATATGGATATTGATGTCATCTATCAAAAATAGTACATAAATAGACCTTGACGATGTGTTAAGCCGGGACATTTATTAGTATTTATAGTTGTGTTAATCAAGGACATTTACTAGTCCTTATAGTTGTGTTAATCAAGGATATTTACTAGTCCTTATAGTTGTGTTAATGCAGGACATTTACTAGTCCTTATAGTTGTGTTAATCCAGGACATTTACTAGTTCTTATAGCTGTGTTAATCAAGGACATTTACTAGTCCTTATAGTTGTGTTAATCAAGGACAATTACTAGTTCTTATAGTTGTGTCAAGCGAGGAGATTTACTAGTCATTATAGTTGTGTTAATCCAGGACATTTACTAGTACTTACAGTTGTGTTAATCCAGGATATTTACTAGTCATTATAGTTGTGTCAAGTGAGGACATTTACTAGTCCTTATAGTTGTGTCAAGCGAGGACATTTACTAGTCCTTATAGTTGTGTCAAGCGAGGACATTTACTAGTCCTTATAGTTGTGTCAAGCGAGGACATTTACTCGTCTTTATAGTTGTGTCAACCGAGGACATTAACTAGTCCTTATAGTTGTGTCAAGCGAGGACATTTACTAGTCCTTATAGTTTTGTCAAGCGAGGACATTTATTAGTCCTTATAGTTGTGTCAAGCGAGGACATTTACTCGTCCTTATAGTTGTGTCAATCGAGGACATTTAGTAGTCCTTACAGTTGTGTTAATCCAGGACATTTACTAGTCCTTATAGTTGTGTCAAACGAGGACATTTACTAGTCCTTATAGTTGTGTCAAGCGAGGACATTTACTCTTCCTTATAGTTGTGTCAAGCGAGGACATTTACTACAGGTAGCTGATTCCTGAGACTGTTATCACATTGGTAAATAGTTTTCTTCGGGCTAAGTTAAATGGCTGTATCTTTATATCTTTTATTCCTTTCAACTATATGGAAAAATAATATTACCTCCACGAAATTCACTGAAAGAATTTTGAAAGACACGATCAGGTAATTTTTTTTTTTAATTCATGCTATAAGTGTTCAGCTTTACTATTTGTTGATGCATAAATTAATCATGATTAAAATAAAAAATAAAAATAAAAAAAAGCAACAACAAAATTAACTACAGCAAAGTTTCAATCATTTTTTGGGGCATTGATCCTAGTGTACTTTTTGGCATTGATCCTAGCGTACTTTTTTGGCATTGATCCAAGTGTACTATTTGGCATTGATCCTAGTATACTTTTTGGCATTGATCATAGTGTTCTTTTTGGCATTGATCCTAGCGTACTTTTTGGCATTGATCCTAGTGTACTTTTTGGCATTGATCCTAGTGTTCTTTTTGGCATTGATCCTAGCGTACTTTTTGGCATTGATCCTAGTGTACTTTTTGGCATTGATCCTAGTGTACTATTTGGCAATGATCCTAACGTACTTTTTTGGCATTGATCCAAGTGTACTATTTGGCATTGATCCTAGTGTACTTTTTGGCATTGATCATAGTGTTCTTTTTGGCATTGATCCTAGCGTACTTTTTGGCATTGATCCTAGTGTACTTTTTGGCATTGATCCTAGTGTACTTTTTGGCTTTGATCCTATTGTACTTTTTGGCATTGATCCAAGTGTACTATTTGGCATTGATCCTAGTGTACTATTTGGCATTGATCTTAGTGTACTATTTGGCATTGTTCCTAGTGTACTATTTGGCATTGATCCTAGTGTACAATTTGGCATTGATCTTAGTGTACTTTTTGGCATTGATCATAGTGTACTATTTGGCAATGATTATAGTGTACTATTTGGCATAGATCATAGTGTATTTTTTGCAATGATCATAGTGTATTTTTTGCAATGATCCTAGTGTACTTTTTGGCATTGATCCTAGTGTGCTATTTGGCATTGATCCTAGTGTACTTTTTGGCATTGATCCTAGTGTACTTTTTGGCATTGATCATAGTGTACTATTTGGCATTGATCCTAGTGTACTTTTTTGGCATTGATCCTAGTGTACTATTTGGCAATGATTATAGTGTACTATTTGGCATTGATCATAGTGTATTTTTTGCAATGATCCTAGTGTACTTTTTGGCATTGATCCTAGTGTACTATTTGGCATTGATCCTAGTGTACTTTTTGGCATTGATCATAGTGTACTATTTGGCAATGATCCTAGCGTACTTTTTGGCATTGATCCTAGTGTACTTTTTGGCATTGATCCTAGTGTACTTTTTGGCTTTGATCCAAGTGTACTTTTTTGGCATTGATCCTTGTGTACTATTTGGCATTGATCTTAGTGTACTTTTTGGCATTGATCCTAGTGTAGTATTTGGCAATGATTATAGTGTACTATTTGGCATTGATCATAGTGTATTTTTTGCAATGATCCTAGTGTACTTTTTGGCATTGATCCTAGTGTGCTATTTGGCATTGATCCTAGTGTACTTTTTGGCATTGATCCTAGTGTACTTTTTGGCATTGATCCTAGTGTTCTTTTTGGCATTGATCCTAGCGTACTTTTTGGCATTGATCCTAGTGTACTTTTTGGCATTGATCCTAGTGTACTATTTGGCATTGATCCTAGTGTACTATTTGGCATTGATCCTAGTGTACTATTTGGCATTGATCCTAGTGTACTATTTGGCATTGATCCTAGTGTACTATTTGGCATTGATCCTAGTGTACTATTTGGCATTGATCCTAGTGTACTATTTGGCATTGATCCTAGTGTACTATTTGGCATTGATCCTAGTGTACTATTTGGCATTGATCCTAGTGTACTATTTGGCATTGATCCTAGTGTACTATTTGGCATTGATCCTAGTGTACTATTTGGCATTGATCCTAGTGTACTATTTGGCATTGATCCTAGTGTACTATTTGGCATTGATCCTAGTGTACTATTTGGCATTGATCCTAGTGTACTATTTGGCATTGATCCTAGTGTACTATTTGGCATTGATCCTAGTGTACTATTTGGCATTGATCCTAGTGTACTATTTGGCATTGATCCTAGTGTACTATTTGGCATTGATCCTAGTGTACTATTTGGCATTGATCCTAGTGTACTATTTGGCATTGATCCTAGTGTACTATTTGGCATTGATCCTAGTGTACTATTTGGCATTGATCCTAGTGTACTATTTGGCATTGATCCTAGTGTACTATTTGGCATTGATCCTAGTGTACTATTTGGCATTGATCCTAGTGTACTATTTGGCATTGATCCTAGTGTACTATTTGGCATTGATCCTAGTGTACTATTTGGCATTGATCTTAGTGTACTTTTTGGCATTGATCCTAGTGTACTATTTGGCAATGATTATAGTGTACTATTTGGCATTGATCATAGTGTATTTTTTGCAATGATCCTAGTGTACTTTTTGGCATTGATCCTAGTGTGCTATTTGGCATTGATCCTAGTGTACTTTTTGGCATTGATCCTAGTGTACTTTTTGGCATTGATCATAGTGTACTATTTGGCATTGATCCTAGTGTACTTTTTGGCTTTGATCCTAGTGTACTTTTTTGGCATTGATCCTAGTGTACTTTTTGGCATAGATCCTAGTGTACTTTTTGGCAATGATCCTAGCATACTTTTTGGCATTGATCCAAGTGTACTATTTGGCATTGATCCTAGTGTACTTTTTGCATTGATCATAGTGTTCTTTTTGGCATTGATCCTAGCGTACTTTTTGGCATTGATCCTAGTGTACTTTTTGGCATTGATCCTAGTGTACTTTTTGGCTTTGATCCTAGTGTACTTTTTTGGCATTGATCCAAGTGTACTATTTGGCATTGATCCTAGTGTACTATTTGGCATTGATCTTAGTGTACTATTTGGCATTGATCCTAGTGTACTATTTGGCATTGATCCTAGTGTACTATTTGGCATTGATCTTAGTGTACTTTTTGGCATTGATCCTAGTGTACTATTTGGCAATGATTATAGTGTACTATTTGGCATTGATCATAGTGTATTTTTTGCAATGATCCTAGTGTACTTTTTGGCATTGATCCTAGTGTGCTATTTGGCATTGATCCTAGTGTACTTTTTGGCATTGATCCTAGTGTACTTTTTGGCATTGATGATAGTGTACTTTTTGGCTTTGATCCTAGTGTACTTTTTGGTTTTGATCCTAGTGTACTATTTGGCATTGATCCTAGTGTTTTTTTTGGCATTGATCCTAGTGTACCTTTTGACATTGATCCTAGTGTACTTTTTGGCATTGATCCTAGTGTACTTTATGGCATTGGTCCTAATGTAGTATTTGGCATTGATCCTAGTGTACTGTTTCGCAATGAACCTAGTGTACTTTTGGCATTGTTCCTAGTGTACTTTTTTGGCATTGATCCTAGTGTACTTTTTTGCAATGATCTAGTGTACTATTTGGCATTAATCCTATTGTACTTTTTGGCATTGATCCTAGTGTACTATTTGGCATTGATCCTAGTGTACTATTTGGGATTGATCCTAGTGTACTTTTTGCCATTGTTCCTAGTGTACTTTTTGGCATTGATCCTAGTGTACTTTTTGGCATTGATCCTAGTGTACTTGGTGCTCAACAGGCTGTTTTCGACGTGGAGAGTTACAACAAAAGGTTAAGAAACATTCTTTCTTTTCAAATAGAATTTTCGTGACTTCAATATTATGAGATTTTAGTGCATCCAGTCACACTTCTGTCAACATCAAACCAAGCACGGATTATTGGCTTAGCTGGTTAAGGCAATCGATAGGTGAAGAGCATCCAGCAAGTTCAAAGGCTTTTAGAACGGTTCTCGTTTTTGTGGCGTCGCGCCAGTCTTTAGGACTGTCATAATGATGTGCTCTCTTCATTTCCACGGCGAAATATCTCTTCAAAAGCTGGAAACAAAGATCACAATCTCACGGTTAGAGTTAGTAATTTATAAGACGGGACAATGTTCAGATCATACAGTATAACCATTCACATGGGTCTCTAAAAGGCGCAGTATATATTACATAGTTGTCACTTAATTGCACAGTATGTCGTAAAGAGGTGTCACTTAATGGCACGGTAAGTTGTACAAATGTATCAGAGTTTTGGCTCTCGTTTTCAACACATAACGTTAATGAAAATATTCATCTAATTTTGCATTACCAATTGAGAGTCTTATAAACGTAGTATCGCCATTCCTTTAGTCTCAACAGTTGTAATGGAGGAGACTATTTTTATAAAAAAGCAAATTTAAAAAAAAAAAACATATAAGATAGCGTAAAGGGTCATTCATTATATAGGTTTATCGATATTTAAAGCGGGGGAAAACCGAGAAAAGTTTCTCATCCAACGGGAAAGAAGGGGTTGCCCTCCCTTGTGGCAACTTTGTTAATGTTTCGAGCCTTACGAAGGAAGAGTTGCCTCTGGATAAAGCTGAAAATCGCGGCCCCACGTTTCATCAACGGATGATTCTTGACATAGGCACTTGCGTAGTTGAACACTAAGTGAATACAGTGTTGTTTTTTTTCATTTTTTTTTTAAATTACAGATTGAAACAAGGACAAAATTTCAACCGACTGGGAACATGTAGCTGCTAAAGCTGGACAATCCTGATAAAACTGAGACATCTGGCAAACCTATACAAAGAATGAAAGATGAGTTTATATCAACGTATTTGTTTAAACTATACTTACGTGTACTTCTTTCAAAGAGGTAATTCCTGCACCATTCTTTGTCGTCCATTTTGCCCAGAGTGAAACTCCTTAGCGCAACAAACTGAATCCCAAGCAAGACTAGGAAGCCAAAGTACACACATGCGATGGCTACCAAAGCTGTCAGGCTGAACGCTTGATCATAACGCACGATGGACTCGATGGGGGCTGGAAAGGCCAAAAATAATTTTTTTTAAAGCATCTCTTATATATATTACGCTTCTGGTGAGACTCGTGGACTCCTTACTAAAGGATTGCTTCCTTATCAGCGAATGTGGTATTGAGAGTATATTACAAATAATTATAAATGTTTCAAAGAAAGTATGGTTCGCTAGAGCACTAAATATAATTCCCGATAACTACCCTAAATGATATATTTTTAAATAACGCAACTGCGTTTGGCGCGTAATATTTTCTTTTCCGAAAATGAAATCGTCTTAAATTTTAAGTAAGGTAAAACATATTCGGTTTCGAAGTATTTGGGACATCAGACTATTTAATTTAGTTCATGGGCGTGAAATTTTAAAAAAATGTGCAGTAACGTACCATATGGGGAAGGGGTATCGAGAAAATTGGGATTCTTAAATGTGCGTTACTTGAGTTCATGCTTTGTCAAGTAACTTCACGCATTGCTGTCGACAATGGTTGGCGGGCTATAACTACTACTGAACTATTAGCCTAATTTTGTATTGCAACGTATTTGTCGTAGCTATGAGTGCACTGTGGGAAAAGAAGGAAATTGACGCAAGTAAGCCCACTTGGTTATGATCACACTTTCAGGGTGATGAAACAACTTACGCAATATCTCGATAAACAAAACAATCAGTCTGGTGTCGTCCTTGGTGGCAATCTGGCCAAATAAGACACCGGCATCCCCGATGGTGACATTGACAATGGACATTTCAAATCTCCAAGTGAGATTCCCCACCGGTGCATACAGAACAGTGTTGTTCACCTGTATGTTTTGGTCGCCAGAAATCTAGACAGAGAGGTTTTGAATAAAAATTATTGTGACGAGGTTAGCGTGAAGATGGAGGAGAGGGTTGGGGGAGGAAGAACCGGTTTATTCTGGGGTAGGAGGAATGAGGAGGTGATTGGTTGGAGAAATAGATTGATGGGGGTAAGAGAATGTGTAGGATGTGGTGGGTGGGGGTGGGTAGGTTTTGGGGGGATTAAAAATGAACTGCTGGTCAGGATGGAAGAATATCTTGGAGGTATGGTTGCGGAGGTGGGCTTGTGTAATGAGGATGCAACAGGGGTTTGTTGAGGATGTTGGAGGAGTGAGTGGATAAAGTGGATGGGATACTGGGTGGGTGATCCGGATAGAAGAATGAATGGTGGAAATGGTGGGCGAATGGGTTGGTGTTCAGACTGGATAAATGGGTTGGTAGGCAGACTGGATAAATGGGTTGGTAGGCAGACGGGATAAATGGGTTGGTGTTCAGACTGGATACATGGGTTGGTAGGCAGACTTGAGCAGGAGTGACCACTAATTCTTTTTATATTTTGCGGGTTAACTGAGAAAATGACAAGTAAGAACGAAAGCTCTAGGGAAAAAAAACACCAAAAAAAATAATTTTTTATTCCATGTTCATGATGGGTGAGTGGCATGCAATCTACACGAAAAAAGTAAAGACAACTAACATATTTATTTACTAAATAAATTGTTGAAAAAGGCAACATTAGGAAATATATAGTAACATCAGTCCTAGGCCGCGCAAATTCGAATCTCACAAACTAAGCTGCAAAAAAAGTTAGTTCGATTTGTGAAACTCACGTATGGCTTTCAAGATATCCTCAGTGTTTGATTTCGAGAATTCATTTCAAATGTTCTTTAGTCAATCTTGTTTGAGGTGTTGAATTCAAATGTTTCATTTTTTGAAAATGTTTGCTCTCAGGCATAAGTTGTTCCAATTTCTGATACCTTACCAGCGGCAAATTTCTTCATTTTCAGAAACTCGACTTCACGTAAGCAGCGTAAAAATTCAACAAGTTTTCTTTCTATGTCCTCCTCTTTCAACAGGTCATTTGCTTGCAAATCAATGAGCTCTAACTGTAGTTCAACTTGCACATCTTCAAGTTTACAATCAAATAGATTTTGAAACAGAAGAATGTCACTATCAATTCTGTCAAGATCTAAAAATCTCTCCAAAAATGCTTCTTCAAATCACGGATAATTGTTTTCGGAAAATCAATGTAGCAATAGTCGACGATTGTAGCGCAAACTCTTTAAAACTGGAAACTTCAAATAATGAAAGTTTTTTCCGATATCATTTGATGATTTTGTATAGATCACAAATGATTTTATCATTTCCCTGAAGGTTCAATTTCACTTCATTCATAATGTGGGAAGTGATGTCGACTGAAAATGACAACTTTGACAGCCAGGTAGGACCTGACAGCTGTGAATCAGCTCTGTCTTTTTCAGAGAGAAAAACATATTTCATATATATATTTCAGCCAGGTAGGATCTGACAGTCAGGTAAGATCTGACAGCCAGGTTGGATGTGACAGCCAGGTAGGCTCTGACATCCAGGTAGGATCTGACAGCCATGTAGGATCTGACAGCCAGGTAGGATCTGACAACCAGGTAGGATCTGACAGCCAGGTAGGATCTGACAGCCAGGTAGGATCTGACAGCCAGGTAGGATCTGACAGCCAGGTAGGATCTGACAGCCAGGTAGGATCTGACAGCCAGGTAGGATCTGACAGCCAGGTAGGATCTGACAGCCAGGTAGGATCTGACAGCCAGGTAGGATCTGACAGCCAGGTAGGATCTGACAGCCAGGTAGGATCTGACAGCCATGTAGGATCTGACAGCCAGGTAGGATGTGACAACCAGGTAGGATTTGACAGCCAGGTAGGATCTGACATCCAGGTAGGATCTGACAGCAAGGTAGGATCTGACATCCAGGTAGTATGTGACAGCTGTGGATCTGCTCTGTCTTTTTTCAGAGAGAAAAATATATATTTTATTTCGGAGCAGGTAAAAGCGAAACATGACTTAACCGCAGCTGAGCCACCTCAATGCTGTGTGAAAAGGCAAGTCACAGAATACAGAATCGATTTCTTCAAGAAAAGCCTCGAAATGACTGTGATTGAGGGCATGTCCCCGAATGAAGTTCACAGCAGAAACGACTTCTTTCAGTCAACAAAAAATATCTAAGTCTTTCCCACAGAGTACTTGCTGGTGTAAATATTCTGAGCCCTGACCTGTCCCACCGACAATAGTATCTGCAGAAGCGGTACTGAGCATGAGGCTCTTGACTGGCGCTCACTAAGAGCAGCGTCCCCAGACCCAGTCCAGCATCCTCGTAACCGTTTAAGGCCGGACTGCGGCTGGAGGCCTCCCCGCTGTGGTTTCCCCCACCACACCCTTCATCACTCCAGCCATGTCTTTTCCTCAATCAACTCTAACACCGCGTAGCTGATAACCACTGAAGTTGTTCCAAAAACTATTTTGCACTCACATGAAACTATCCTTTCCGGTTGTTGTTCCGTGCATGCTGCCAACGGATGCCAACTTTTACGTTATCTGAAAGTCCGAATTGACACCACGAAAGAACATGGGAAGTTGTGACGTACTCTAGAGGTCAGCAGACTCATACAGCATCAGAGAATACAAGCTCCTAGCTTTCTCAAGTATCTGTATCACTATGTCCTCTCAATGTTCTTACGTTCTCCGCCAAACTGAACTTGTCGAAAGGCTGATAGTTCAAACAAATCGGCTTTCTCGGGACACATGTTACTTGTTGCTTCGGTCATAAACTCTTTGATGAAGTTGCCATTGGCAAACAGGTTTCCTCTATTTGCCATCTTCTGCACTGTTTTGAAACTTGTACGTGTGGCATATTTATTTTCTGGTGATGGCGTGAAATAAGCAAACATTATACGTTACAAGAAAATTTAGATACAATAATTGAAAATTAATTGAAAATTGTAAATTTAAGGCGCATAGCAGCCAGTGAGTCTGCGCACGTGTCAAGATCTAGTAATTCTTAACACATTATTTAAACTGTATCAGAACGTCTGGTATCCCATACTTTTTTTCAAGCAAATGGTCGAAATTCAAGTACTGCCTGCGGGCCGACGTCGTGGGTAGGATCCGGCCCTCGGGTCGTAGTTTGGTGACCCATGGACTAGAAGAATGGGTTAGAAGAAAGGTGGGGCAATGATTTGGTTGTCAGACTGGATAAAATGGGTTGATCGTCTGATTGGGAGAATCGGTTGGTCGTCAGATTGGGAGAATCGGTTGGTCGTCAGATTGGGAGAATCGGTTGGTCGTCAGATTGGGAGAATCGGTTGGTCGTCAGATTGGGAGAATCGATTGGTCGTCAGATTGGGAGAATCGGTTGGTCGTTTGATTGGGAGAATTGGTTGGTCGTCAGATTGGGAGAATCGGTTTGTCGTCAGTTTGGGAGAATCGGTTGGTCGTCAAATTTGGAGAATTGAATGGTGGTGGGATGCGGGAGTGGGTTCGTGGAGATGGAGAAATGAGGGGTGTTGCTGGAAGGGGATTGCGGTGGAAGCATGGGTTGGTGTTAAGGGTGGAAGATGGGTCAGTGGTCAGGATGCAAGAATGAGTGTGTGGTAAGGTTGGATGAACTATTTGTGGGTTCAAGCACTGACTAGTTGGGTTCGATTAGTGGGTTGATGGTGAAAGTGAAAAAAAAATTGTTTGGTAGTAAAGGAAGAAGAATGCTTTGGTGGTGAGGGTGCAAAAATTGAGATTTAGATGGGTTTTGTGACTGGGATGATGGTATCGGGTGGTAGGTAGAAATGGAAGAGTGGTTATGGTCAGGGTGGAATAATGTAACGGAAGTGCGGTGAAGGAGTTGGTTTGTGTTTGGGTTGAAGGAGAAATAGGTAAGGGGAAATAGGAATGGCTGGGAGCGAGGGTATGAAGAATTGGTTGTTGTTTGGAATTTAGGAGCGTGTAACTTGCTGGGTTGGAGAAGTGGGCTAGTTTTCAAAGCGTGCAGAAGTGGGCTAGTTTTCAAAGCGTGGAGAAGTGGGCTAGTTTTCAAAGCGTGTAGAAGTGGGCTAGTTTTCAAAGCGTGGAGAAGTGGACTAGTTTTCAAAGCGTGCAGAAGTGGGCTAGTTTTCAAAGCGTGGAGAAGTGGACTAGTTTTCAAAGCGTGTAGAAGTGTGCTCGTTTTCAAAGCGTGTACAAATAGATTGTAAAAATATCCAAGCTACTGGTTACTCATTAATTCGATTAAACTCAGCTCTTTTTTTTTCTTTTTTAAAGTAGCCCAGCTTCAAATTATACGAACTGACGTCATTAATGGAGCTGAACATATGCATTGACAAATGAGAACGTCCTTACAGAATAGCGCCTACTCACCAGCTTTGTCTTCCTCACTTCCACTGTAGAGCTGTTGCTTACAAAAAAATGACCCAAAGTCACTTCCTTTATTTTGCTTGAAGACAAATCACGGAGCAGATCCAAACTGAATGACCAGTTAAAGCTTTCTCCAGGCGTCAATGTTCTGCTTTGAAATTGAAAGACGGCTGCGTCTCCTATAAAAAAAAAATTTAAAAAAAAAAAAAAAAAATTAGAAAAAAAAATTTTTTAAAAAATGGGTTTTTCCTTTTTTTTTTTTTAATTTTTTTTTTTTTTTTTTTTTATTAAAAAAAAAATATAAAAAAAAAAAAAAAAAAACTCAGAATGAAAACTTGTTTAAAAATTTGTTTTTTCCTTTTTTTTTTTTTAATTATTTTTTTTATTATTTTGAAATATATATATTTTAAAAAAAATATTTTTTTTCCATTTGTAGTATTTTCCTCTCACTAAGCATAACAGTATATGTGCTATAGATGGAGTTAGTAGGAACATTGTGGGCCCCTGAGGATCTGAACGCATCGCTTATTTGTTTTATAGGCACACGCCCTAACACTATGCCATGTGAAGAAGAGCATGTTCAAAGAGCGTCGATTGCATACTTAGCATTGAAGTGTAGCATGCGATGTGTTGTTTTATTTTAAAATGGTACGATTGTATTCTCTCGTTTCTACGTGCCCATCGCTCCCATCTGTTAAGCCCTGCAAAGAAAACATTGACACTTTTAACATGTCATATAATTAAGAATCAGGTGCTGCGTAATTGTATGCAACTTTCACCGATGGCGTTTGCGGTACCATGATATTTAAAACATACCAACGAAAGAAGCTTACTGCTCGGTATTGTCAGAGGAGATAAAAATATATTTTAACTCTGACTTACGTTGAAACGATGGTTACCTTTCAAGAAGTTCACACAGGTAGCTTATACAGTTGATACAGGTGCCTTATGCAGTTGATATAGGTAGCTCATACTGTTGATACAGGTGGCTTATGCAGTTGATACAGGTAGCTTAAACACTTGATACAGGTAGGGCATACAGTTGATAAAGGTAGCTTATACAGTTGATACAGGTGGCTCATAAAGTTGATACAGGTAGCTTATACAGTTGATACAGGTAGCTCATACATTTGATACACGTAGATTATACAGTTGGTACAGTTGATATTGCCGATGCAGGTGAATAGAAAAGTTGGTGATCGGAAAAGTTGATAAAACTTATTGAGATTTGAGAAAAGCCTTACATGTGTTATACACACTAAATGTTGACATTATTATTCTTTACTTACCTAAAATAATCTGAGCCAAAATGACCAAAATGACTGTAGTACGCACCATTCTCAATGACAGTTCTACGCACTAAACTTCATAAATGCTTTCGAACAAGTGATTGTCTTCAAAACAAACATGACTCATTTCCGTACACAACTCAATAGCTCCTGGGGTAGGGGTCAGGGGGGCAGGGCGAGGGGCGCAATAGCTGTTATCCAAGTGACCAAGTGTTGAAAAATTGAGCTTCAGTATGGGCGTGTGTCAACATTACCTGGAGGTCAAAGTTCAGAATCATTAACCTCCACACACTGCTGTCAGTAACAATGTGACAAGGCGTCCATAAAGATGTCTCCAACTCTTTTATTTCCTACACATGTGGCATACTCTTTTGATAGACCAGTGGTCGGCAAACTCAGGAGTCAAAAGAGCCAAAAAATCAGCGGCAGGACGATTAATTTTTTGAGAGCCAAATTTTTTTCAAGAGCCTATGAAGAAAAATTTTTATCGGAGCCAAAACCGATATTTTTTGGCCGACTGGCCGAGCCGGACTCAGGTCGTTAAAGAGCCGCATGCGGCTCGCGAGCCGCGGTTTGCCGACCACTGTGTCAGACTGGCCTTACGTGGCAGTCTGGCTGGAATCGTGCCGTTCTGGCTAGCGTGACTCCCACGTCCCTATCAGCTCCAATATTTGACCACTTTCAATTTTCAGTTTTGTAAAAAAAATAACAATAATAATGATAATTGTGTCCTGTCTGTGTCAGACAGTCTCGCGTGCATCGTTATTATCATAACGGAATAAGGTAAAATTATAGACGTAAAGCTTAACTTACGAGGGGTGGGCCATATTTTGAACGCAAAAGAAGCAGGACATATATTTATTATACCATCAATTACTTATAGTAAACATGTGATATTGGAAGTCTAAGTCTAACTGGGTTCATTCTATACAGCGAATTATAGTCTTTTATTCTAACACAGTTACAACAATATGACTGGTGGTAATGATTTTTTTGTTGTTGTAAGCTCATAGCATTTCCATGTTGCTCTTAGATTTTTTATTCATAGCTAAGCTCAGGTATACGCCTAGATGAGCCGTTGTATTTTCATTGATCAACAATTATCAACGTTTTTCCATGGGAGGAACCTCGGCGATTCACAATTGCTTATCTAGGACAGGCCCCTGGCTGATTCAAACTAACTTATCTAGGATAGGCCCCTGGCTGATTCAAAATAACTTATCTAGGACAGGCCCCGTGACTTATTCAAAGTCGCTTATCGTGGATGGGACCTATGACTGATTCAAATTGGCTTAACCAGGATAAGTCCCCTGACTGATTCAAAGTTGTTTAACTTGGATGAGCCCCGTGAATGATTCAAAGTGTCTTATCTTGGATAGGACCCTTCACTGAATCAAAGTGGCTTTTCTTGGATATGCACCCCGATGGATTCAAAATGGCTCATTTTGGAAAGGCCTCGTAAATGATTCAAAGGGGCTTATCTAGGATAGGTCACGTGAGTGATTAAAAGTGGCTAATCTTGAATTGTTCCTGTAACTGATTCAAAGTAGCTTATCGTGGATAGGTCTAGTGAATAATTCAAAGGGGCTTATCTTGGATAGGTCCAGTGAATGATTCAAAGTGGCTTATCTTGGATAGGTCCAGTGAATGATTCAAAGGGGCTTATCTTGGATAGGTCCAGTGAATGATTCAAAGTGGCTTATCTTGGAAAGGTCCAGTGAATGATTCAAAGTGGCTTATCTTAGATAGGTCCAGTGAATGATTCAAAGTGGCTTATCTTGGATAGGTCTAGTGAATAGTTCAAAGGAGTTTATCTTGGATAAATCCAGTGAATTATTCAAAGTGGCTGATATTGGGTAGGCCCCGTGACTGATTGACAGTGGTTCATATTGGGTGGGCACCGTGATTGTTTCAAGGTAGCTTATCTAGGATAGGCGCCGTGAATGATTCAAAGTGGTTAACCTATGATAGGTCCCATGACTGATTCAAACTGGCTTATCTTGTTTGAATTCTGCTCAAGGTCAGCTTTCAAAACTGCATCTGCCAGCTCACACCTAGGACATAGTGTTAGCAATAAACAATAACAAATGCGTCTCCCAAAGAGGTCCTACCCTTGACTCTTCAAATATGCCGCTGGTCCAGGTTTAAACCCTTCAAATATGTTAAACACACTCTTGGTGTCATTAAATATATAAACTCTTGGTGTCATTTACATATACAAACTATTAGTGCCATTTGCATAATATACAAACGCTTGGTGTCCTTACATATGCAAACTATTGGAGTCATTTACATATATAAACTATTGGAGTTATTTACACATAATAACTATTGGTGTCATTTACATATACAAAATATTGGTGTTATTTACGTATACAAACTTTTGGTGTTATTACATATAAAAACTATTGGTGTCATTTACATATACAAACTTTCATATCATTTACATATACAAACTGTTGGTGTCATTTACATATACAAACTGCTGGTGTCATTTACATATACAAACTACTGGTGTCATTTACATATACAAACTATTGGTGTCATTTACATATATAAACTTTTGGTGTCATTTACATGTACAAACTATTGGTGTCATTTACATATACAAATTGTGTCATTTACATGTACAAACTATTGGTGTCATTTACATATACAAACTATTGGTGTCATTTACATATACAAACTACTGATGTAATTTAGATATACAAACTATTGGTGTCATTTACATATATAAACTATTGGTGTCATTTACACATACAAATTATTTTGTCATTTAAATATACAAACTATAGGTGTCATTTACATATACAAATTGTGTCATTTACATATACAAATTGTGTCATTTACATATACAAACTATTGGTGTCATTTACAACCGAAATGTTTCTTTTGATGACATGTTAAACTATACTGACATTTTTCCCAATCAAAATAAGTGGTTCTCAAACTTTCTAATGCTGCGACCTTTTAATAGAGTTCTTCCTGTTACGGTGTCGCCCAAACATTGAATTCTTTTCGTTGCCACTTCATAAATATGTGTTTTCCGATGATCTTAGACAACCCCTGTGTAAGGGACGCGACCCACAGGCTGAGAAACGCTAAATTAATCTACTCATTGTATCCAAACTGTATTATGATTAAGAAGCAAGAATTCATTCAAAATTTTTTTAGTTCTTTACTTAGTCACAAATTACAAATAAAGTAAGGACACCAGCGGTTCTCACTTCCCTGGGGTTTGATTGTCCCGAGAAATTGGGTAAATGTGACTCACTCTGGTGTAGCGTGCCATGATTATAAGCTGTCCAGATTAAGCCCAGCTATAGTGAAGAGTATACACTGGGGCCAAACTCTACCTCGGGGTATCAGAAAGCATAGGCCAGACTTTACCAACCAGGCAGGAGTATTCAAGCTCCCCCCCCCCCTCCTCCCCGCCTTAAGTAGTGTAAAGTGATAAATGCACGCATGACTTAAGAATGACATGTTATCGGGGGTCCGCTTCAGTAGGTCAGTTAATTGAGAAAGCTGACTGACTAAAATTTTAGAACTCTAAGGCCAGACTATACCCCTCCAGGACAGACCTGACCCCTTTAGACCAAGGGCACCCCTCTAGACGAGACTGTGCCCCTCAAGGACAGAATTGACAACTGGTTTCAAGACTAGAAACGTAACATTAAATGGAAGGATTAAGACGATCCAAAGGCGTTGCCATCTTAAAGCATGGACAAAGTGGGGAGTTGCCCAGGGCCTCGCGCCTCTAGGGCGACTATGTCTTTAAGGAACCTCACGCCTTCAGGGGGGGGGGGGGCTCAGTGCATGACTTTGGGTCGGGCCGCCCGCTACTGTGAAGACGGCCCAATCCCAAGGGGAGGTATCTAGGCAGCTATAAACACAGGGATTGACCGGATCTAGGCAGTTATAGATACTGGGGTTGGAACGGATCTAGGCAGTTATAGATACTGGGATTGACCGGATCTAGGCAGTTATAGATACTGGGGTTGGAACGGATCTAGGCAGTTATAGATTCTGGGATTGACCGGATCTGGGCAGTTATAGATACTGGAGTTGGAACGGATCTAGGCAGCTATAAACACAGGGGTTGGAACGGATCTGGGCAGTTATAAATACTTGGGTTGGAACGGATCTAGGCAGTTATAAATACTGGAGTTGGAACGGATCTAGGCAGTTATAAATACTGGGGTTGGAACGGATCTAGGCAGTTATAGATTCTGGGATTGACCGGATCTGGGCAGTTATAGATACTGGAGTTGGAACGGATCTAGGCAGCTATAAATACAGGGGTTGGAACAGATCTAGGCAGTTATAAATACTGGGGTTGGAATGGATCTAGGCAGTTATAAATACTGGGGTTGGAACGGATCTAGGCAGTTATAAATACTGGAGTTGGAACGGATCTAGGCAGTTATAAATACTGGGGTTGGAACAGATCTAGGCAGTTATAAATACTGGAGTTGGAACGGATCTACGCAGTTATAAATACTGGGGTTGGAACGGATCTAGGCAGTTATAAATACTGGGGTTTGAACGGATCTAGGCAGTTATAAATACTGGAGTTGGAACGGATCTATGCAGTTGTAAATACTGGGGTTGGAACGGATCTAGGCAGTTATAAATACTGGGGTTGGAACGGATCTAGGCAGTTATAAATACTGGAGTTGGAAAGGATCTAGGCAGTTATGAATACTGAGGTTGGAACGGATCTAGGCACCTATAAACACAGGGGTTGGAACGGATCTAGGCAGTTATAAATACTGGAGTTGGAAAGGATCTAGGCAGTTATAGATACTGGAGTTGGAGTGGATCTAGGCAGCTATAAACACAGGAGTTGGAACGGATCTGGGCAGTTATAAATACTTGGGTTGGAACGGATCTAGGCAGTTATAAATACTGGAGTTGGAATGGATCTAGGCAGTTATAAATACTGGGGTTGGAACGGATCTAGGCAGTTATAGATTCTGGGATTGACCGGATCTGGGCAGTTATAGATACTGGAGTTGGAACGGATCTAGGCAGCTATAAATACTGGAGTTGGAACGGATCTAAGCAGTTATAGATACTGGGGTTGGAACTGATCTAAGCAGTTATCAATACTGGGGTTGGAACGGATCTAGGCAGTTATAGATGCTGGGGTTGGAACGGATCTAGGCAGTTATCAATACTGGGGTTGGAACGGATGTAGGCAGTTATAGATACTGGGGTTGGAACGGATCTAGGCAGCTATAAACACAGTTATTGACCGGATCTAGGCAGTTATAGATACTGGGGTTGGAACGGATCTAGGCAGTTATAGATACTGGGATTGACCGGATCTGGGCAGTTATAGATACTGGGGTTGGAACGGATCTTATCGGATCTAGGCAGCTATAAATACTTGGGTCTAACCGGATTTAGGCAGCGATAAATTCTGGGGTTTAACCGGATCTGGGCAGCTAAAAATCCCGGGGGTCGGCCCGGTTAATCGGAGCATATTCGGTAATCGGCTTTTAAAAAAAAATCAAAACAATTATCCAGCCCATGGTGAAATATTAGTGTGTTTTCGTACTGCTCCCTTAACGACTTGACCATTAATTCTGTGAGGTATGCAGTGTTTACACAATCACACAGCGCTAACCAATGACACAATGACACCTCCCTTGCGCTGTCACGAGTTAAATGGCTGCACATGCTCAGTCAACTATTTGGTTGTGTTTGTTTTGTTTTGGTTTTTTTTAATAACGTCTTGGCCAACTGTCCAACTGTCCAACTGTCCAACTGTTCAACTGTTCAACTGTCCAACTGTCCAACTGTCCAACTGTCCAACTGTCCAACTGTTCAACTGTCCAACTGTCCAACTGTTCAACTGTCCAACTGTCCAACTGTTCAACTGTTCAACTGTCCAACTGTCCAACTGTCCAACTGTCCAACTGTTCAACTGTCCAACTGTCCAACTGTTCAACTGTTCAACTGTCCAACTGTCCAACTTTCCAACTTTTCAACTGTCCTACTGTCCTACTGTTCAACTGTCCAACTGTCCAACTGTCCAAATGTCCAAATGTTCAACTGTCCAACTGTTCAACTGTCCAACTGTTAAACTGTCCAACTGTTCAATTGTCCAACTATTCAACTGTCCAACTGTCCAACTGTTCAACTGTCCAACTCTCCAACTGTCCAACTATTCAACTGTCCAACTGTCCAACTGTTCAACTGTCCAACTGTTCAACTGTTCAACTGTCCAACTGTCCAACTGTCCAACTGTACAACTGTCCAACTGTCCAACTGTCCAACTGTACAAATGTCCAAATGCTCAACTGTCCAACTGTCCAACTGTTAAACTGTCCAACTGTTCAACTGTCCAACTGTTCAATTGTCCAACTGTTCAACTGTCCAACTGTTCAACTGTTCAACTGTCCAACTGTCCAACTGTCCAACTGTTCAACTGTCCAACTGTCCAACTGCCAACTGTCCAACTGTTCAATTGCGATAGGACAACACGTTACAAAGATCTCGCTTTGCCACAGGCTTATATCAGGGCTGCCACACCTTGGGAATTTTCTCAAGATCCTTGGAATTCACTACCCCATTCAGGACAAAAACTCATTTTTTTTTTAAATTCCCAAGATTTAAAAAAAAAAAACTCCTATATATTTTAATTATCTTGGGAAATCTTGAGAAATATTTTGACAAAATCTTGGTTTTTTTTTTTAAATTGAGTGGTAGCCCTGGCTTATATTGTGACAATGCTTATATTGTGACAAGGCTTATATTGTGACAAGGCTTATATTGTGACAAGACTTACATTGTGAAAAGGCTTAAACTGCGTCAAGGCTTATATTGTGACAAGATAGGTTTTATTCATTATCTGAGTGTGTATTTCAATCTCAGCGGGGAACGTAAGAGAGCAGATAATTCAAATGCTAATATTGTAATTAAATTATTTGATTTGTTAACTTTATAAACATAAATGTTGATAAAGGGGAAGAATGTGGCAGGCGTGCTAATGTGGAAGGAGCCGGAATGGGGAAGATGGGGTAATTTTGAAGATGGGGGAATGTGAAAGATGGGGGAGCGTGGAAGAAAATGGAACGTGGAAGTAGGGGAAATGTGGAAGAAGGAGGAAGGTGGAAGAAGCGGGAATGTGGAAGATATGGTAAAGTGGAAAAAGGAGGAATGTGGAAGAAAGGTGAATGTTGAAGATGGGGTCATGTTGAAGAAAGGGGGAATGTGGAAGATGGGTCATGTTGAAAAGGGGGAATGCGGAGGAAGGGGGAATGTGGAAGAAATGGGAATTTGGAAGAAAGGGGGAACGTGGAAGATTGGGAGAAAGGGGGAACGTGGAAGAAGGGGGAACGTGGAATATTGGTAATGTGGGGAAAAAAAGGGGACGATGTGGTAAAAAGGTGAGGCCGACAGTTTCGATGCTAATTAAACGAATGCGTTCAAGAGAAGGTTTTGGTCAGGAGTTCAATCCCTAACATAGACCAAGTCAAGCGTCCCTAACATAGACCAAGTCAAGCGGAAGTAACACCTGGAAGATGGGACCTGTCAACGTGTGATAGCCACTCATCAAAGAGAAGGAAAAAAACAACAACTCCGAATCCAAACCCAGAGAAGGATTCCCGTAGGGGGTACTATTAATACAAGGACAAACTACGACAACTCCTGCGACACATAACTGGTGCCAGGCTGTATCGTCCGTATGTGGTTATTCCTTGCGCTGTCCCGATGCGGTGAGAGAGGCGATTTGCTGTCAAGGGAACCGGCTTATAGTCGTACAGAAAAAAAAAATCCCTGGCCTTGTGATTTCGCCCTTCGAAGTCAACACCATCGTCTCATTGTGGCGGATAGATTGCCTGAAAAATTGTGTTCAACGTGGCCACTTTCCCATGTTTGTAGCGAGGATATTAGAGATATAAGTATCCACATATTTAAACTGGCCGTGATCCTTCTAATAAAAAGTATCCAGTCTCGTGAACATTTCTAGTCTATATTTTACTTTCATTTTTCGGGACACGCTAATCGCGCCCCCTCCCGCCCCCCCCCAACCCCACCCCACACACATCTGAAGCCAAAGCTGAATGGGGAGGTGTATATAACCCGAAAAAAGCAATTTTAATTGAGCATCATTCCGAGCGTCTTTGACAGCGGTTCTCAACCTTGGTAGTGCTGTTATCACTTGATTGTAAATTACTTATTAAATATTTTGCTTTTTTTTTTTTAAATCGATGTATTATTACAGTTTATATTTAAAACATTTTCATTGTCACCAAAAAAACTACTTTTATTTTCTTCCTCTTTGTTTTCTCATAATCTTTACAAAAAAAAAATTATATAATGAATTCCAACTTTTTAAAAGCGTATAGCGCAATGAACAATTTGAAGCTATCGGTGGAGGACTTTCAGGATTTACTGCGCAAAGACGTTAAAGCTAAGCACACCACCAGGAAATACGTGTTCAAACCCCTGTAAAGCTGTAGGTATTTTAATGTTTGCACGATGAAAAGCAAAAGTCAAAGCAGTACAAATTACGCAGTGAATATCGCCAAAAAGAACCATCGTTGTGCATGGAGCTGAGCTGTAGTGAAGCTACAGGGGCAGTGACCACAAGATACTGTCCTGATCACTGCTCATACTAAGTAATTTTAAAAGGAAGTTCTCAATCGGCCTTTGTCGTAGTGGGTCGCCATACACAGAGTGATAACCACTGGTCTCATGCATTGAAATTCCACGTCAATGGATCACGTGGAATGGCACACACATAACCACCCATGTTACACAAGCGAATCTGCCACAGTCAGCGGTTCCTTAACTAACATAGGACGGGGCCAACACGTTTACGATTTTTCGGACCCATTGTGTTGGGTTTTCTTTTTCTACACTAGTATTTAAGTACGTACAGTCCGTAACTTAGAATGGTACCGCCATTTTGTCTTTGAATTTTCTGCAACAGCTCGATCGAAAGGACAAAGTGTTAAGTAGGGGGCTTGTGGTGGATCCCCGTTTGAGAGCCCTCGTGTTCAGTCTGTCATCCATATGTGATGTCACTACGAAACAGTCATTGGGCTTCATGAAACATACAGCAACTGAACCTTCTCTCTCTCTCTCTCTCTCTCTCTCTCTCTCTCTCTCTCTCTCTCTCTCTCTCTCTCTCTCTCTTATATTTATACGGTTGCATTCGTGGCGAGAGTGAAGCTGTACTGAAAGGATGAGACTAGTTGTTGAGCTACTAATAGCCGGTGTCCTCTGCCTACCATGTAAGTATCATAGCAATTGGTTTCACAACACGTTAAATGCTGCAACAAATTTTGTACTATGTAGCTACCATAACACATGATTTATATAGCGTAAGTACCATAACACACTGTTTATACACCGTAAGTATCATAATACACTGTGCAGCATATGTATCATAACACACTGTGCAACATAAGTATCATAACACACTGTGCAGCATAAGTATGATAACACACTGTGCAGCATAAGTATCAAAACACAGTGTTTCATAAAAAATTAATTTCAGAAATACCTTTTTACATAATGACTTTTAACATTATGTCTCAACTTTGTGTCCCAACTGTTTCCATTATGTGTTTAATTGAATCAAGGCTATATTCTTTTCACAGTGGGGAAAGTTGTACAACTCTTAGCGCATCATGGTGTGCATACCTTTTAGGTGTGCTGTCAGTTTAACTGGCACCGCTACGAATCCATTATCACAATAGCTGCTAATGATTTTGAATGTTCCCAGTTATGTTCCGTAATGCTACAATAGTGACTCTATAATATGAAAAAAATCCCATTTGCATTGGTTTCTGTGGCAAGGCTATCAATATTTTAAGCGATCGCTGCATGGAGAATATATTCGGAAACTTGAGTAAGAAGAAGAAGGTAGAAGCCGTGGTCCTAACAATGTGGCACTTTTTTTTAAAGGGCTTTTTTTCCCACATTTTAGGACCCACAACATATGTATTGGTCATTCTGGCTCCTGGTTTGAATTCAAAGCACCCTTTCGTGCTTTTATGTTTTATTTTTTTGCTACGTTCGATTTTTTATTTTTATATTATTCTGTATACACTGGAGTTTTCGAGTGTCAGGAACGATAAATACAAGGACGACCACTCCGGGCGTCAAAAACTAGAGATACTTAAAGTAGTTATTAATAACTCTATATAAAATTGTTAGGATAGCACAAAGTAGACCTCCTTCACCAAAGATTCGATGATCTGATATAAAATAGTTAAAATATCACAAACCTTTTTGGTCTTATTTTGTTTCATAAAGTAATAAAACTGTGTCCAGGGATAAACACAATATAAAAAAAATGATGATGAATGCACAGTGCGCTGCATTGATGACTGTTAATTCTCAAAAGAACTTTAACTGATTAAAGCTCCTGTTTGTAGAGTAATCTGTTAGTTATAAGACCGCCATTGACCCATCCGTTGAGGTAACTTTTATTTCATTATCATTGTTATCAAAGATGACGTTAACGGGCAATAATAAGAACGATCGCATGAACAAAAACATACAGACGTGACCAGAAAAATAACAGGGATTTTTTTCAATTGTTTATGTCTGGCGCATAATCTTGTATGATTCTTGACATACCTGATACTAGCAATGATCCGTTTGGGACAGTTGGTGTGGGTTGTTGGTGTGGGTTGTTGGTGTGGGTTGTTGGTGTGGGTTGTTGGTGTGGGTTGTTGGTGTGGGTTGTTGGTGTGGGTTGTTGGTGTGGGTTGTTGGTGTGGGTTGTTGGTGTGGG
>CAXITT010000457.1:77827-107088 GCA_964033795.1 Lymnaea stagnalis | reverse complement strand
TAGATAGATAGATAGATAGATAGATAGATAGATAGATAGATAGATAGATAGATAGATAGATAGATAGATAGATAGATAGATAGATAGATAGATAGATAGATAGATAGATAGATAGATAGATGGGTGGGTGGCTGGATGGATTGATGGATGGATGGGTGGATAGATGGATGGGTTTGTGGATTGATGGGTGGGTGGGTGGATGGATGGGTGGATGGGTAGATGGACTGATGGATGGATGGGTGGATGGATGGATTGAGTGAGGGAAGGGAGGGGTGGAGGGAGTGGTTGAGGGAGGGATGGGGGGAGGGAGGGATGGATTGATTTTGGTTTAGTAAAAAAACACTGGATACAGCACTAAGGACCAGATTAATGTGCTCAGTAAAGAATGGAACAGTATTTAAGTTATTATTTATAATGATGGACACAGAATTGACCTTTAATAAAGCAGTGGAAACAGAAGAGGCAGCTAAGTGTGCAAAAGAAACTATCTACCGAGAAATTCCTTTTAACAAAGTTCATATCAAAAGAAATATTTAACATTATCAAACAGAACAATTGTCTAAAGCTCAGGGAGAAGATTTTCCTGGTGAAACTTGTGGCAGATTTAGAGGAAATGGAAATAAGGGAAACGTCTGCAGATATTGAGACATGATATGCCGCAGTTGCCACATGAAAGGGCATCATGACAGAATGTGTCAAAGCTAGTAAGAGCATACACCAAGACAGAGACCTTAGTTACCTTAAAAGTATAAGAAGGCAAACACAAACCCCAAACAATCCCACCAATCATTCAGGAACTACTTTTCAGGAAGAAAGGACATTTACATTTGAAATTGACACAATTTCATTTGTGGTAGTAAAAGATCACAAACTAAATTTGTTGGGCAGAACAGCCATAAATCACCTCAATACTTCAATAGACAACCTTTTTAAACGTGGGTAAAACATATCAGCAATCAAAACTCATTGACTAAATCTTGTGAGCAAATCTGCAATGAATTCCCTAACAATTTGAATCAGGTCTTGGACAACCGAAAGACTTTGAACTAGAGATTAAGTTCAAGCCAAATGCACAGCCAATTTATTTGAAACGTAAAATGTTCCTTTAGCAATAAAGGCAGAGCTCGCAGAAGCTTATGAAACGGGAATATCCTCAGAAGTCTCAAAACCAATTCAGTTTAATCAATGGGGCACTACCCTAGTTTCAGTAAGAAACAAGTCTTTCTCAGGAAAAAAGTCATAGGATCTGTGGTGACTGTGCGAAAACTGTAAAACCACAATTAGAAACACACAGTACCCAATACCATACCGGAAAATCTTATGAGAAAGTTTGAGAGACATTATTTCTCAAAAATAGACCTGGCTGATGCCTATAATGAAGCGGACAGGCATTCTGTATGTATGATCAAACAACTCAGTTTACAGATCAGATCAACAGACCCAGGAGTCCTTGCTAAAAGGTCGCTTTTAGATTCCAGAGGGCACAATGCACTGGAACAATGATACAGCAAATAAAGGAGCTTTTAAAAATATTCAGGAATTACTCTCAATGGAATCACATTGTCTATTTGATGGTTTAAGAAATGTGGTACCAAAAGTACTACAAACTCAGATTCTCCAAATCCTGCATACAGGACATTTTGGAGCGAGCGGATGAAACAGCCAGATCATATGTATACTGGCCCGGGCTTGGTGAACATGCCAGGCAAGTGCAGAACACGCCACAGACCCTAACAAAAAAAGTACCCATGGATCATGCCAGAAAAACCATGGGGTCAAGTGCATATCGATCAGGCTATTAACTTTATGGGATCCCATTAGCTGGTAATAGATAAGATAAGATTCTTTTATTGATCCAAATAAATGGAAATGTTTTGATTGCATTATACATTTTCAGCACATATATAAAACAATTTTAAGACAAGACATTTATAATAAATTATCGTAAACAGCCATTCTCTTTGCAGAATCGGGGACTTATTAGTTCTCTTGAAGTCGTATGACTTCAGAGGGAGCACGCCGGTAAATTCGTACAGATTGGGGAACAAAAGAATTTTTATATCTTTCAGTCCTCGCCCTGATGGAAAGAATTGGTCCCGAACGGTCCGATTCTAAGTATTTGTGATGAGGAAGGTGGGATGTATCATCCAAAATGTGTTTAGTTTTACAAAATCATCTCTCTTCAAATAGTTCTCCAAATGAAGGATGTTTAGTTTGTGTTATGTCACTAGCGTTCTTGATTAGTCGGTTTATGCGGTGTTTAATGTCAGACGTTGAATTCCACACCAGCAGATAATACTTAAATTAAGTGGGCTTCCAATTGTTTCACTGTAGAATAAGTTAATGACTTGCTTGTTTACGTCGAAATTGTACAGTTTTTTTGAGGTCGAACGTTCTTTGGTTGAATTTCTTATACAGTATTTGGCTGTGCTCATGCCATGTTAGCTTGTTATTAATGGTGACACCTAAGTACTTGCATGCCTCCACTTTCTCTACACTTTGATTGTTTATGTTGAGATCTGTAATCTGGTTTCTCCCCCTCCTGAAATCAACAACCATTTTCTTTGTTTTTGAGACATTCAGCTGGATAAACTTTTCATCCCTCCAATTGATAAAGCTTGTAACTAAGTTTCGGTATAGGTCTTCTCCTTCAGATATTAAGCCAACAATGGTGGTATCATCAGCAAATTTTAAGATTGGAACGGTGTTGCTTGAGCTATGAATATCATTTGTATATATTGTATACAGTACAGGAGAGAGAACGCAGCCTTGTGGTGCCCCGGTGCTTATTTCTCTGGTTAGAGATACTTGGTTATTTACTTTGACATAATGTGGTCGATTTGTTAGAAAGTTCAGTATCCAAGCCTTAATATTTAAATTGACACCTAACGAGAAAAGTTTCTTTATCATTGTTGTTCGTCCGTCGAGGATCGACGATGACCATCGAGTCGTCTGGTGACTGATGACTTGCGCGGGTGACTTTTGTTTAAAGTGAGGAAGAGTTGCGCAGCGTCAACCTCACTCTCTCGTCCGAGCCCACAATATCCAGTGGCGAGACTCTACGTCAAGACGACCAGGGATGGGTACGGTTGCAGGAATTGACATTGTATGCGCCTTACGGGACTCCAACTCCGGGTTTGAATTCAGAGTTTCCTTGTCTTAGATGAGTTGCCGACCAAGGTTAACGAGTCTCATCCACCCGGGGTGATGTTTTTGCTTGACCGGCCTTTGGCTTAAATTGAGGTTTGCTCAATATAGACCATTCGGCCACCCAGTCACCCTTCTTTATCATAAGGTGAGGTTGGATAGTGTTAAATGCTGATGAGAAGTCTAAGAAAAGCACTCTGGCATATGCTTTAGGACTGTCTAGGTGATGGTAAAGTCTCTCCAACAATAGTTAGATTGCGTCCTCCGTACTTCTAGCAGGATTGTAAGCAAATTGGTGGGGGTCAAGTTTTTGCATTACTTCATTCAAAATTTCTTTCAGAATTATTTTCTCAAAACATTTCATTACAATAGAGGTAAGTGCAACAGGTCGTAGGTCGTTGTTGCACGTTACCTTATTTTTCTTTGGAATTGGTAAGAGTTCTGAAGTTTTCCAAATTGCTGTTATTGTATGTGTTACATAAGATTTATTAAATATGTAACAAAAAATGTAGGAGAGCTGCTCTGAGCATAGTTTAATGAGCCGACCACTTAATTTGTCTGGTCCCGGGGCTTTGGCTGCATCCACTTGTTTAAATAATGACATCACTCCATGTTCCGTGAACAATAAAGTACCCTCCTGTGTGTTACTGCCATCTTGAAATGAAGTCATCATCTCATTGTGTACTCTTCCAAAGTCCAGGCTGTCAAAACGGCAATAAAAGTCATTTAAGTCGTTTACACAATTCCTCACGTCCTCAACACATAAGCTTTCTCGCTAAGGAGTGTATCCTGTTATTTGATCTAGTCCTGCCCAACAAGCCTATGTTTGTAGTAAGGGATAATTTTTCGATTTTTCATTTTTATTTTTTTTTACCCTGATGTATTTTTTCTTTCAATATTTTATTAGCTTTAATGAATTCCTGATCGTTACTCTTAAACAAGGTCTTCTTGTGGTGGATGGCCTCCTTTATTTCTCTGCTCATCCAGGGTTTGTTGTTGTTGAATACTCGGATTGTTTTTTTTTTTGTTTTTTTGTTGTTGTTTTTTTTTTTTTGGGGTTTTTTTTTTTTTTGTTTTTTTTTTTTTTTTTTTTTTTTTTTTTTTTTTGTTTTTTTTTTTTTTATTTTTTTTTTTTTTTTTTTTTTTTTTTTTTTTTTTTTTTTTTTTTTTTTTGGGGGGGGGGAATAATTTCGTCTACACAGAACTTAATATAGGAATTGACGGTGTTCGTTAGCTTGTCAATGTCCGGGCAAGAGTTGATAAACGTGTCCCAGTCTGAACATTCCAAGCAGGCTTGGAGTTTTTCTGTCGCCTCATCTGACCACAGTTCAATATGTTTTTGATTGAACTTTTGTTGTTTTTAAAATTGGCTTATAGCATGGCCTTAGGCCGACCCTTGTGTAGTCGGATTCCCCAAGAGAAAATGAAGCACTGCATGTGTAGGCCTTTTTTATATTACTATAACACATATCCAGAGTTCGGTCTTGTCGCGTGGGGCAGCAACACAGGACAACATCCGCATCAACCACAGCCAACTTTGATCTTCTGGAGGAACGTTTTGCTCATTTTCGGCTATCTACACGTTGTCAGTGGTAATAATACTAGCTTTTTTCTCTGAAGAGCCTCGATGCCGATAGGATCCCGATCTTGGTGGATCCCGATGGTATACCGATCCCATTAGGATACCGTTCTCTAAGGGAGCCCGTTTCACCTGGGTACCCTCTTTTCAAATTTTATCCCGTTTCCGGATAGGATATCGATCCCGGTTTGATCCCGTTACCCGATGGGATCCCCTTACCGATGGGTTCCAGTGTACTAATGGATCTCGCTCCACAATAGGATCTTATTCCTCTATGGGATCATGCTCAGTGCGATTTTGTTCGAATAAGCTTTTAGATCACGTTATATAACCCCTTAGAACAATATAGAACCTTCTGGAAGACTCTAGATTTAATTTAATATGCTCCATGAAACATGTAAAACAATTAATTTTCTTACAACTCCTTTCTAATTACTTTTTTCAAATGAGAAATATTATACAACAAATTTGCACTACTATAACTACAGTACATTTAAATTAAAATAGGGGCCCCTGTAGAGGCTTATTTAGAAAAGTACCTTTTTAGTTATGTCTGAGATTGAGGGGGGAGTTATGTCTGAGATTGAGGGGGGGGGGGGGCTATAAAAAATCATTCAGATAAATTGTAGAATTAAAATTTAAAATTTGTCCCATTAAGAACGGTTCAAAAATTCCATAGATATAGCTTTTTAAAATTATCGAACTCTCTGGAAAATTCTAGCTTGGATATTATTTGTTTAAAATCCACCAATATTTCAATACGGACTAAGAAGCGTAATGAACAGAGCTGGGCTTAGATCCATAACTTCACACAGAACCTATACCGTTGTATAACCCTATTGATATTCATATAACTTATATAATGAAATATGAACTCGGGCCCCTGGCCCCAGAGAAATGGATATTATGAGTTTAGTACCCTTCGGTATTTAAATTAGATAAAAAAGTGTATGTGTACTAAGTTTGGTCAAGATCCATCTACTCATGTAGGAGTATTTGTTTCTAATTATTTTTATATAGCTCATATAAGGGAAAAAAAACAAATTCGGGGCCTCCGGCCCCAAACGGAATATCATAAAAAATTCATAACCCCTTAAGATTTCATTCTGGGTCATGATGGATATATGTGCCAAGTTTGGTTAAGATCCATTAATCCATGTGGGAACAAACCCACAAACAAACACAATTTCACTTTATATATATACTAGCCTATATACCCGGTGTGGCCCGGGATTACATTAAGGACCCAATCCTAGTGTGACCCCCGATCCCATTTTGACCCCGATCCCATTCTGACACCGATCTCGCCGCAGTCCCATTTGCCGGTGTGATCCTGATCCCGGTGGATCCATTCAAGGTTAGGATCCCGATCCCGGTGGAATCCCGTTTTCTGCTGGGATCCTGATCCCATTGGGATAAAGATTATGATGGGACCCGACCCCTTTGTTTCTATTCCGAATATAAAAAATTACTCAGTGTTACTGAGAGAAAAGTAAAACCCGGAACAGTATAGAAATAAATAGAACTAACTAACATTTCAATATTCCCGTAGATCCCACTATATATGCCTTTGGAACAATTTAGAACTTTCTGGAACATTCTAGATTAAATTTAATAGCCTGCTCGAAAAATGTGTAAAAACTACTTATCTAATTATTTTTCAAAAACGATAAAAATCTTCAACAAATGCCATAATTAAAATCCTTTTTCTTTTAAGTTAATCGAGGGGCCCCGGTGCCCATTCCATAACAGTACCGATACAGTTATACCTGAGCTAGGGGGCCCTATAAAATCAGACAGATAAATAATAAAGTTAAAATCTAAAATTTGTCCCATAAAAATCTACTTAAAAATGCCATAGATATAGCTTTTTAAAATTATGGATGTTTCTGGAAAATTCTAGATTGGATATTACTAATTTTTAATCCACTGATATTTCCTTATGGACTATGAAGGGTATTGCTACAAAGCTAGACATGAATCCATCAATTCATATAGAAACTATAGCGTTGGCTAAGCCTATTGATATTTATATAGCTTATATAAGAAAACATGAAACGGGGCCCCCGGCCCCATAGGAATGGATAGTATGAGTTCAGTACCCTTTCGGTATTTGAATATGAATAATAAAGTGTATGTGTACTATGTTTGGTCAAGATCCATCTACTCATGTAGGAGTATTTGTTTCTAATTATTTTTATATAGTTCTTATAAGAAAAAAACGAATTCGGGGCCTTCGGCCCCAAACGGAATGCTATAAAAACTTCATAACCACTTAAGAGTTCATTCTGGATCATGATGGGTATATGTGCCAAGTTTGGTCAAGATCCATCAATCCATGTAAAAGCTTTTGTGGAACAAACCCACAAAATTTTACTTTTATATATATGATATGATATAATATATATATATATATATATATATATATATATATATATTGATGCTATATATTCTTTGTATATGTGACAAGTTTGGTCAAAATACATCAATCTATGTAAAAGATTTTGTGGAACAAACCCACAAAATTTTATTTTTATATATATGATATGATATAATATATATATATATATATATATATATATATATATATTGATGCTATAAATTCTTGGGGCATAATTTGGATTCAGTTTATGCAAGACTAAGGCTGGCATAGGAGAATTATGCCTAAATGTGGCACTGATAGATGTACTGCTCCCACCTGCACCAAACACAAGAAATGCATGACATCTCTTGTTGCCTCCTGACCACTGATCAAATAGCTTTATGTGTGCTTTTTCCTTTTAGCAAAAAATAATGACGTAATTATTACACTTTAATGAAGGTACACTATCATTTCATACGTCATTCTATTTCTTGTAATTTTTTTGTTCTTAAAAAAATGATTAGCACATCGCTAAAGAAAAAACATGACAATGACAATCATTGTATTTCTCTTCATTTATTTATTTATAGTTCTCTTATTTGGATTCTGTAAGTTACCTGTTATAAAAAGAATTAGAACTTCAAGATAATGAGAAAATTATAATTTCTTTCAAACAAAACATTCATAAAATTATGAGACATAAGGAAACAAATTTGATAATTCTACGGCATTAAACAAAATTAATAATAGCAGTAACAGCAGAATCTTTATTAAAATTACAAATAAATTTACGATCGAATTTTCTCGCCAATTTTTTCGTCCTATTATGTCCCACTTACCGAAACCCGCTTTTCTAAGGGTCGCAGAAAAAATATTTTTAAAGAGCGGAGTGGATCGTTTGGTTGCGAGGTGTTTGGAAAACAAAATAGTATCGATACTTTCTCAAAAAACGATTAAAATTTTTACTAATACTAAACCAGACTCTTTCATCGGGCCGAATGTGTTTACTCTTATCGATCCGGGCTAGCAAGCGTTCATCTTATCGGTGTGTAATACAGAATTCTATTGGGGCTTCTATGGGGTGAGGTACGTACCTGCTGGGATGACCGGCACCGGCCCCATGACCACTTTATATAAGAAGATCAGGCTGAGCCCCTCGTCTATCTTTAAAGGGTAGGGGGTTTCAAATCTTTTTAAGAGCCCAGTAACGAAGCCAGAAGTGGTGGATTTGTAGTCACGTGCAATGAAGCGCTCCGCGTTACGTTGGAATCGCTACATCTTGTCCACGTCTTGCTTTAGGTGTGGGTCCCAGATGATCGCACCATACTCTAGTAGTGGACGGACGAGTGCGAGGTAGGCATTTCGTTTGCAGGACGTTGGGCAGTGGCACAGATTTATTCGAATGAAACCAAGTGTCGAGTTGGCTTTTTTTTTAATATGGGGCGATCATTTTAGTTTATTTGAGAAGAGAATTCCAAGGTATGGATTATTTGATACTTGTTGGAGGATTGTCTCGTTTATTGAGTACATAAAGGTTGCTGGTTTTTTCTTGAGATGGTCATAGCGTAGCATTTGGTTTCATTAAATTTCATGCCCCATTTGTCCGCCCAATTCATAAGGCACTTCAAATCTGCTTGGAGGTGGTTGTGGTCATCGTAGCCTTTTATCTCTCTGTAGACAAAACAGTTATCTGCAAACAGCCTCAATTGAGATTTTACAGTATCAGGATCGCGAGATGGCAAGTTAGGGATGTTTATGTGACAGAGAAAGAGAAGGGAGCCCAGCAGTGTGCCTTGAAGGACTCCTGAATAAACGGGGGCTTTCTCTGATCGGACGCCGTCTACCACTACTTGCATGCTACGTTGTGTTAGGCATGTTGAGAGCCAGGAGTGAAGTTTGCCGATAATGCCGTAGTGGTGGAGCTTATGTAGAAGACGGTTGTGTGGAACAGTGTCGAAGGCCTTGGAGAAGTCGAGAACAGCCATGTCGACATGGATACCTTTGTCATAGGAGGCAAGTAGGTCATTGGTGGTGATGATTAATTGGGTTTCTGTTGAGAATCCAGAGCGGAAACCGTGGTTTAGGTTGGTCAAAATGTTGTTGTGTTCAAGGTAATTCATGATGTGGCGACCGATGATGTGTTCTAGAATTGTGGATGGGACGGAGGTCAGGAATATTGGGCGTTAGTTTGCTGGGTTATGACGGTCATCTTTCTTGTAGGCACTAGTGATATTTGCATCAAGCCAGTCTAGCGGGAGTTTGCTGGAGTCAAGCGACTTTTGGAAAATGTGGGTCATGGTTGGGGCAATGTTGTCAGCCAGCATCTTCAGGAAAATTTTTGTGATACAGTCAGGTCCTATTCGATTAAGTTATTTTAATCTAAAGTAGTTTACCTAAATAACAGTACAAACTTCGATGAAAGTATGTCTGTAGCCCTGAAAAGTAAAGTTTTAGAGCGCAAACTATTTTTACTCAAATGCAGATGCCTGGGCTACGACAATGGTTCCAAAATGAAGGAGGGATAATGAAAAAGTGAAAGAACGGACTATGAAGGATAACCCTTTGGCTTTTAATACTCATGCCTTTTGTATGTCATAGCCCACACTTAGTGATATGTGACAGTGCAACTAGTAGTCTGCAATCCACATATATTTTTTGGCACTGTCTGTTTTCTTTTCTTCCTCTCCTGGATGATGAAACGTTAAAAGCCTCACTGTAACATACTTACTGCGAAACTAGATTTGTGTGCAGAACTGAATATGTCAAAGTCATTATTTTTTTTTTTTAAAAGGGATTCTATAAGTTATCTATGAACCTTCAGAAATGTCTGCGTCTGGTATAGCAGTGCGACATCGAGCAGAAACACTTGTATAAAATAATTAATTTTATTGATGATAAATGTCTGGTATATATTTACAGGCATGGTGAATATTCTCAGGAAGACTATACAGGTAACCGCTGCAAAACTATCTACAGTTGGTTTTACTAAGGACTAGCGTCACGAATCATTTCATTGATAATCGTGAAAATAAATTTGTACAACCTCTGAGTCTGCTAATATCAATTACTACAGAAAGATGTCGAGCCCATTTTCAGAAATAAAATAATGAGGAGGGTAAAGAGAAGAATGCGTTCACTGGTGAGGTTCCAAAGTGCAGATGATCCAGAAAAAAAAAAAAAAAAAAAAAAAAAAAAAGAGGAGGGGAAAAAAAAAAAAGTGGTCACTGGGGAGGTTCCAAAAGGTAGATGGAACAAAAAAAAAAAAAAAAAAAAAAAAAAAATCAAGTGTTCAGTCTAATAATGGACACGTCTAAAAATTCTGTATCGGAGAGCAGTTGCAAATTCAGTAACAGTAACAGGGCATGTTATACAAAGATACAAGGATACAAAAAAAAAAAAAAAAAAAAAAAAAAATCAAGTGTTCAGTCTAATAATGGACACGTCTAAAAATTCTGTATCGGAGAGCAGTTGCAAATTCAGTAACAGTAACAGGGCATGTTCAAATAACCTAACAAAATGACTCAGACAAAGATAAGCTCAACGTAGCATGTCAAGGTTTGTAGAATAAGTTAAGGTATCAAGAAAACAGCGATACAGATGGATGTAACCTGTTGCTTGAACTAGATACAGCCAGAGAAATATTTACTTGTGATTTAAAACTTCCAAAAGAAGCCGATAAACTAATAAACACTAATAAGTTACAGGATGGCATGTCAATATGTTGGTAGCATTAAGAATAATGCTTAAGATATCTATTGCTGTAGCCGCTGACGAGAGAAGCGTCGCGGTCATCCATGTCTTAAGACAGAAATAATTATTTCCAATTTTGTCCATTGAAAATGATATTCTAAAGAATATACATAATATAGATAGTGCAATAAATTGTTTTGCTCATGTGAAGGCTAGAAAAAGATGTCATTGGCAGGCTAATTGTTCATACTTTCCGAATTCAAGTGATTATTGTTGATTTTGTTTGTTTATAACAACCTACTTAAAAACTCCGCATCTAACCCTAAGATTTTCCATTGCTATGTTCTTTTCATTATACCTTAAAGGGGCTCAAAAGTTAAGCTTGCCTGAGCACCAGAACCCATATGGCGTGCCCGATGGATAATAATTATATAGAGCTTTGGTGACAAGTTGTAAAATCTGCCTTTGTCTCTCCACAGCTACGACCGTCAAGCCAATAGTAGACAAATCTGAGATCGGTGAAGGGGAGAGCTTCACTGTGACTTGTGACTTCAGTCGAGTAGTAAATGATACCTTGTCTCCTTCGCCGATTTTTCAACTATCCATACGTAGAAAATTAATGAGTTTGACTGGATCAGATTTTGAGCTCCTTATCTGTTCGAGGCCTATTTATTTTTATCCGGTAAGAAAGCCTTTCACCGAATAAATGCATTTTAAGACTACAGTGGTTAAAAGACCATGTATGGCTCTTTCTTCGTTATTTTAATGAACGTTACATTTGTCGCTCGGAATGTTTCTTCATCTAAATATGTTTTTTTACCTCCAACTCAATCCACGCAGTAGACCCATCTAAGACGTTCCTCCTACTCAATTCAGGCAGTAGACCCATCTAGGTTGTTCTTCCAACTCAAGCCTAGCTGTATACCAATCTAAGTTGTTCCTCCAACTCAAAACAGGCAGTGTACCCATCTAAGTTGTTCCTCCAACTCAGTCCAGGTTGTTTATCCAATTAAGTTGCTCCTCCAACTCAATCCTGGCAGTACACTTACTAAGTTGTTCTTCCAACTCAATCCTGGCAGTACACTCACTAAGTTGTTCTTCCAACTCAATCCTGGCAGTACACTTACTAAGTTGTTCCTCCAACTCAGTCCTGGCAGTACACTTACTAAGTTGTTCTTCTAGCCCAACCCTGGCAGTACACTTACTAAGATTTTCTTCCAACTCAATCCTGGCAGTAGACCCATCTAAGACGTTCCTCCAACTCAATCCAGGCAGTAGACCCATCTAGGTTGTTCTTCCAACTCAAGCCTAGCTGTATACCAATCTAAGTTGCTCCTCCAACTCAATCCTGGCAGTACACTTACTAAGTTGTTCTTCCAACTCAATCCTGGCAGTACACTTACTAAGTTGTTCTTCCAACTCAATCCTGGCAGTACACTTACTAAGTTGTTCTTCCAACTCAATCCTGGCAATACACTAATTTGTTCCTCTAAATCAATCCTTGCCGTATACTCATCTAGGCTCTTTCTTCAAAACGTTTCAGAACTTCTCCTTTCTTCACTCGTCCCCTCACAATTTCAATTTGGGTCATCCAAACAACGCCCTTCTCAAAGAACCACTCACACCATCCCAAAACTCCACCCACCAATATCCGACAACCCTACTCTGCCCGCAGGTCAAATCCACGTTTTGACGCAGTAATTTTGGGGGGGGGGGGGGAACCTGCCCCAGGGGGGAGAATCTGACCCTAGGTGACCACAGACAATATTTTATAATTCTCTAGTAAAATTGCTATAAAAACCAAATTCCTTGCTATTTTTCTAAATATAAACACCGGGAAAAGATGTGGACATATTGACTTGGATAAAATACCGAAATATTCATAAAAAATTTCCAATTTTAAAGAGTCACTATCAAAGGACACATAGACTGGCTAGCGTCAAAACGTGACCGGCGAAGAGCCAGTTAGACTGGCGCGTCGGACATTTAAGAATTATGCATTTTATCTTATTGAAGTAGCTTATAAAATAGCGCACTGCAACCATTCACGTTTTTTTCCCCAAAGCTTTCAATGCATCATCATTGTCACGAGCTCCTTCACGCTACGCAACGCTTGGGTGTAAGTTCTACCCTTTCTGACACCACCTTGTTTGTACAAAACATGGAAACACAACAAACATACAATAACAAAGACGTTTTCAATTAACTTAAAATAAACTACTTCTAGTTTATTATCTACAATGTATAAATGAACGAAATGAAACTCAAAGTATGCATCACAACATATGATATAATGTAATGTAACTTGTATTTAAAATACACTAAGACTTATGTTTGAAAGTACACTAAGAAACGTATAAAGGTTGTCCTATAATCTCAATAATTCAAGCACATCTGCTGACAACGCCTGCACGATACAGGCACTTTAGTTTACGACTCTCGACACGCTACGGACTCTATTGGTGGAGTCCCGTGGGACTGTCTTCCGTCTAGCGTCTGTATGGAACCATGCACGTTCGTCTCACTGCCAAGTGCTTGAGATGGTCGGTCTGCTAGCATCTACTGTCACGACAATATAAAAGGGCGACTATTCCTGAAATATATGAATAAATCCCCTACACTATGTGATCAATCCTAACTTCCAACTAGAAACTCACCGTCGTCTCCTAAACTACTATCGTCTACCTAACGTAACTCTCGATCACACAAACCACCCTACAGCTTCTTTAATCACACACCTTACATACACTTACCTCTCTAGCAAACTGGCACAGGGTAAGTCCACGTCCACTTCTTTCCCCTCTCTCTAATGTTCTTCAAAGTGTGGTCAGTGGTGTCTACCAACACGTTGTTGATATATATATATGTCTAACTGCTATAGGTGGATGGTAACTCGGACAGTCCTCTACTACTTCTACGGACAGAGCTCTCCCTGACTGTCCGTTACCCCGTTCGGCTGAGCTCTGCCCAATCCTGTCCAACGGTCCCTATTTATAATACGTGAGGCCATGGAGGTTCCCTCTCATATGGAGGTTCCCTCTCATCTCTGTAATCTGACTCCCAAACCTTCCAGTACTTAAATTTGTGAACAATTGCAAAACTCCTAAACCCCCGTAGCGTAATAGCGCAACAGTCGTTTCAGGGCAATCTGATAAACTAGCCCCTGGTCAGATGCTGGTAACCCTGCTGACACGCGGGCCCTTTCTAGTCGGTCGGTACCCCCCAACCCCTGTGGCGTACCAGGTCCGAGCCCTCCACTATGTACGGTATTTAATTATCCCCCCTACCCTTGCCTCTCTCTCTCTAACTCGCTATGGTTGACCTTGGCTTACTAGTCACTCTGTGACATTCATTAAAATACGGTGCCCAAGAAACAATACATATAACTTGTCGTGCCCTTTTAAACTAGTGTGTTATTTCATTCAAAATCTTTACTACAGTGCGAGTGGATTTGCATTTCATCAACAATGAAAATCATGTTTAAAATTATGTCTTCACTTTTTAACTTTTTTAACACCAATTTCATTACTTTTACTATTTCCATGATTCACTCATAGTTTTCCCCTCTATGACTCTATATACCAAAATGTAATTAACTTGTGATAATTGTCTTCACTCTATTATTGTATGGATCAAAGTGTGACTAAATTGTGATAATTGTCTTCACTCTAATACTATAGATCAAAATGTGACAAACTTTTTTTCTATTGTTTGTGTCATTTTGAACATGCATTGAGAGATATAAATAGAAAAAAAATCATGGTTACATTGTGTGCCATACTAAATATATTGCTATAGATTCAAATTTTTTTTTTTTCAATTCCACTGGGGATTCTTTAATGCTACGACCAAATGATTGTCTTTCAGAAACCAGAAACCATTACATGGCCATGGAAGCCGATATTCCACTTTCGTAATGTAAGCAAAACTGAGGATCAATACATTAGCATACAAAACACGAACTCCATGTGTGAGGATGCTGGGGAGTACAAGTGTATGATCATTTTTGAGTGGTTAGGGTTGAACAATAGTCATTTTCAAACACAATTACTCAGGAAAAAAGGTGATTTTACAGAATCTTCTATACACACACTCAGCGTAAATATGTAATTATGTATGAATTTATGTACAAAGTCTGTCTGCATGTCTGTCTGTCTATATGTATGTATGTATGTATTTTTGTACATAGCTATGCATGTATGTATGTATGTATGTATGTATGTATGTATGTATGTATGTATGTATGTATGTATGTATGTATGTATGTATGTATGTATGTATGTATGTATGTATGTATGTATGTATGTATGTATGTATGTATGTATGTATGTATGTATGTATGTATGTATGTATGTATGTATGTATGTATGTATGTATGTATGTATGTATATATGTATGTATGTATGTATGTATGTATGTAGTGTGTGTGTGTATGTGTGTATGTATGTATGTATGTATGTATGTATGTATGTATGTAGTGTGTGTGTGTATGTGTGTATGTATGTATGTATGTATGTATGTTTGTAGTGTGTGTGTGTATGTGTGTATGTATGTATGTATGTATGTATATATGTATGTATGTATGTATGTATGTATGTATGTATGTATGTATGTATGTATGTATGTATGTATGTATGTATGTAGTGTGTGTGTGTATGTATGTATGTATGTATGTATGTATGTATGTATATATGTATGTATGTATGTATGTATGTATGTATGTATGTATGTATGTATGTATGTATGTATGTATGTATGTATGTATATATGTATGTATGTATGTATGTATATATGTATGTATGTATGTATGTATGTATGTATGTATGTATGTATGTATGTATGTATGTATGTATGTATGTATGTATGTATGTATGTATGTATGTATGTATGTATGTATGTATGTATGTATGTATCAATGTATGTATGTATGCATGTATGTATGCATGTATGTATGCATGTATGTATGCATGTATGTGTGTGTGTGTGCGTGCGTGCGTGTGTGTATGCTTGTGTGTTTATGCGTGTGTGTGTTTATGTGTAAGTGTGTGTGTAAGTGTGTATGTATGTGTGTTTGTGCTTTTGTGTGTGTGTTTGTTTGTGTATCTGTGTGTGTGTCTGTGCGTGTCAGTGTGTGTCTCTGTGTATGTCTGTGGGTGTGTGTATGTGTGCCTGTTTGTGTATTTCTGTGTGTCTGTGTGTGTTTGTGTGTGTATCCACATAATGTGGATTGAGAACTTTATTTTAGAATTACTCCATAGTTCAAGGGTTTGTCTTACAGTGTGCTCTGGCGTAGCGAGAGGTTTTAACGACCTTGAGATTTTAACGACCTTGAGTTTCTTTTAATAATTTTTATATTTATTAATTAAATTTATACAGTGCATTGATATACTAATTCTACGGAACATTTCTGGATATATTCAGAGGAAATTCAATTAGGTAAAAATACATTTAGAGAATCATTAGAGAATTACCATTGAAATAAATTTATATTTTAAAAAGTAACACCTCATTTTTTTTTAATGCAAGGAATATGGAAAGTCGTCCCAGGGATTGTTCTTTTTTCCTTCTTTTTTTTCCATTTTTTTTTTCGTTAAAGTTAAAAACGTATAAAGTTAAAGTAAATAAATGTAATCTAATATAATTTATTTCAAAAATCGTTTATTCCATTCGACAGCCTCGTGTGGGTCCATCAGCACCAGCGCCACGCCATATGAAACCACGTACTCTAGTTTCATTGGTGCAGACCCCACTGCTTACAGTGAACCCACCACACATTCCTCGGAGTTACGAGTGAACGGCCCAGGAAAGGGTTTCTTCATTGCCAGAGTTGTTGTGCTGTATATTTTAGTGTCTGTCGTGTAGGGGACGGCTAAGACATAACACTGAGGTTCATTTTATGAACTTCGTTGGTCAGTCGGGGGTTTAATAAGAAGGACACATTTATTGGTCAGATTATAGTTAAATAAGAAAAATAGATTTATTGGTCAATCTGTAGTTAATCTGGATTTTTTTAAAAAACGCAGATTTATTGGCCTGTCGGTCGTTAGATAAGAAATACAGATTTATTAAACTATTAATAACTGACAAGTAACAATGAAGAAATAATCAAAGGGTTATCTTTATTGTTGTACGAGGAAGTTGTCTATAAAACTCGTCAGCAACAAACAAACAACGACAACAAAAAAACACTTTTCTTTTTTTCTTGATGCTTTGAAATTGTGTGCAGGTTCCAATTGTTATTTTAGGCGTTGAATCCAAAAATTGTGCGTGACTTTGTCCGTTTCAGGATATATTTGAAATATTTACAATTCATTGTGATGTGCATAAAATATTGTGTGCAGAAGATAGGTCTCGTAAGAGTAACATATGTATTTGAGTTACCCATATTGTGTTGATGCATTTCAAAAACCATCTTCCCCTCTATAATAAATGCTGGCATAAAACAGTTTGGGTCGAAGTGAGAAAAATCGACTTTATTGAGATTACCGGAATACATGAAGTTATTTATGAAGTAGCAACGAAAATAATTTTATTGTTGGGGGGGTCACCGCAACATAAGGAACTGCATTAAAGGGTCGCGTCATTAGGGAGTTTGAGAACCACTGCTCCAGTTGAAGAATGAGATATAACCTTGCTGTGATCGTGATAAGTAAAGTATCAGAGAAGTCTTAGTACCAAGAGATAGTGTCATACCACTACAATGTATATCAAAACATTTTATGAATAGTGGGAATATAAAGGGTTCTTGGATTAAATATAAGGTGGATAAGTTATCCGATCTTATTAAAGAGGAACTGAAGTTTGGAAAGAAGGCTGGAATTTGTATGGCCCACAAACAGGAACAATTCTGGACGGCCTAAAGACCTGAAAACATATGGAGTGCCAAAGTTTCATTGCGTCAAATAAATGAGATGGAATCGTGCAGAGTGTCTTCATGTGTTCTTACAGTGAAGAGTTTTTATTTACTTAGCTACACTTTTGAGAATAACTGTTTTTATTATAATTTTTTTGTCATAAAGTAAGTACATTTACGTATTAAACTTTTTATTGCATATTGGTAGTGCCCCTTTGAAGTACAGTTATGTAGTACACGTTTGTGGTACTTTTATGAGGTGTGCTTCTCTCTTAATAATTAATAAAATGTCACATAGTTAAAATGACATTTCAATGTCTCAAAAACTAGAACCACTACTATTAGCGATAAGTGAAAAACGCGCGGAAAATGTTGTTGTTCGTGGGTCACTAGCATCTAGAAATGAGAAACAAGCCTAACACCTGAGGCAGCAGTTGTTGTGTAGCCCAGCCGTCTAAAATGAAACGAAATAATATATGTATCCTGTGTTGGCCAGCGTTAGCCGTCTGAAATGAAAAAAATAATAAATGTATCCTGTGTTGGCCAGCGTTAGCCGTCTAAAATGAAACGAAATAATATATGTATCCTGTGTTGGCCAGCGTTAGCCATCTAAATATAAAACTATATGACATATGTATCTTGTGTTGGCCAGCGTAAGACATCTAAATATAAAATCATATAATATATGTATCTTGTGTTGGCAAGTTGGTAGGGGCACACTTGCTGGCAGCGGCAAAATTGCTTGCAGGGTACACTTGCTGGCAGGGTACACTTGCTGGCAGGGTACACTTGCTACCAGAGTGACACTTGATGGCAGGAGCACACTTGCTGGCAGAGGCACACTTTCTGGCAGGGGCTCACTTGCTGGAGGGACTCACTTGCTGGCAGAGCCAAACTTGATGGCAGGGGCTCACTTGCTGGCAGAGCCACACTTGATGGTAGGGGCTCACTTGCTGGCAGGGGCTATCTTGCTGGCTTATCCCCACTTGATGGCAGGGGCTCACTTGCTGGCAGAGCCACACTTGATGGTAGGGGCTCACTTGCTGGTAGGGGCTCACTTGCTGGCATGAGCACAGGTTAAGCACTTCATGATTGTGTAGTCAAATCGTGCGACAAAAACTTATTGGAAAATTAATGTGTGGATGAATCGATTGGTGGATGGCTTGATGAATAGTTACATGGATAATTGGATAAAATAATTTATTTAGTAATTGGCGGAGAAAGAGAGATTATTAGATTAATAAATTTTGGATGGCTGGACGGACAACCGGGCGAATGGATAAAAATGTATGTATATGAGTTTGGGTACTGCTTTAGATCAGGCCTGCACAACACAAAATGTAAGGCGGGCCGTAATACTAATGAAAAGCTTGTGCGGTCCAAAAGAAAATAGGACATGGGAGAAAGTTATTAAGAAAATAATAAGAATAAAGAATATTTCGTTAATTCGCTGGCTGCAAAGAGGGTGCTGGCGGGCCACATGCGGCCTGCAGGCTGTATGTTGTACAGGCCTGCTGGTGATCGTTAATTAGGTAGGTGTATATGGCATCCTTCCGTCTTCACGAGACGATAGAGTGGCTATATATTCTTACACTTCGACGAGTGGCTCATTAGTCCAATCCTGGAATGACAATCTCAACTGCGATTTCTGGCAGGAGAATATTGAATCCTGGTTATGTTTGTTCTTCCGTATTTTTCTTTTTGTTGCAAGGGCTTCATTTTGCGCAACTTCTGGGTTTTTTTACTCCTTCATACACTGCTGTTCGCCAGCTGGAACGTTGCTTGGTAATGATCTCCCATTTGTTGATATCAATGTTGGTTTCTCTCGTGCTACTTTTGCAAACGTCCTTAAATCTCAGACGTGGCCGTCCCAACTATCTTGTCCCTTCTGCCGACTCTTCATACAGAAGCATCTTTTTGATACGGCCTTCCTCCATTCTCCCTACATGGCCTAACCAGCGAAAGCACCTCTTGCTAAGAGGTGAGAATATACTACACATTTTTGCACGTTCCACGGCCTCTGTGTTAGGCACCTTGTTCTGCTATCGAATGCGTAAAATGCGACGTAGACATCTTTGATGGAAGCTGGTGAGTTTTCGCTCAAGACTGGTATAGGTGATCCCCACTTCGATGCCATATAGGAGCGTACTAACCACACATGCCTGTGAGACACTCAGTTTTTTTTATCAGTTAGATTGATATTATTCCCCACCCGCTTAGTCAGTTTAGCCATAGCTCCTGCTGCTTTTGTGTTCCTGGTGTTTATGTCTTCATCAACGGAAAGAGAACTAGAGATATTGGATCCAAGGTATGTGAAATGCTCAACAACCGACAGATTATGGCCCTCAATAGATATAATTGGAGGGGACGGTGTTTCTTGCATCATAACATTTATTTTCTGTAGATTAATTGTCAGCAAAAAGCAGTTCACGAATTAGTTCCTTTTTTACCTTGGTCTTTGCCCGAAGGCGGGCGATATTGAACAGCCTACCATCAGAGCTGGTATGGATGTACACTCTGAAGGCAAATTGAAGGAGCATCGAGAAAAAAATGGAGAAGAGCTTCGGTGCCAGTACACAACCCTGTTTTACTCCGCTGCTGAAAGGGAATGCCTCAGAGATAGCGCAATTGAAGGTTACTGTGCTGTGCATGATTTTGTGAAATGACTGTCTCTTTGTGAGCAGTCGTGGGGGGACGACCAATTCTTTGCAAGACACTGAACAGCCCTCTCCGGCTTACCAAGTCCAATCCTTTTGTCAGATCTATGAAAGGAATATAAAGAGACAAATGCTGTTCACGACACCTCTCCTGCATTTGGCGTGACGAGAATAGCATGTCTATAGTTGAGCGCCCACTCCGGAAGCCACACTGGGACTCTGGGTAGACGCGGTTAGCCTGACTCTGCAATCGTTTAAGCGCAACACGGGCAAAAGTCTTTCCAACTAAGCCAAGGAGAGAAATTCCTCGGTAACTATTACAGTCACTTTGATCCCCTTTATTTTTGTACAATGTTACGATGTTGGCGTCTCTCGTGTTCAGCGGAGTGTGACCTTTTTCCCAACAAAGACAGAGAAGCTCATGTAATGACTGAAGTTGTATTGTTTTTTACTATAGGTAGGTAAGTAAGTAGACAAATGGGAAACTTGGTGATTGTGTCGATAGGTGACATGTAGGTACGTTGTTTTTTTTTGGTTCGGGGTTGGTTGTTATGCAAGTAAGTAGCCACGTAGCTAGAAAGCAAGGCTACTAGGTTGATGGGTAGGTAGGTAAATTTAGGCTAATAGGTAGGAAGGCACGCAGGTAAGTAGTTAAGAAGTTAAGTGATAAGATAGATGGCAATGTTCCCTCTAAGGCTTTCTGGCTCGTGTGCAAAATCATAAAGTTGTGTGCAAAGTTTTACTTCATCAATTTTGTTTTGTGCAAAATTGTATAGCTAACAAACACACACACTGAAATTACCTCAATGACCTAATTGCAAAAGCGTTTATATAAATAAATAAGAGAACTATAGTTCAATCAAAGCTATAGTTATTTCTATTATTCATCCCGTCTTTGGGTCAAGCAACTAAATTCCACCACACCCACCACCAATGGCCGCTAGTCATTTGACTGACTCATTTCTGGAAGTACTCTGGCGTCTGTGTTTCAACGCTATCCATCTTTTATTCACATCGTCAAGGTTGATCTAATGTCTATCATTCTGATACGATTTAATCCTCATAAGCATGTCTAAATGTAACTCCTCCAGCCTATTTCTAGAATTTTAAAATATTCATTAGGTTAAATCCACGTTCGCAATCGGCGCTTGATGCAAGTAATGTAGCACAAATATCCAACAGAATGGCAATGTCGCTTGTTCAATACATATCAAAACATTTCGTCGAAAGTCTGCATCAAACCACATTTCATTTTTTTTCTGCAAGCACAAACTTTAAGTTACGATACTGATCCTTAAGTTTATGCTGAATTTCATCATAGTTTTCCAGGAATGCTGCATGTTTAGAAACCAATGCTGCAAGTTCTTCTGGGCAAAAATTCAATTCTAAAGTGTTGATTAAAGCTGATATCTCAAAGATGCACCATTGCAACAACTCACTTTCGGGGAAACGAGAGTCTGGTGAAAACATAAACATTCAACAATTTTATTTTTTGGATGGAATTCATGTTGATATCCTCGTCATTGCAATTAATTCAGCAACCTCTTCGGACCAGCGCATATTTTCTTTTGTACCAAGGTACTGGGCACGGAGCTTAGCTATTCTTGCTTTTACGGAGCTTAGCTATTCTTGCTTTTACGGAGCTTAGCTATTCTTGCTTTTACGGAGCTCAGCTATTCTTGCTTTTACAAACTGGTAGGAATCGATGGTTGTAAGATGTTTTCTTTGTAGTAGCTTGCATAATTCAGCAAGTTCACCAACTATTTCATCAAAGACAATCAGTGCAGTTCGAAACTGCGGATCCCTTAGTTTCTCCAAACAGTAATTATGAACTGGATCATTCTACGGGCCCACCTGCTCCTCACAGTATGCAGTCAACACTTTTATGTTTCTCAGCAATACTGGTAAAGCAAAGTGGAGTGAAAGCCATCTGATTTTATTCAATGATTTAATAAAGGCGGTGGAATCGCATTCTAACACTATGGCTAGTTCGGTAAACTGGGCTTTCCATACTGTTGACCTACTGAACAATGGGTACACTGACCTGAGGAATGTTTCAATGTCTGCCATTAAACTTATATTTTTGCAAGCATCATCAATGCCTCAACTTTCACGACGAGCAACGCAATATTGTTCCAGTAGATGTGGAATACGTTGGCAAATAATAGTTAAAACTCCATTGTTTTTGCCAAGCATAACCGATGCACCATCATAGGTAAAAAAAATAACCTTTATCTGCATGCCCAATGACTTCTCTAGATAAAACTCAGTTATCGCTGATCCCACAGATTAACTGTCGCATGCCGACAGAGACTAAATTCCAACAACACTGACCGGTACACTTTGACGGGGTTTGGCCAAAGCTGCACAACATTTTTGTAAGTGATATATCAGTGCTCTCATCTACTGTTAATGTGTGGAACTTTGCATTGCAAGGTTTCTTAATTATAATATCCTTCACTGCAGAATCAATCGAATCATCAAACTCAAAAGCGTAATTCTTAATGCGCCAGCTATGAAGGACTGGGGCACACTTAGCCATGTGGTCGTGTATTAGTGAACAGCATTCAATAGATGTGTTCTCGGTGATAGCCAGTAGGACGTTGTCAATCAAAATTTTAACCTTGTCTTCTTGAACACTTTTACGCTGTGCTGCTTCTTGCCTCATGCCTTGATCGGCGACACTGAAGCATTTGAAGTACAACCTCCTGACTGTATAGAACAAAGTCTATGTATAAAATATGTGTGTATTTTTTTTACTTGATATGTCATTTAAGATAATCCAGCTTCCATGCCTACCACCTTTTCCCTGCGTGGAAATCACCACCTGCATTAGCGTTAAACCACATTTCCCATGCAGCATCAACATTAATTTCACGATATTTAAAAATATCACCCAGCTTGTCAGTCCGCTCTGACGACGAATCTGGTAGTGCTGCATGCACACATTTATTCAGCAATTTAGTTTTAAAATTTCTCTCTACACTTTTTCTTAGCACGACGATAACGCTGCCAGTTCGCTTAGACACAACGGTTCAAACAGTATTAAAGTAATCAGCTACTCGATTTATAACGAACCAGGGATAAGTGATTTATGTACTTTATACGCATTCACTGCGCACTGTGCGCCACTCAATTGACATGGATGGCGGCGGTGGGTGAGAACGAGGCTAGCTTGATCCGTATTGGTAAGTCTGTAAATCAATAATTCAATGTAAATCTATAGATCTGAATCAAATTGAAACATGAATGAATATGTTATAAAAAACTGTATCATTCCGACTGCAGGGTGCAGCCTATCTGTGTAAATTAATTATTATGAAAGTTTGCTGCGCAAAGACTGAAAACTGCTGCGCGGCGTCTATGTGATAGCTTAAAGGGAACATTGAAGATTGGTAGATAAATGTTTGTTCGTTTTGTTGAAAGGTAGATTTTTATGTAGAGAGAAAGGTAGGTAGAGAGTAAGGGTTGGAATTAATGTAGTAAGTTGTTAGCTAGAAAGGTAGGTGATTTGATGGAGGAGGGGGGGGGGGGGGGGGGAATAGCTGGATTTTGAGTTGGTCGCAATGTTGTTTGGTAGGATGTAAGAGAGGTAAAGAGGTATGTGTATGTAAGTAGGTAGGTAAGTGGGTTGAAGCTAGAAAGATAGGTGATTGTGTGGAATGGTGGGTAGGGGGTGGAAATGTGGGTTTTAGTTTTGGGAGATTGTTTTGTGATAGTTATTTAGGTAAGTTGTTTCCTTACAGTTCTGCATCAAGGTTAGTTCTTTTCTCGCCACTTGGTTGATTCTTATTTAATGGACACTGAAATGCCAGCGCCAGATATTGTTGATGTAGACGAGGCCTGAGCAATGCCCGACCCATAGCTATGTCCATAGAATTAATGCTCAGAAGGTACACTATTAATAGTAGTATTATTTCATACGCCATCTATTATCTTGAGCATCCCAAGCCAAATTCAGAACCAGTACAAGTATTATAATTAAGTTGGTCAAGGTCGATTTCAACTGAATAAACATATTATACGAATATCTGTGCGTGATTGAATGTCCACCATTTCATGTCAACTACATCACTTTAAAACAAGCTGAGACTTTTTTTTGTCTCAATGTTTCTTTGCTGACGAAGGCTTTTGGCCGAAACGTCCACTTTTCGTTGTGTTGTTTTTTTCCCCTGGCTTTCCTCTACTCTTTGTATATTTATTATTGCTTTAAACTGAACCCAAACTTCCCCGTATTTCTATTACTAATATCCTGGAGATATATATCTGTTCTTAAAAGAAACTTACGTAGTTAAAAAACAGGAACATCAGAAAAAAAAGATTATATTGTCTGAAAGAAATTTTTTTGTGGGAAGTTAAGATATGATGATTTTAAAAAACCGTGTTGTCCTCGTTCTATACTGCGACACATCAGCGTACGTATAAAAGCAGCGATCCATCGCGGGTGGCAGTATTTTTTTTCGTTAGATTGAGGAACGTAATCCTCAGCAACTGGGGAGTTTTATTTCCTTGAAAACTTACTGTAAAAATCCTGGCCCGCACCGCATTCAAAACTCCCTAGATACGCAGCTACTGCAATGACAAGCAGACGATGACCACCAACTGCGATGATCAGCTACTGAAATGACCGGCAAGTAATGACCAGCAGGCAATTACCAGCTACTGCAATGACCAGCAGGCGATGACCATCTACTGCAATGAGCAGCCGGCATGTGACCAGCAGGTGATGATCAGCTACTGCGATGACCAGCAGGCGCTGACCACCTACTGCGATCGATTAGCAGCTACTAACACACATGTTCTGGTGAAGGTCTGAGATTACTCTCTTATGTCCCCGCAAGTAAATTGGCTACCAATGCAATCTGTTCAGCTAAGCCATACAACATTTTCCTCACAAAGGGTTCTCCAACCACCCTGGCTTCCCCCAGGACATCTAGTGAGGGACATTCGCTCAGCAGGTGCGTTAGTGTCTCCTGGACCAGGCTGCAATGCTGGCAGTTGGGATCCTCGTTGTTGTCCAACCACCAGAAGTATGTGCTAATGGGCAATGCTCGGTGCGCATTTGTGTCACTAAGCTCTGCTGTCTGCGGCCTAACCCTCATAATAATAATAATAATAAAGTTCATTTCAAAAACACGCTTCATCCCCAAAGGCTCGAAGCGCGGTACAAAGTCAACAAATCTATAATTGGGTCTTGTTTGCTACGAGTGGGCAAATTTGAGAAGACGCCTCTGGCGGTCCTGTTGTCCGCCAACCAGCTCTTTATTCCCAAAAAGTTAATGGTACTTCTGGCTGAGGCTGGCCCGCCCCGGTTTTCGCCAGTGTTCGCTTTCTCATTGCCACTAACGTTGACGTGACCTGGGATCCATTGCACTGTGACCTTGCCCCCTATTTCACTGATTGTGCACACGCCAATCAATGATGACGTCAAGTTAGTGAGTGGTACGTGGTCTCTTTCCCAAGATCTCTAGAGCAGATATCGAGTCCGAGTACACGATCACATCGAGCCACGCAAGTTCCGTCTCTTTCAACGTGTGATACACACTAATCTCTAGGGCCCTGTCGATAGCTTCGAGCTCCGCATCGAAGTTTGATGATGCAGTCCCTTGGGCTCCCGAGAGTTCTTCATTTGGTTGTCGCCCTGCTGGGTACAGTATGAGATCACCATACCCAGCAGTTCTTTCTCTCAGGTTGACAGAGCCGACCGTGAACACTTTTACTGGTATATATTGGAAAACACAGCCATGGTCTCAAGGGCAGCCGCTTTCTGAACTTGTTCATTACCAGCTACTGCAACGACCAGCAAGAAATAACCAGCAGGCAATGACCAGCTACTGCACTGAACAGCGGGCAATGACAAGCAGGCGATTGAAAGCAGCTGCAACGACCAGAAGACGAGTTTTTCCTAGAATGTGCTGTCCGGGCGCTTTAAAGAGCGATTTCTTAGCGTCTGGGTCCCGGGAGGGCATTAATCAGAGAGGGGGTAAGCATTTTTCTAAATGTGCTGTTTATTTTTTAATTACACAAGCATTGATGACGCAATTATGATATTTTAATGAAAGTAGAAAATCATTTGTGGGCTATTCAATTTTACACCCCCTGATTTTTTTTTTTTTTTTTTTGGTTTTTTTTTGTGTGTTCTTCTTTCTTAAAATGAAAATTACACCGCTAACCAGCAGGGCAATCACAGAGATTGGATTCTTCTTCATTTACTTATTTATAATATTCGGATTCGGTGAGAAAAATGTTTTAAAACTAACCTTAGCTACGCCACTGCCTCTTACTCTATTTACGCCTGTCAGGGTTACCGTTATACATTTAGGAGAGATTTCAGTCAAATGAACCATTCTTGCACTACACCACACGATGTAATCAATTAGCAGTTTGTATTGTAGCTGATAGATAATGATGACAATGAACTGTGGTGATAAGTTGGAATGTATTTTTTTTTTAAATAGAGTCTGCATTTATTTTTTCTCGCCAGCTGCGGCCATCAAGCCAATACTAGACAGGTCTGAGATCGGCGAAGGGGAGAACTTCACCGTGATCTGTGACACCCGTCGCTTTACTGATGAAGACTTAGTTCCTGGTAAATTGAAAATATTCAGACACGGAACGAATACAGATGAAACATCTCTACTTTGTCACGGTTGGCAGTGCGATGGAAATGTAGGAATATTATTTTAATAAATAGATGCAATGAGATACGATAAGAGAAGAATCCGCTTACAGACGAAGTAGTCTGACATTACATTAGTAATGGCCAATCCCCCTTTTGCTCTAACGGGGTCACAATGACCGTGTAATGGGGTCACAATGACCGTGTAATGGGGTCACAATGACCGTGTAATGGGGTCACAATGGCCGTGTAATGGGGTCAAAATGACCGTGTAACGGGGTCACAATGACCGTGTCATATGGTTGATTATATGGGGCGGGACGAGGAAGCGTCGGTTGAGTAGAAATTCGGACAGAGAGGGAGAGAGAGAGAGAGAAAGAGAGAGAGACGGAGAGAGAGAGAGGAAGAAAGAGGGAGAGACAGAGAGAAAGAGAGAGATAAGGAGAGAGAGAGAGAGATTGGAATGTGTAAGACCTTAAATGTAAAACTTAACACAAATTGTTGTTTCGTAGGATGCAGGCGGTTGGTTTAAAGTATTTCTCTCTCTCACTCTCTCTGTCTCTCTCTCTCTCTCTCTCTCTCTCTCTTTCTCTCTCTCTAAATGTACCGTTTTTTTTTAAAACCAAACACATTTTCTAATCACTGATAAAGTTCAATACTCATTTGGGGTCGAGATTCAATCTCTTAGGACCCCGGCTATTAATCTCGTGGCGCGCCTCATCCTTTGGGCATCGCCGTAAAGATAGTCATTGAGGCAGGCTTCGGGGTCTCTCCTGTCGGCCCCCATCCCACTACTCGGACACGTGATCACCAAGTGAGCCACTTTCTCTTCTTCTAGTCCGCATAGGCGGCAATTTGGTTCCCTTCTGTCGTCCAGTCTAAAACTTCCTAATTTTTAGAATATAACTACAAATAATATTTTGGCTAGCTGTGTAGCCAGTGCCAGTAATGATGTGGGCTCGCGTGATGGCTGCACCGGTCCCTCTCCACCACAGTGTGTTTGTCATAGATCTTATATGTAAATGTATAGCGAAAGACACGAGACTTGAAGCCGCAAAAGGGGGGGGGGGTGCCAGAGGATGTAACTGTGCAGAAAAAATGTTGATTCCACGACCGCTACGGGTAATGTGTTAGTCTTATATGTGATCCCTACCGGCCTGTTCGTGTCAGAATGACAGATGCTTGTTTTGGGTGTTGAACTTTATTCTTTAATTTTATATTATCTTCTCATGTAAACAATAATGATGCCCAAGCGTCAATGTAAGTTTATGGAGATGTATCCCAAAGAGTGGAACTAGATTAAAAAGGGACGCTATGAAAGTGAAGCCGAGTGCACAGTTTGCAAGAATGTTTTTAGTATTGGTCATGGTGGACGTTCAGATATAAGACCACACATCACATCAGTGAAGCTCATGAAGAGACTGAGTGCACCAAGTAGATTTCTAGGTTAGATCTCATAGTTTAAATGAGCATATTTCAATAAACAGTTCCCGGCCGAGGCCCCCCGGACCCCTCTTTAACTGGAGGGTATTCCCCGAACACCCCGCCCCCCCCCAATTCGGCCCCCACAAAAAACAACAACAAAACAACCATCCTTGAAAGCGCCCCGTTTCTCCCAAATCCTGATTTGGTCACCCTAGTGTAGCGATGTAGAGTCAGGAGAAATTAGTTTTATGGAGATGTAAATTAATTGAGATAAATCCATTGAAAGTAAATGTAGCCATTAAGACGCCAAGCTTAACGCACATGCACATTTCGTCGCACACCTCACACGATTAGACAATTGTTGGTAAATGCGTATTATCAGCTGGTGACGCACCGATGAACAGCTTGAGGCACACATACTCAGCTTGTGACACACACACATACGCAACTTGTAACACACCTGTCAACCGCTTGTGACACACGTGCACAACTTGAGTCAAAAAGGGGAGAAACTTGGGAGACACACGTACACAGCTTTTGATGCATACATGCACACGATGTGCCACACACATGCACACGATGTGCCACACACATGCACACGATGTGCCACACACATGCACACGATGTGCCACACACATGCACAGGATGTGCCACACACATGCACAGGATGTGCCACACACATGCACAGGATGTGCCACACACATGCACAGGATGTGCCACACACATGCACAGGATGTGCCACACACATGCACAGGATGTGCCACACACATGCACAGGATGTGCCACACACATGCACAGGATGTGCCACACACATGCACAGGATGTGCCACACACATGCACAGGATGTGCCACACACATGCACAGGATGTGCCACACACATGCACAGGATGTGCCACACACATGCACACGATGTGCCACACACATGCACA
>CAXITT010000457.1:48238-77611 GCA_964033795.1 Lymnaea stagnalis | reverse complement strand
GATGTGCCACACACATGCACACGATGTGCCACACACATGCACAGGATGTGCCACACACATGCACAGGATGTGCCACACACATGCACAGGATGTGCCACACACATGCACAGGATGTGCCACACACATGCACAGGATGTGCCACACACATGCACAGGATGTGCCACACACATGCACAGGATGTGCCACACACATGCACAGGATGTGCCACACACATGCACAGGATGTGCCACACACATGCACAGGATGTGCCACACACATGCACAGGATGTGCCACACACATGCACAGGATGTGCCACACACATGCACAGGATGTGCCACACACATGCACACGATGTGCCACACACATGCACAGCTAGGACTCTCATTCACAGTTTGATGAATCTGTTGATCTAGTCGCATTATGATCAAGTGTTTACTCTATTGGTCTAGTCACAATATGGCCCAAGTGTTCACTCTATTGGTCTAGTCACATAATGACCCATTGTTCACTCTATTGGTCTAGTCACATAATGACCCATTGTTCACTCTATTGGTCTAGTCACAATATGGCCCAAGTGTTCACTCTATTGGTCTAGTCACATAATGACCCATTGCTCACTCTATTGGTCTAGTCAAAGAATGGCTATATTGTTCACTCTATTGGTCAAGGCACATTAGGGCCAAGAGTTCACCCTATTGGTCTAGTCACATTATGGCCAAGTGTTCACTCTATTGGTCTAGTCACATCATGGCCAATTGTTCACTCTATTGGTCTAGTCACATCATGGCCCATTGTTCACTCTATTGGACTAGTCACATTATGGCCCATTGTTTACTCTATTGGTCTAGTCACATCATGGCCCATTGTTCACTCTATTGGACTAGTAACATTATGGCCCATTGTTCACTCTATTGGTCTAGTCACATTATGGCCAAGTGTTCACTCTATTGTTCTAGTCACATTATGGCCAAGTGTTCACTCTATTGGTCTATTCACATTATGGCCCAATGTTTACTCTATTACCATAGTCATGCTTTGACTCTATTGCCAAGTGTTCACTCTATCGGTCTAGTCACATTGTTGCCAAGTGTTCACTTTATTTGTCTAATTTCTTTATGGCCAAGTGTTCACTTTATTGGTCTAATCTCATTATGGCTAAGTGTTCAATCTATCGGTCTAGTAACATTATGGCCAAGTGATCATTCTATTGCTCTAGTCTCATTATGGTAAGGATTCACTTTATTGTTCTGGTTACTCTATGGCAAAATGTTCACTTTAATATTCTAGACACATAATGGTTAGTGTTCACTCTGTTGTCTCTAATCACATTATGGCCTATTGTACAATAGATTGCTCTTGTCACACTATTGTTAAATGTTCAATGTATTGCTCTATTCAAATTTTTGCCAATAATTCACACTATTGCTCTATGGCCAATTTTTAACTCAGTTTCTCTAGTCTCAAAGTGGCAAAGTGTTCACTATATTACTCTAGTCTTACTATGACCAAATGTTCACACAAATATATTTATTCACATTATTGCCTAGTTTTTTTACCCTATTGCTATATTCACAATCCGGCCAAGTTCTCACTGTAATGCTCTAGTCACTCAAAAATCTCATTGCTGAAGTTTTCCAACGTGTAACATATGCGTGGACATGCTAATAATGTCCTGTGAGATAACTATAGTTGATGCCGACAGGAATTTATTCAGATGTTTCTGCTTAAAAAAAATACATTGCCAAAAAAATGCCGCCCCTCAAAGTAAGAAAAAATGCCCTCAGAGGGCGGTGGGAAACGCCCAATCCCCCACCATCCACCCTACCACCACCCCCCCCCCCCCCCTTTTTTAAATGCTGGCGTTCAATCGTTATTTAATTTTTTTTTTTTTTTTTTTTTTTTTTTTTACTTTTTTTTTTAAAGTAAGAAAAAATGCCCCAAGAGGGCGGTGGGAAACGCCCAATCCCCCACCATCCACCCTACCACCACCCCCCCCCGCCTTTTTTTAAATGCTGGCGTATAATAGTGTATTAATTTTTTTTTTTTTTTAATTTCTTATCGTGACATTTATTTTCAAATTTATTAAAAAATAAAGTATGTGTTGGGTCGTGAATTTCATTCAGAGGAAATGTTTGTCTACTCCCAGGTCATTTCGCACATTTGGTGGCCGTGGGAGGCGAAGATAACAAACTGCTGTCTGGTCCTAGTCAACACGAACTCGTCGTGTGATGACGCCGGTTACTACCGATGCAAGGTTGTTGGTCTCAAAAACAATCAAATTTATCAGCATACGAGAAAAGAAGAGCTAAGAAAAAAAGGTGAGATCTAGGAAAAAAACAACTAATAAAAAAAGAACAAAAAAAACCTCAAGGTGGGATTTTGGTTTCGCTGACTTTTACAGGCTCTAAAACTGCTGGACCTAGAGAGCTGGAATGGTCCACAGATATTCTCTATTACCCTCTCAATAGACCGGGTCAATTTGATTATCCGAATTGAGGTCGGATCTCCATGGCCTAATGTCGCGGTTCTTTTTTGCCTCATGTAAGCTATGCAAATATATCTGCCATCCTGTGATTTGTCATCCTGTGATTTTTCATCCCGTGATTTAACATCCTGTGATTTATCTTCCCGTGATTTGTCATCCCGTGATTTGTCATCAGGTGGATTTGTCATCCTGTGATATGTCATCCTGTAATTTGTCCTCCTGTGATTTGTCATCCTGTGGTTTGTCATCCTGTGATTTAACATCCTGTAATTTGTCCTCCTGTGATTTGTCCTCCTGTAATTTATCCTCCTGTGATTTGTCATCCTGTGATTTGTCATACTGTGATTTGTCATCCTGTGATTTCTCATCCTGTGATTTGTCCTCCTGTGATTAGTCCTCCTGTTATTTGTCCTCCTGTGATTTGTCCTCCTGTGATTTGTCATCCTGTGATTTCTCATCCTGTGATTTGTCCTCCTGTGATTTGTCCTCCTGTGATTTGTCCTCCTGTGATTTGTCCTTCTGTGATTTGTCCTCCTGTGATTTCTCATCCTGTGATTTGTCATCTTGTGATTTCTCATCCTGTGATTTGTCATCCTGTGATTTCTCATCCTGTGATTTCTCATCCTGTGATTTCTCATCCTGTGATTTGTCACCCTGTGATTTCTCATCCTGTGATTTGTCATCCTGTGATATGTCATCCTGTAATTTGTCATCCTGTGATTTGTCATCCTGTGATATGTCATCCTGTGATTTGTCATCCTGTGGTTTGTCATCCTGTGATTTGTCATCCTGTGATTTGTCATCCTGTGATTTGTCATCCTGTGATTTGTCATCCTGTGATTTGTCATCCTGTGATTTGTCATCCTGTGATTTGTCATCCTGTGATTTGTCATCCTGTGATTGGTCATCCTGTTATTTATCCTCCTGTGATTTGTCATCCTGTGATTTGTCATCCTGTGATTTGTCATCCTGTGATTTGTCATCCTGTGATTTGTCCTCCTGTGATTGGTCATCCTGTTATTTGTCCTCCTGTGATTTGTCATCCTGTGATTTCTCATCCTGTGATTTGTCCTCCTGTGATTTGTCCTCCTGTGATTTGTCCTTCTGTGATTTGTCCTCCTGTGATTTCTCATCCTGTGATTTGTCATCTTGTGATTTCTCATCCTGTGATTTCTCATCCTGTGATTTAACATCCTGTAATTTGTCCTCCTGTGATTTCTCATCCTGTGATTTCTCATCCTGTGATTTGTCATACTGTGATTTCTCATCCTGTGATTTCTCATCCTGTGATTTGTCATCCTGTGATTTAACATCCTGTAATTTGTCCTCCTGTGATTTCTCATCCTGTGATTTCTCATCCTGTGATTTCTCATCCTGTGATTTCTCATCCTGTGATTTGTCACCCTGTGATTTCTCATCCTGTGATTTGTCATCCTGTGATTTGTCATCCTGTGATTTCTCATCCTGTGATTTGTCATCCTGTGATTTGTCATCCTGTGATTTGTCATCCTGTGATTTGTCATCCCGTGTTTTAAAACATCCTCCGTATCTTGCATTTGTCACCTTCTCGTACCACCTTCATTTGTCACCTCTTCCGTACCCTTCTTTATTTCTCAACTTTTTCTTACCCCTCTTCATTTGTCAACTTCTCGTACCACCTTCATTTGTCACCTCTTCCGTACCCTTCTTTATTTCTCAACTTGTTCTAACCCCTCTTCATTTGTCAACTTCTCGTACCACCTTCATTTGTCAACTTCTCGTACCACCTTCATTTATTGTCAACTTCTCGTACCACCTCCATTTGTCAACTTCTCGTACCACCTTCATTTGTTACGTCCTACGTGCACTACTTCCTGTGTAAAATACCCTAACCCCCCTTTATTTTTAACATCCTCCGTACGTTCCTTCACTTGTCGCCTCCTCCTTACCCTCATTCATTTGCCACCTCCTCCTTACCCTCCTTCATTTGTCACCTCCTCCGTACCATCATTTATTTTTAACCATTTTTATACGCTCCTTCATTTGTAAAACCTTCCGTGCCCTCTTTTATTTATAACCTCTTCACTACCCCCTTTTTTTGCAATCTTATCCTTACACTCCTTCATTTGTAACCTTCTCTGTACCCCCCGCCCCCCCCCCGTCATTTGTCTCCTCCTCCCTACCCTCCTTCATTTTTTTTTAACCTTTTTTATACGCTCCTTCATTTGTAAAACCTTCCGTGCCCTCTTTTATTTATAACCTCTTCACTCCCCCCTTTTTTTGCAATCTTATCCTTACACTCCTTCATTTGTAACCTTCTCTGTACCCCCCGCCCCCCCCCCGTCATTTGTCTCCTCCTCCCTACCCTCCTTCATTTTTTGCCTCTTCCGTAAACCTTCATTTGTTACCTTCTCCTTACCCTCTTTCGCTTGTAACTTCCTCCTAACCCTCCTTCATTTACCTCGTCAGCAAGATTCATTTTTGCTAGATATGAATCGAAAAAGAGTAATTGTTTGCAATCATGTTGGACAAAGATGTTGGCCCCGGGCGGTAATAACCCTAGATACGCCTCTGCTCCGTAGTGAAATTAGTGGAGAAAAATCTATCCTAGCACCAGTTAAAGTACTACTGAATTTCATTAGCATTATATCAGGAATCTGTAGGTCACCAATGAATAATTCTTTTTAACAGCAACTTTATTTTTAAAAAAAACAACCCAAAAATAACTTAATATTTTTTCAACTGAAAAATATTTGGTATTCTGTGGTCTGAAAAACATATTTCGATGATAAATTAAACCCAACAGTCACCGTATGTCTGAGCTGTAGGCATACATATATAGGCATTTAGACATAATTTGTGCTCACTGTTTAAAGCTCAAAGTCATTTTCATCTTACAAACCGGGGAGCTCAAACACAGAGATCGATTTTTATCAATGGCACCATTTCTATTGATCATTTCCCGATGTTCGATTTTTAGCGGGGCACGTGTCAGTCTGAAGGGACAGACAAATCCATTAAAAAAAAATAATTACCTGTATCTTTTAAACGGATTGCTACTATTACTATAGAAATACTTGTAACCAATGAATATATTTCTACGTGTTTAACCCCTTAACCGGGAATACAAAAATAGTTTTATTATAGTTTTATAATTTGAGCACAGAAGAGAAAAAGAGTTGAGGAGACAAGGAAAACGAGTAAACTTGCAAAATTAACATCTTGGTTAAATCCAATCGAAATATCATTGACTAATACTGCTCATCAAAATAAAAGAAAGCCTCATCCATATCCTCTATTGGATCAAGCCATCTAGTTCCAGACAATACCATTACCTATTTCCTCTGCTGGGGAATTTGTAAAATTTGAAACACACAAGACTGTGTCAGAAAACGAGAGTCTGTGATTCACCACACAGATCCCGGCTTTGGAATGTTAAGAACACTTGTACAGTTGAGTACTGGATTCGCGGTGGGCCATGATTGTGTCAGAATCATGACTGCAACCTTTCAAACTCAGGCAGAGCTGGAGAAGAAAGAACTAAGACAAGGTATTTAGGTATTTAAGTACTGGAAACATAACAATCGAATTGTATAACATGAAAATGGAGTAGTGCATCGCAAGGGCATGACTGCATATTTTCTTCGACTGAAAGAAGCTAGGTGTTTAGGTCCTTTATTAATCAAAGACCATAGGTCAACACAGAAGTACTGGCATAACGAGAGTTATTCCCCTTTAAAAGTTTCAAAAGTATCCAACTTGTGATTCGCATTTATAATATTAATTTCGGAACGTGCCGATAAAATCTTGCGTTAAAATTGGGAAACGCGTTTTCCACTAATTTTTAAATCAATTTTAACTGCCAAAACTTTTCAATATTCATTAACAATATTTGCAACATGAAGCCTTTCTAAGAGTGAGTCTCCTAGAAGCAGGGGGGGGGGGGGGGGGGGGCGGGGAAAGTGGCCACTGTGCCCATGCCTTAAGATGGCACTGACTGTAAAGACCGGCATATATCATACGCAACACTTGAACACACCGAGTACTTTGTCTAATTAGCCGGGTCCCGGTGTAAAATAATGCATTCGGTTAGGCTCCATTTTTTTAGTCTGTCGTAAGCTACGGCTGGCATCAACTAGTGTTTAATAATAGACACAATTTATTCTTTTCAAATCGTTCAACTAAAAAGAACCAATTAAGGCTTGGGCCAAGTAAATGCTTTGACAAAGATCATAGATTTTTTATTTTTTTTTCAAATGTGCCATTTTTTATTTTTTTTTCATTTATTACTCATTTTTTGTAGGAAGTTAATGCAGTTTGAAAATAAAGAACACTTTAAAAACATATTATTTCCTTTGATCCTCTTGACATATTTATGACGTTCCCATACATTTTTTTTTCAGAATGGTTAGATTTAAACAGTCCAAAACGCTCTATAGACTGGACCTTTTTGAGGAACAAACAAAAAAATTTTTATAATTAAGAATCGTTGATTTTTTGATTTTTTTTAATCCGGTAAAAATGTGAAATATTTAGATTGTAAATAAATGCAAGAAGGTTATTTGTGTTTCATTTTTCGATCAAGTGTAACCTTTTTTTTTTTTTTCGATGGGGGGCGGCGGTTACTTGGCCGCATTTGATTTTTAAAAAAAAAAAATAATTTATTTATAAATTAAGCATTAAAAGCAAATAAAAATTTAAAACAAAAATAATAAAATTATATAAAANGCCTTTTTGTCCAATCCTTTGCGCAACAAACATGTGATTTTGGCTTGTTAATAGAGCCTTTTTGTCCAATCCTTTGCGCAACAAACATGTGATTTTGGCTTGTTAATAGAGCCTTTTTGTCCAATCCTTTGCGCAACAAACATGTGATTTTGGCTTGTTAATAGAGCCTTTTTGTCCAATCCTTTGCGCAACAAACATGTGATTTTGGCTTGTTAATAGAGCCTTTTTGTCCAATCCTTTGCGCAACAAACATGTGATTTTGGCTTGTTAATAGAGCCTTTTTGTCCAATCCTTTGCGCAACAAACATGTGATTTTGGCTTGTTAATAGAGCCTTTTTGTCCAATCCTTTGCGCAACAAACATGTGATTTTGGCTTGTTAATAGAGCCTTTTTGTCCAATCCTTTGCGCAACAAACATGTGATTTTGGCTTGTTAATAGAGCCTTTTTGTCCAATCCTTGCTAAGTATATCGGTGACGCAAGCCTATTTTTCGCTACTATAAGATGGGGTACTCGTTCTTACATCATGATATTAGTGGTTCGTGACAATGTAAATAGCTGCGTGTTTTAAATATAATAAGAACTGATGTTGCATTCTGGAAATATAAAGCGCTGCAGCTATCCACATTTTGTAGCTAAGATATTATAGTTAGTCGAGTCTTTAATTTTAGAAAATGCACGAAAAAAATGTATGATGCTTTACAATGAATACACACGTTTGTATGATACTTTCGACTTACTATTTGCAGAAAATGTAAAAGACAATATAAATGTGTTCATTTTAACATAACTTGGCCTACCAATAAAGCTATTAATTAAAATTTATAAAAATTTAACTTTGGTACATTTTTTCTGAAAAGAACATGCGGGAAAACAATACAAAAATTAAAATATGTGTGGTTTGCAGAAAACGTTTAAATGTATTGAATCACCAATATCAAATCTTTTCTTTCAAAAGTCTTAAATTTCAACCTACAGCTTCGTGTGACGAGATCACCAGCGAGACCAGCCCCCTGCCTGCTGAAACTGCCGACTCGGGTGTCAACGGTACAGACCCAAATCCTTACACTGAGCCAAGCACACAATCCTCGGGAAACCAAGTCGTGAAGTGTCCAGGAAAGAGTTTTTTCATTGTAGAAACTATTTTTTTAATGGTGGTTAAGGCGTCTGTCATTTAGATGACAGCAAAATTTCACACTTGTATCCATGAGATACATGGTGAACAACAACTGTTCCAATAAATGTTCCACAAAAAAAAAAAAAAATGTGGTGAATTAGAAAGTAAAATTTGCCGCACTATATAAAAATCAGGAAGAGCTTCATAAGTGTCCAGGAAAGAGTTTTTTCATTGTAGAAACTATTTTTTTAATGGTGGTTAAGGCGTCTGTCATTTAGATGACAGCAAAATTTCACACTTGTATCCATGAGATAAATGGTGAACAACAACTGTTCCAATAAATGTTCCACAAAAAAAAAAAAAAATGTGGTGAATTAGAAAGTAAAATTTGCCGCACTATATAAAAATCAGGAAGAGCTTCAACTAAATAAAATTATATGAAGAAATAAACTGGTGAATCGTATTTTAACCAGTATTGAATACATACTAAAAAAACACACACACAAAATGTCCTCTTCATTAACAAGCTGCACAAACGTAGGTTCAGTTTTGGTTTATCTTAGCGTCTAAGTTCACATCGACAAATTAACATCCGTTTTTTGACTTCATAAATAACATTGTGGAACACGCCGATTCGCGGAGTGTGGTTGCTCTTAACGCGGAAGAAAATTTATTTACGTATCTGTTTATATTTTCCGCAGCAGAAAAATAGGCGAGACATTTCCTTTGTAAAGTAGCAGTCACTGAAGCATTTTTTAAGAGTATAATAATATTGTATAATACTTAAAACATCTCACATAATATTAGAATCAGGTACAAGGAAATTGTCAATAGTAGTCCGAGAAATAAAATCGAACATGCAATACTAACCTTAACCCATACAAAATTGAATTTTAAACTTTTATATGAAAGTTAAAAACCGAAGGACTCCAATTGTTGGTGATAAGGGTTTCCCACTTCTGCTTTAGATGAACTTTATTGAGCAGGTGGTCGTCGGATAACAGCAATTCATCCAGCATAGCTTTACATCTCAAAACCAAAACAACAACAGCAACAAATAAATGAGCAATTTTTAGCAGTTCAAACTTAGTGAGGCGAAGGAGCGGCTGCACTCGTTAGCACCTGGAGGGTGGCAAATTCGTTATTTTATTACATTGAATTTTTTTTTTTAATTGAATTTAATTTTTTTAAAAATAAATATTTCTTTAGAATATGGTAATATCTATTAATCTTTGTTTTATTTCAATCTTTCTTTTCTTATTTTTGACTTTCAGCGTAAAATTCATTGAATAAAAATGTATAGAAAACTTGAAAGTAATTTGTACTTTAATTACTTCCATTGAAATACCTTATTTATTAATTTTTTTTAAACGAGCTGTTAATCTGCGCGCCAAAAAAATAATAATAATTTTTTACAGTTTTACATTTAAATTTGTACTACTTTCAAAAGTAGTTCTTTATAATTTCCTGACTTAAATCTCGCCACTTCAGCACTCAATTGTAAACATTTGAATTATTTTCTTGTGTTACAATAGGCTTGAGTAATATAAACACCCTTTTGTTTTTAAAGAATACGAAACAGAGATATGTATCAACCTGTAAAAAATATCTAAAAGATATGCCTAAATTTATTGGGGGGGGGGGCGAATAAAAATTAGATAGACGGACGGATGGATGGATGGACGGACGGACGCACACACACACACGCACGCACGCACGCACACACACTCACACATTGTATTCATTTAACATACTGTATGTTTATTTATTCATCATTAAGCTACTGTATTGAACAATTTTAGACGATATTGTCCTATTTTAGAGGTTCGAGGGTAAACAGGTCTGCAATAAACAAGAAAATCTAGATACTATAATTTAAAATTGTAAATGGTAAATTTAAGGTGCATAGCAACTATGAGGTATCAGCACGTGTGAAGATCTCAGAGTATTCTAAACATAATATTAAAATGTATATTGTATCACAACGCCTCGTGCTCCTTGCGTTTTATTTTAGCATATTCATGTACCATCGACGGCCTGAATATTTAACGTTGCGGGCCGGATCCGGCCCGCGAGCAGTAGTTTCGTGACCCCTGCTATGGAGTAATAGAGTGAAGAATACTATCAGAAGTCGTCCACAAATGTGAGAATCATGTAAATAGAAACGCTAATGAAACTGATAAGTTGTACAAATTAAAGAGAGGACAGATTTTTAAAAGTCTTTTCTTACTGTTGATGAAATGCAAATCTATTGGCATTATGGTACAGATTTTTAAAAGTCTTTTCTTACTGTTGATGAAATGCAAATCTATTGGCATTATGGTACAGATTTTTAAAAGTCTTTTCTTACTGTTGATGAAATGCAAATCTATTGGCATTATGGTACAGATTTTTAAAAGTCTTTTCTTACTGTTGATGAAATGCAAATCTATTGGCATTATGGTACAGATTTTTAAAAGTCTTTTCTTACTGTTGATGAAATGCAAATCTATTGGCATTATGGTACAGATTTTTAAAAGTCTTTTCTTACTGTTGATGAAATGCAAATCTATTGGGGATTATGGTACAGATTTTTAAAAGTCTTTTCTTACTGTTGATGAAATGCAAATCTATTGGCATTATGGTACAGATTTTTAAAAGTCTTTTCTTACTGTTGATGAAATGCAAATCTATTGGCATTATGGTACAGATTTTTAAAAGTCTTTTCTTACTGTTGATGAAATGCAAATCTATTGGCATTATGGTACAGATTTTTAAAAGTCTTTTCTTACTGTTGATGAAATGCAAATCTATTGGCATTATGGTACAGATTTTTAAAAGTCTTTTCTTACTGTTGATGAAATGCAAATCTATTGGGGATTATGGTACAGATTTTGTTTTAGATGACACACTTGGCTAGAGAAAAACAAATTGCAACTGCTTAACAATGTATACGTATTGTTTATATTGGACGATGGGTTAATGATGATAGTGATGAAGACACGGAAAGAGAGCGAAAAGTCCAAAGGCGTGAATTTATCAGGTGCTCCAAAAAGGTAAGATACTTAAGGTACACGATATAAATGAAAAAATATTTTGGGATGATTTCGGTAGGAGTAGGGTTGAGGAATGATGGTGGGTGGTGTTTTGGGGGGGGGGGTGTGAGTAGATCTTTGAGAATGAAGGTTTAGGATTGGACCAATGAAAACTGTATGTGGAGGAGTGATGGGGAAGTGTTCTTTTGAATCGTTTTAAGGAAAGAGGCTAGATGGGTGTCCTTCCTGGACTGAGTTGGAGGAAAATAGTTAGATGGGTATACTGCCTGGATTGAGTTGGAGGGAAATGGTTAGATGGTTATACTGCCTGGATTGAGTTGGAGGGAAATAGTTAGATGGTTATACTGCCTGGATTGAGTTGGAGGGAAATAGATGGTTATACTGCCTGGATTGAGTTGGAGGGAAATAGTTAGATGGGTAGACTGCCTGGATTGAGTTGGAGGGAAATAGTTAGATGGGTAGACTGCCTGGATTGAGTTGGAAAAAAAGGTGAGATGGGTAGACTGCCTGGATTGAGTTGGAGGGAAATAGTTAGATGGGTAGACTGCCTGGATTGAGTTAGAAAAAAAGGTGAGATGGGTATACTGCCTGGATTGAGTTGGAGGGAAATAGATGGTTATACTGCCTGGATTGAGTTGGAGGGAAATAGTTAGATGGGTATACTGCCTGGATTGAGTTAGAGGGAAATAGTTAGATGGGCATACTGCCTGGATTGAGTTGGAGGGAAATAGATGGGTATGCTGCCTGGATTGAGTTGGAGGGAAATAGTTGGATGGGCATACTGCCTGGATTGAGTTGGAGGGAAATGGATGGGTATACTGCCTGGATTGAGTTGGAGGGAAATAGTTAGATGGGTAGACTGCCTGGATTAAGGGGAGGGAGTTAGATGGGTATTCTGCCTGGATTGAGTTGGAGGAAAAAGGTAGATGGGTATCCTGTCTGGATTGAGTTGGAGGAACAACCTAGATGGGTATGCTGTCTGGTTTTCTATATAGATAACCAATAACAAACAAAAAATTAGATGAGGGAACATTCCAACCGACTACTGCAGAATCTTTTGAAATTAATGAAGACAGTGCCATACATGCTGGATTACCCACTATGGTTTTAGAATAGATTCATTCCCTGAGAGGAGATTACTACCGGATACAATTTAACAGGATGTGTACACATAAGTATCTCAAAATTAGATCCAGTCGAACTCAATAATTTGCTTTGCGTGGATAAATCATAAATAGGACATGGAGGCAAGGCATCATTTATCACTCGACTGAAGTCACATGTCACAGTGAAGTTCTCCCCTTCAACGATCTCAGATTTGAAATAAACGAAGAATTATTCTTATTTTGTTTAAAGTTTTAAATTAAATAGTTTCCAAAGTTCAAAACCACCATTATCTACGGGGGCGGCCATTCAGTTGCTGGGCCCCCCGGCATGCTTATTTTTGGGCGTCCCTATAAAGAATAATCATTTTAAAAACTTGCAATAAAATTTAAAAAACTACGCATAAGGTAATGAGTTTATTAACAATTCTTTCAAACAGAAAAACACAACAAAAAAACAGTGATAATTGTTTTTCTTTGGACAGTAGGAACAGCTACCCTGTCGATGACATTTTTAGTTCGGAAAATCTCTTTTTTTTCACTTTATCTATTTATATTCTTTGCAAAATCATTTTCTTTAGACGAAATTGCCAAAGAATTATTTCTGTCCTGAGGCATGGATGATCCTAAAGCTTTTCTCGTCAGCATTATTCTTAACGTCTCCCACATATTTGGCATGCCATCATGTAACTTATTAGTGTTTTTAGTTTTGCGGCTTCTTAGTAGATACTGTCAAAGGGAGAGTATCGTAACAGACAACTGTCAAAGGGAGAGTATCGTAACAGACAACTGTCAAAGGGAGAGTATCGTAACAGACAACTGTCAAAGGAAGAGTATCGTAACAGACAACTGTCAAAGGGAGAGTATCGTAACAGACAACTGTCAAAGGGAGAGTATCGTAACAGACAACTGTCAAAGGGAGAATATCGTAACAGACAACTGTCAAAGGGAGAGTATCGTAACAGATAACTGTCAAAGGAAGAGTATCGTAACAGACAACTGCCAAAGGGAGAGTATCGTAACAGACAACTGCCAAAGGGAGAGTATCGTAACAGACAACTGCCAAAGGGAGAGTATCGTAACAGACAACTGCCAAAGGGAGAGTATCTCAACAGACAACTTCCAAAGGGAGAGTATCGTAACAGACAACTGTCAAAGGGAGAGTATCGCAACAGACAACTGCCCAAAGGGAGAGTATCGTAACAGACAACTGCGAAAGGGAGAGTATTGTAACAGACAACTGCCAAAGGGAGAGTATCGTAACAGACAACTGTCAAAGGGAGAGTATCGTAACAGACAACTGCCAAAGGGAGAGTATCGTAACAGACAACTGTCAAAGGGAGAGTATCGTAACAGACAACTGTCAAAGGGAGAGTATCGTAACAGACAACTGTCAAAGGGAGAGTATCGTAACAGACAACTGTCAAAGGGAGAGTATCGTAACAGACAACTGTAAAAGGGAGAGTATCGTAACAGACAACTGTCAAAGGGAGAGTATCGTAACAGACAACTGCCAAAGGGAGAGTATCGTAACAGACAACTGCCAAAGGGAGAGTATCTCAACAGACAACTTCCAAAGGGAGAGTATCGTAACAGACAACTGTCAAAGGGAGAGTATCGCAACAGACAACTGCCCAAAGGGAGAGTATCGTAACAGACAACTGCGAAAGGGAGAGTATCGTAACAGACAACTGCCAAAGGGAGAGTATCGTAACAGACAATTGTCAAAGGGAGAGTATCGTAACAGACAACTGCCAAAGGGAGAGTATCGTAACAGACAACTGTCAAAGGGAGAGATTCCACCCAAATGACAGGGACATTTTTTTTTTATTCACTTACATCTTAATTAAAAATTTAAAAATGGCATCCGTAAAATGTCCATGATTAAAAACTCTGTCCGAGACGACAATTATAGAGGTCGCTGAAAAGCCGTATCTCCAGGCGTGAGTGCAGTGTGCCAAGATGAGTGCAGTATGACAAGTTATGTGCAGTGTGGCCAGTCAAATGCATTGTGCAAAGTCGAGTGCAGTGTGACTAGTCGAGTGCAGTGTGGCCAGTCGAGTGCAGTGGCCAGTCGAGTGCAGTGTGGCAAGTCGAGTGAAGTGAAGTGTGGCCAGTCGTGTGCATTGTGCAAAGTCGAAGGCAGTGTGACTAGTCGAGTGCATTGTGGCCAGTCGAGTGCAGTTTGGCCAGTCGAGTGCAGTGTGGCCAGTCGAGTGCAGTGTGCACTTCCGGGGAAGAGAAAGGTACCTCGCCAGGCATGATGTTTATGTCAGCTGACCGTAGGTCACAACATAGTCTGAAAGTACTGGTCAAGGCAGAGGCAGACAAATAATTGAAAGGGTGATACAGTCCGGGAGTTCAGCACAATGACACAAGACAGACACTTTGAATAATTAAGACCAAAAAAAAAATAATAATGAAAAATATTTATTTTATCAGACACGTTTGAGCCAGTAAACACAGCATACAAGACAGATTTAATGATATGCATAATAAGCCTAGCAGCAGGCCTATCAAATGATTAAAAAATAATACAAATTAAAATACGTTAAGCATTCTTAGCAGAAATCACATGCACGACACTTACAATTTTACCAAGACTTGAAGTTTCAGGAACTCATAATTTTACTGCTGATTCAATGTTATGGCGGATTCAATGTTATGGCGGATTCAATAATATGGTGGATTCAATGTTATGGTGGATTCAATGTTATGGTGGATTTTTTTAAAATCTACTAGTTATTGTCAGCTTGCAAAAAGTGAGTATTATTTATTCATGGAAGTTACTACCCTAGCTCTCGAAATAGCATATAGCAACACAACTGAAATATGTTTTAATATCTTAAATTTGATTTTTTAACATACGTAAAATATAATATATATGGGCCTATCCATGTGGAATACGTGTCGATAGGGTGCTTAGCAAATGACGGCGGATTTCAAGTTAAACCAACGTTAAAATGAAGACCTCCTGGAGTAAATGTAAAGTTTTAAAAAGTACCAAGGTATATAACACAAGTTAATAAGAGGGCAAATGTATGATTGACAACAAATATTTTAATACCTTTGTGTCATCGTATTTGCTATGAATATAGCAGTAGGCCCTACTTAAAAGAAAAATACGTTGATTGAGCTCCTTAATTTCATACTGCAACCACCAATGTAATGTAACATGCTGACGAAAGATATCCTTTAACAAAATCTTTGACTAACATAAATTCGAATCAGAGAAAAAATATGAACAAAGGAAGACTACTCTTAGAACAGGAAATAACGAGTTTTATTACCTGCCTTACGTGTGATGAACGTACTTTGCCACGATTGAAAAAAAATACTGTTAAATTTATATTATTCAAATAAACATTTGATAGATATAACCCAGGATTTTACTTTTTTTTTCTTATCAGCTTCATAACAAGCGTTAAAACATCAAACGTGAATGATATGAAGCAATTCGTAATGTTCTTTAATTATTTTAATTTTATTCTCATTTTAAACAATCAGACAAATCACTAGACCCATGTCACAATACACAGACCCATGATGCAATTGATAGATCCATGACACAATACACAGACCCATGATGCAATTGATAGATCCATGACACAATACACAGACCCATGATGCAATTGATAGATCCATGACACAATAGATGCAATTCATAGATCCATGACACAATACACAGACCCATGCTGCAATTGATAGATCCATGACACAATACACAGACCCATGCTGCAATTGATAGATCCATGACACAATACACAGACCCATGATGCAATTGATAGATCCATGACACAATACACAGACCCATGATGCAATTGATAGATCCATGACACAATACACAGACCCATGATGCAATTGATAGATCCATGACACAATACACAGACCCATGCTGCAATTGATAGATCCATGACACAATACACAGACCCATGATGCAATTGATAGATCCATGACACAATACACAGACCCATGATGCAATTCATAGATCCATGACACAATACACAGACCCATGATGCAATTGATAGATCCATGACACATTACACAGACCCATGCCACTATTAGTTTATACACACATAGAAATATTACCAACTAAAAATTAAAAAACCAAGCTACCTAAGCTGAATAAAATAAAATTACTATTAAATAATATTTTTACTTCCATGGAGCATTGGGAATTTAATGTGTATCTTATAATTTTGTTCTTTGTCCAATCTTAGGGTACACTCAAATCGGGTAGTTTTTGTTCTTGACATCAATGTCGCAGTTAAAGATTTTGATGATGTAAGTCTGTTTCAACACACCTTTGATGAAGAAGCCAAATTGTAAATGACATATTAATTTTAGGCCATAAGTGACATGTTTATGTTAGGCCATTAAGAGTTAAATTACAAAACCGGAAACAAACAATGTATCTGAGCAGTTCCCATTATTAGATAATTTATAAAGGTCATAGGGGACATAAAAATATCTCAACATTTCTCACAAGTAGGCCTACAAGGGCTTACATTATAAACTGTGAATGATGGTCATTGGATAGTATAATTAGTAGTATAATTAAGAAGGGAAAATTCAGTAGACTGTAGGTCACAGTCACAATGTTATTCAAAGCTGTCAAAAAAATTCCCCTGACAAAATTAATGACTAAACTACCACACTTACTTTGATTAAAACAGCTGGATGTAAGGTCAAGGTTATGTCCTCATCATATGTCACTTTTACTTCAACTTCGTCCAGGATCGACTCAACTATGCCAATTCTTGTAATGTACTAGATGAAGCAGAAATTCCATATTGAAATAATTTGAAGAATTCATGACTATCTGACTGAAAATACACAACTAGCTTAGCTATAAATGGCTATAATTATCTTTTTTCTTTCTCATTTGATATAAGAAAAGTTAGAAATGAATGAAAATGTTTTACAGTTTCTTGATTATTTTTTTTTAAAGAAAGCTATGACCAACCAAACAATATCTGTTAATAAGCATCAATAAAACTGAATCTTTTCTTTACAGTAAATTTACCTTTTCAATATCATCTGACCATAGATAATTCTCTCTCAAAATTTTCTTTACAGTCTCTGCATCATCCAAGCATTTCACTTTATCTTCAATTTCCAATGCAGGACACTGTTCTTTACTCTTTCCTTCACAAAAATTAAAACATAAGATTAGATAAGATGAAATAAGATAAGATTCATTCACTGATCCAAATAAATGGAAATGTTTTGTTTTTTTGTTAAACATTGTTCATATTTGATCAATTTCAGAAAATAAATAGATAAATATTCTCACCATTTTACAATTAGAAAAATGTAAATGCAAGACATAGAAGTATTTGTCTGGTGTAAAAATCAGCAATCATATACCATTAAACTTAACTACCTTAGTGACAAATAATGTCTTCATTATTGATCATTCAAATTGCTTAACCACTGGGAGAACATATTAAAAATTCTGAGAGTCTGGGGAGCTAAGGAATTTGTATTAGAATAACACTGATCCCCCCCCAACCCACCCCTTTTTTTTCTTGATTCATCATCAGATACCATAAAACTTAACTGGTTATAACAAGAACAAGCAATAAAGAAAGCAGTGCCTATGATTTGATGCTGATAGATTTGAACAGCTCTTTTAATTTAGATTCTATTCTTTTTCTAAAATGTAACCTTATGACTACCTAAAATTGGCAGGTGTCCCTTGAAATAGAATCCACCAGGAGCGGCCCGGATAAACTTCAGTTCCACCCTTCCAGTGTGTCCAAGTCGGCAGGCATTAGTTCTTCCTGTAGAATCCCAGGCTACATCAATTCTGCTTCTGCCTGAATCTCGCCCATCATCAGATGTCCAGTTCTTGACATCAGTGACCACACCCAGGGCACCATCTCCACCTGAAAATATACGAATACATCCAACTAAAAAATGTACCAGTATTTATATATTCACCAAATACAAGATGAAAATCTGAGCTGTTGATTGAAAGTGGGGAAAAAAGAAGAAAAACATTTGCGATCGCTTAAAGAAAGGCAAACACCTATTAAGACATAGAAACACCTGTAGTTGATAAAAAAAAACTCAGATAACTACAACGAAAAAAAACAACATATTGATAAGTCTGTACCATTTTGGTTATGAAATTTATAAAGGAAATATCATTTTTATTCAAATGATTTTGCAAATTCTTGCTTCAGGTGTTCTTGATTTTTAAAAATAGAATTAGAAATTTTTTTAAAATTAAGAAATACTTTTATGGAATACTCAATAATTTTTTGAAACTTTCAATAACATCTTAAAACAATCAATAATTTCATGAAACATTAAATAATTTCACACCAAAACTAAATAGATCAGGTAAAGTTGGGACATACCATCTACTTCACCCCACTGCCAGTGCACGCCACGTCTCACTGTAGCACCAGGTAGTATCCCCTTGGCCTGCACCTTCTGAGTTTCACTACGCTTTCCAACTTTTACTCTTAAAAAAAAAAAAAAAAAAAAGTCCAATGAAATAGAGGTACTTAGGTCATTATTTTCACTAAAGGAGTTCATTTAGGGCTGAATTCAATGCTGGAGAAATACTTCATATGTCTTGTGTTTAAAGTGTTATTGTAAAATTGTGACTTTGATTAAATACCTATTAATTTATTTGCTGAAGATTAATGTGTACAATATAATTTTTAAAAAAACATTTCAATTTGGATGAAGAAAAAATCTTATCTTATGTTTGAGATTATGTGACATAGCCTTTGTGACTATGACTATAGATACTGTATTACTAATGATTGTATTGAAATTAAAGTTTAAATTGGATGTGAAGTTTTGTATTGTTCACAGATCTTGAACATAAATTGAACATATTTGCAACAACAAAATTTAAAATATAGAGAAAAAACAGGCTCATTAAAGTTTAAGTATTTTACTTGGGATATATGAGATTAACTAGTTGTACATTTTTTGTGTAGCATGCATATAGTTACCAAATTATTTTAACGGATTTAAAAAAAAAAGATAATATATCAATTATAAGGTAGATTTAATAAGTTTTTAGAATGAAAAAAAAAACGTTATTACAAAAACATTTATTTATAAGAAAAATCGTTGGCCTTTAAAGCACAATGCTATTATTCTTATATAAATTATTAAGGCCTAATCATTACGGTTTAGCTACTCGAGTTTCAATCCGCCAAAACTCGTGTGACACATCATGTTTATCATCACCATAGCAACGAGAGCAGAGGTCAAAGTCTTTGCACAACACACATTTCCATCTTATGCCGTGAATTGGTCTTGCCTTGCATTCACTACAACGCACTGCTGAGTGCTTCACCCCTGTGTGACAAGTAGACAGTGTGATAGTTTGGTCTTGTGACAAGTATGCAGTGTGATGATAGTTTGGTCTTTATAATTCAATTTTAAATTTACAATATTCGCCCTTATTTAAAAAAATTATAAAGATTCATTGTGAAAAGATTCTATGGAAAGCACTTGATAATTCTTTAAAACTTAACTTGTCTAAGTTAGCATCGCTTTACATTTTAACTGTGCTTGTCGAATTTTTGTTGGAAGAATTAAGAATCTTGCATGAAACTGTTTTTGGGATGTGCAAAAATAGATAAATCTCAACATTTTTATAGTGGTACTTGTTTAAGTTAAGTGCAAAACAAGAAATATGACATGCGTTCTCATAATGATTTGACAAAAAGGACAGGCGATTCTTTCATACCATTCTGGGCGGTATCAAAAACACAAAGGCCAAGTGTTCCACCATCTCCAACTCTGTACATGTTTCCCATGCCGTGATCCCAGATGACCAAGACGGCGTCGAGCTCTTGTGTTTCTGTGTTGCAAAAACTTTTGATGACGGTTCCAAGGTGTCCCTCACCAAAGTCTTGGTCTCCCCAGTTCCAGCCTGGCCCGCGAACTACACGGTAACCAATAAAGCTTGGCATGCCAGGGCCATTGGATTCTTCTTTTGAAAATAACTGTTAATAATTTGTTTAAAGCTTAGATGCAGTAATATATGATACTGTGACTAATATCGCACAATCAAAGAAATAATAGAAACAAAAATGCAAGGCTGGTCTACTACATGAGGATATAAAATTGTGGAAGAGTTTGATCCATGGGTTTAATCTTATTTTTGCTTCAGTCATAATTAGATGTCTAATTTTCATAGATTACGATATTTTATACAAAGATTTGTTTTGCTCAAATTTCACCCTGAAAATTGTGATATCTAAATATTTTTCAACTGTAAATTTTTCTTTTATTGAAATTTTTTTAAGTACTTCAGTGTTTACTTAAATGGTCAGATGCATGGAAGCAATCAATCAATGAAAAGGAAGCAAACAATCAATTGGTAAACTCGTAACATTTCTTTTTAATTAGTGTAAAAAATTTAATGACATACTTGATGCTCAATGCAGCTTAAATGCCGATCTATTTCTTTAAAAGACTGACAGTTATATCCTTGAAAACATCCCGCAACAGATAAGATTGTAAGATCTGGTGTTTCTCTATCCATTATCATCTTTCCTGCATAAGATATAAAAAGTGTGGATTTTCTTTTAACAAATCATAGTGACACGAATGCCACTTACAAAGAGTGTAACTTGCATTCAATTCATAGCATTATAAAAGAAAAACAATGAGCAGAATTATATTTAACAAACACTGTAACTTAATCATATAATCTAAATCTTACTTTGTTTTTACCTCTTTTTATTTTAAAGAAATTTAATTATAGTAATCCATAAAATGTAAATTTCAAATTTTATTTTTAACATTTCCACCGATGGCTTTTCCAGTCATTTAAATATTTCCTTCTTTTTTAAAATAAAATTGTATTTTTCACTTATGCTTTTATATTTTCAATATTTATGGTTTTGTATTAAAATAATAAATATGTTTGTATGCTTTTTAATGTAATCAGAATGTATGTATTTTTTAATATTTTTTTTAATGAATGCACTTTTTATGCCCTGACTATGTTATAAGAGTTCTGCACAAATATCAAAGTACATGTAACTCCAGAGTTTTAAAGCCATTTGTTTATTTTACATGCAATCATATCTTTGGCAGCAGACGTCTTCCCTTTAAAAATTCTTTATCACTGTCCGGAGCACAATGTATATGCAAAAAAATTCAACCCTTTAGCAGGTTAAAAGCTTTTTTTCTTCTTTTTTCTTTAGACACTAATATTTGCATTTGAAATAAATATTTAATGGGTTTTCTTTATTTTTTACTAGATGATATGGAACATTTGTTTTCTTTCTTTTTTTTCTTTCTTTTTTTGTATTATTGTACTAAATAGAAAGTAAACCTTCCCCAAACACCAACAAACAAATTTGACTGACCTAGAACCGGGAGATGATTCCTGTAATATAGTCCCCATAAAGTGGGTGTGATACATGTCACATTCACTTCTCCATCATGTCCCATGGGGTAATCAAACACTTTCTTGTTGGACCACTGGACGATAACCTTTGACCTGAATGTTAACAGCAGGTCACCAACATCCAAAATGGTTCCCTCTTCCACTTTTTCACCTAACCAAATAAAATTTTTAAAATTTAAAGTCTTGTTATTTGTTTCAGCCACTGCAAGATTAAACTTAAATTACCAAAGCCTGAAATCAGAAGTTTTCAAAACTGGTTAGAGTAGGCCTACCCTGAAAGTTCTTTGAAAATCTTTGAGCATTTTTTAATAATTATATTGTCTTTTTGAGAAACAGCTGAGAGACACCACTGCAACCCCACCCCCCCCCACCCTCTTTTCGCTCCACTTCACACATTTGTATATCTGTAAATACTTTGCTTTTCATAAGACACCTATATTTCCTTTCTGTGGTAAGATATATTTAGTCAACATACACATTTTCTCCCCTACACCGTATTTGTTACTGTCTTCCAACTTTGGTGGTTGAGGTTTTTAAAATACACATTTTCTCCTCCTTAAAGTGGCTGCCATACTTTACTTGGGTGCCAATTCCATTGTAGCCAGTTTTATTTTTATTTTATTTTTATTTTAATGCAACGTTTAGAATTACCACTGGTGAATTTAAACATGTCATGCCCTGACTGTTATTTGTACTACAGGGAATCATTTACTTCTAGGCATTTCGCCATTGAGATCCTATTCTGTTCTTCTCCAACCAGGCTTGTTCAATCAGCTGTAACTTGTGGAACTAAAAGTTAGAGACATAGGTTTGGGTGACCTGGTCAAGTTAGAAACATAGGGTTGGGTGACCTGGTCACATTAGAGAAAAAGGGTTGGGTGACCTAATAAAGTTAGAGACATAAGGTTGGGTGACCTGGTCACATTAGAGACAAAGGGTTGGGTGATTTGGTCAAGTTAGAAACATAGGGTTGGGTAACTGGTCAAGTAAGTGACAGAAACTTAAGGAAATCTCTCAGTCCAGTTGCCGCTCCTAAATAATAACCCTTGGTGGGACAGAGATAACCCTTGGTGGGACAGAGATAACCTTTGGTGGGATGAAGATACCCTTAGTGAGGCAAAGAGCCATTTAGTTAGGATAGATTAAAGCCCGTATTGTCACTAATTGAGTGAAGTTCCATGGCAAATGACAGCTGACTTTTGCGCTAAAGAAACACTTAAGATGTCTGGTGTTAAATTTTTCTAGTTTTAAAATGTTTGTCTTTGTAAGAATATTTATTTATGTGCTTAAAATGAATATGTACTTTATAAATAAAAAACAGTTAATTTATTTGGATCTTTAAAGAATCTCATCACCCTATTTATCTAAATTGTAAAGAAACATAGTCAGACTATTAGTCTGGTCTGCTCTCATTCACTCTCCTGCTGAAGCTGTCCATGACAGCCTTGGGAGAGCAAGATCCATAGTTACCAAGATAAGTATGACACTGCATTCTTCTGAGGAATGGCTCATTCAATAATGCTTGGTATTTTCCTTGATTACAACAGAACTAAGAAAAATAAAAATATTTAACACATGTATTTATTACCATATTAATATTTGTTCTAACAAGTTGACTTTAATTAAAATATCCTATAACAGGCCTGCACAACATATGGCCCGCAGGCCACATGTGGCCCGCCAGCACCTACTTTGCGGCCAGCGAAGTAATGAAATATTCTTTATTCTTCTCATTTTTTTAAAAGCTTTCCCCCCATCCTATTTTCTTTTGGTCCGCACAAGTCCTGTCCAATTTTCTTTTGGCAAGCACAAGTTTTTCATACAGTTTTACGGCCCGCCTTACATTTTGAGTTATGCAGGCCTGTCCTATAATATAAAATAAATTTACCATCATTGGAGCCTTTGTTCATGTCTTGTGTTCGGCAAACTGTAGCATTCTTAAAAGTGCCCTGGGCTTGGCATTTCTCATCCAGGCTCTCACTCCGTGCTGGCAGTGATTGCCTGTGAAGTAAGTTACTATAAATTTTGTGTCCAAAATTTTTTTGGTGTAATTTTGTTTAAATAATACAAATAAAGCTTAGATAAAAAAATGAAGGATTTTTTATTTATCCACAACATAATATTTATACATAAATATCATTAATGTGACCCTAGTCAATAAGTATATCTTACTTTAAACTTTTATGTTTTGTGAAGTGACAATTTAAATACTAACTGCTTTATATAATTATTAAATAAGAACTTTTTGGTTGGCACCAATAGTTAATTCTGGAAATTACCACAGTAAGTAAGAGAAATTAATTGATTTCTAAAGAGAAAATATTTTAGCGGTGAAAATTGAATAAATATTTTAAATCTATATCTATTTACGAATTGTTTATGGCTTGATCATGTGAATTTACATCGGAAGGGGGTCTGCGCATGAAGACAAAATGGCATAGATCCGTTTGAATGTAAAAATGTGCTGGAGCAGGTTAGAAACCCCACATGGGCTGTAGTGTCATTGATGATGGTTCATTCTTATTTTAAGTTTAATACAGTAATGTGAGTATTTACTATCAACTTCCATATATTGTTCTTTTTGTTTTATTTTATCTACATTTGTTAACGACACCTTACATTTAAAAGAAACCATCTGGGGACCATAAAGTTATGGACTAATATATAAAAATGAGACAAACCCTGATGATCTGCAGCTGTCCAATCTGATGAAGCTGTGACTTGTGTCATGTCCATCATTCATGTAACACCTTGTACAGAGATTGATATCAGGGCACACTGAGCACTTCCAACGAATTCCCTTTATTATCTCAGAGTTACATTCATGACATGGTGAACGATGAAAGACACCTTGATATTATAAGGTATTTAATGGGTTTTTTAAAGTTATTTTTGTAAAGGTTTATTTCATCAAAATTTTATAAATTGAAACTAATGTGAATAGTAAGAAAGAAACTATAGAAGTTATAAACTATCTCCCCTTTCAATGAAGCAAATATATGCTTAAGTCTAAAAAAAATATTTATTTCAATTATTATTAACATGTATGCCAATTAATAGTCACTTTAACGTTACGATTGGGTTCTTAAAAAATGGGAGGTATACAGATGTTCTTCCATGTTATTAATCATTTATTTACATGGGAGAACATTCCTCCCTTCATGGTTACATAGCTCGGCTGCTAATGTTGGCCTTTAACCAATGATCAAACCATTGTGTACTTCATTGTCTTTATCCAGTATGTTTTAGAAGATTCTGCATCTATTAGATTTCATACCATTATGTTAGAATTTCTCAATTTTTAGGGTTGCATTGAAGAGAGATGACTAGATGGATTGAGAGTGGATTTTTTTTTTTTGCTGCTAATAGCGAGCTTTGTCATTGCTTGGTTATTTGTTTTGATAAATAATCATGGGCATGGGAATAGCAGTTATATAATTATGGTTTATCTACTCACCACATTGAGCATTATCAAATACATACAGGTCGAAAGTATTCTCGTGTCCTGTTTTGTAACGTTTCTTTCCGCCTGTATCCCACATAACAGAGACATGGTTTTCTGGCAGATTTGTACCTTCTTGTCCACTGATCTTGACAACTGTGCCAACGTGACCTTCACCTTTGTCTTGGTCAGCCCACTTCCAGTCTGGTCCTCGAACAACACGTAGACCACGTTTTATCGTTGTCATTGTTTTCCTCACAAACTTCCTGATAGATTTATATCAGCTGAAAATGTAGATTGATTCTATTATTGAAATCAGAACCCTAATCAGGGATTCAAAAACAGTGGTCGCCTTTTTTTTCCTTATTTCTTTCAAGAAATTATTAAAGACTATAGGTCTAATACTAATGTACTTACAATTTTGATCACACAATTTCATATTTAGAAATGTATGCTGCTTGTGAATAGGATTTATTAGTTAAACTTTATTTATGATACTGTACAATAAATTCTTTAAAAAATGTATTTTAAATAAAAGTTTAAATTGTAGGCCTAATTATTAGCCAAAGCAGAGTAACTTACTAAGCATTAAAATTAAATCAATGTATGACTCAGGCTAAAATATACTTAAATCCCAAATTGAAATTGATCTATTATAGTATAATTAGTAATTAGTATAAGTATAGGATCATATCCACATTTTCAACAACTTTTTAGACTCAAACTTAAGTGTAAAATGGTGCAAGAAATGTAGGCCTAGTGTTAGTATAAGAAAGAAAGTTTTGTATTTTATTTGTTCATAAGTTATGTTTAAATTAAAATGGGAATGTAAAGTTTAGACCAAAGTAATTGCTTATTCAACTTTATTTTTGGTAACCAATTGAATTTGAAAAATCTGATTTTAAATTTCAAAATTTCCTGGTTTACAACATGAGACTTAGAACAAAAATTGTCATCTTTTTAGGTTTTAGCCAGGCTATTTGTACTAAATCTTAACAGGCCTACTACGACAAACCATAGAAAGTTATCTATTTGGTTTAGTAAAACTCATCAAGCTCAAGGCTCAAGTCAAGTCTCACACTCAGTGTTAACACAGCCTGAGCCTTACACTTACACGCCTTACTCTTTCTCACTCTTAGTTGTTAGTAAGCCTGTAAGTTTTAGAGTCTTAGTCTTAGAGTTAGAATCTAATTCACTTTGACTGTGTCTGTAACTTTTTAACACTGTGACTGTGACGGTGTTAAAGTTAAATTTTAAATAACAACTGACGACTGTGTTATCACTGAGTTGAGTCAGGGCCAGGGCAAGGGCTAGTCCCGGTTAGTTTTAAGTTTAATTAATTTGAATAAGTCTACGAGTCTACGTGTTTCTTGTTGGTCATGTATGTCTTATTATTAAAACTTTAAGCTTATGTGCTATCTCTTCACATTTACCAATCGTTAAACTATACAAACAAGGACAAACCTGTTTGTGTCAAATGTTTTGGCCAAACAATACACACTCCAAATTCGAGGTTTCTGTTGGCCTGAGATGCACATATGATTTTGGAAATACCCGTTGTAACTTTACACCCACATGACTATCAGCGGATATTCCCGATATAAATTTTACAAATGAATTTTCTGCCAATTCGGCAATTGGGGATTTTGGAGACAAATGTTGATCAAACAGATTCTTTAAAAAATGTATTTCACTAATTCAGTCTTTCTTTCAGGCCCCCCTGCCCCACTCCCATCCCCCAGGTGGGGGGGGGGGATGTGTATTATAATAAAAGGAAGATTATATTTTATTAAAAAATACTACCAAATAGCCAAAATGTCATTTTAAAGGCAATATTTTATATAGTAACTGGTGGCAATTACCGATTACGATTAGTGATTAATGGAATCTAAGCGCTACGCTCGATATAATCCGTTTATAACCATCTAGTTCGACTGCAGTTTTTCTCGACCATCCTAATGACGCGACCCTTTAATGCCTTTGATACAGTTCCTCGTGTTGTGGTGACCCCCAAACATAAATTATTTTCGTTTCTATTTCATAAATATGTGTCTTCCGACGGTCTTAGGCGACCCCTGTGTAAAGGTCGTTTTTTGTCGCGACCCACAGGATGAGAACCCCTGTAGAGGCTCAAACTGTTTGACGCTAGCAGTGCTTTTTGTGGTAGAAACCGTTTTTGGAAGTAATGTTTTTTTCTTCTTTTTTTTTTTTTTTTTGTTTTTTTTTCCCTCAGAATTTTCCCTTAATTTTTTTAGAAGTTAACCCTAAAAATCCATTAATAAAAAAATTCCAAGTCAAATTACTATTTTTTTATTTTTTTTTTTTTTTTTTTTTTTTTTTTTTGTTTTTTTTCCCCTCAGAATATTCCATTAATTATTTAAGAAGTTAACCCTAAAAATACATTAATAAAAAAATTCCAAGCCACATTACTATTTTTTTTTTTTAATAAATAGACCAATAAATTGTATGACACGAGCAGGTTCAGCGGAGTCGTCGCTTGGCCTCTGCCACTTTTCGGTTTCGTCCTCGACCCACTTTGCATTCAAAGTTGATAATTAAAGCTCTAAAATTTTATAAGGTTCCATGTCGCCGTAGGGGTTGTGGCACCAACACGTTGGCTCTGGGGTAAATGACACATACATTTTTAACTAGCATTGCCTTCGTTTGTCTCCATTTAAATGTAGAATGTTGCAAAGCCCAATTCGGGTATTTTTTTTTTTTTTTGTTGGCAGATGACACAGAAATGTACACGTGTTTCTGCCCTGAACCTTTGTACTGTGCTGCTGTTGTGCTCGCCGTCGAGGGCTGCTGTCTTGTTGTGGTGAAATCATGGATGGGTTCTAACAGACTTACATTAAATGACGATAAGGCACATAGACAATTACATGTGGTTCTGATGCCAGTATTTGGAAGGTTTGCCATCGGATCCATAAAAGTTGGTGTTTCTGAGATCCCCCTCGTCCAACACTGTTAGAGACCTTGGCTTTTATACTGACAGCAAACTACAAGGATCTCTCATATCAATTATGTGGTCAGGGCTTTTTTTCTGTCATCTTCGCGCTCTGGTTCAGCTGCGTCCTCAGCTTAATAGGAGAACAGGCAATGCCTCCTGATCTAACCGAGATTAGATTACTGTAACAGTTGTTCGTGAGGTTTACCTCAACGCCAAATTCAGAGACTCCAGAAAGTACAAAATACTGCAGCACGCATTGAATCTCACACAAAAAAATCTGATCACGTCACCCCAGTTCTTAAGGATCTCTATTGGCTTCCTGTGAGTGAGCGCATTGACTAGAAAATTCTGCCCCTGGCGTACAGTACAGCTGTATTTGAAGGCTCTGCAACCGGTAGGCCAATATCTTCAAAAAACTGATATCTAAAAATGTATCCATACAGAACATGCGCTCTTCAACACAGTCCATACTGAGAGTTCCCAGTGGGGATGCGGACACAGGAAGAAATCTCTCTTTTGAAGCTATTGCGCCTAAATTGTGTAACAGTTTGTATCAATCTTTGAGGGACATTGAAAATGATAAAAAGTCATTTGAGAACCATTTAAAGACTGTTTTCTTTAAATAGATTTTAGGAATCAGAGCGCTGTGAGCCTGCTAAAATATCATCATGGACACAGGCGCTATAAAATTACTGAGTCATCATATGTTCTAAAATGCATTCTTGTATTTTGAAGTCATCAAAAATCTTCTGAGTTTTATAAAGTTTTAAGGGACGAGAATAACTTAGGGTAAGAAGCATACCCTCAAGGTCGCCACAACTGGAGTGAGTTTAGTTCATGTTGGTATTGTCGTGGAGGTAGAGATATTCTTGAATTATTATGGCTAATTTTGGCGCTTCCCACTCGAAAGTCTTAAATTCCTCGTCAAAATTATCTGAAAGAAACATCGAATTCAAGTATGCCCGAGAGTCTTCGACACCCTCTATTTCTGTACTCCTCTTCCCTCACACTGATCAATGTGACAGTACGGGGGGTTGAATATAAAGGTTACACAAATGATAATTCTGGGGCACTCCACAAATGGAATGAATTCAGTTCACTGGGCGCCAAAATCCCCCCCCCCCCACACAAAAAGCTTGTATAAAAAAATTCCCC
>CAXITT010000457.1:22864-47670 GCA_964033795.1 Lymnaea stagnalis | reverse complement strand
GAAATAGTGAAACGAGGTATGTGGAAGCTTGAAATAAGGTAACAGGACAAAAAACAAGGACGTTTCGGCATAAAGCCTTCATCAGCCAACAATAGAAATGAAAATACAACAAAGAAAAGAACACAGTAGAAAACTCAAGCAGTATTCATTCGTCTCTCCGGAAGTGGGAAAACAGGAAGCGAGAGAATATAAATATTGACACTGTGAAAAATAAATTCCACAATAATAAGTTTACAAGTAAGTTTACAAACTTATAGTCCATTCAATTATCTTTCATTTGATACCTCATTTTGTCTTACAAACCAAGCAATAATATTTTAAATAGCTTTTTAATCCCAACCTCTCATTACTGGTACCCGGGTGCGAATAGTCACAGCCTTAATTTATTGAACCACAAGATCATGACTCCACTAGGTTTCAGTCGAGTTGAAGTAGCTCCAATCATCCCCATCACAGACCTTACAAACTTTACTAAAAATTATTTGTAAATTCAAGCGCTAGTTTAAACAAATTAAAATTAAAATAATGCACACGTTCTAACAGTCGACACTAAGATAACCCTTCAAACTAAGAAGAGATTCAATTTATTGCAGATATTTTTTAATAGAAACGAATGAGTGATATCTGATCAACATCACGCAGCCTGCACAAAAATGTGTGGATAGAAAAGTCTTAAGAGTAATAAGAGACTTCGCTTACATAGAAAGAAAAATGAATTGTAAACAGATCATTTTAAATACCATGTTTACAAAGTCAAGCAAATATTTAAAAACAATTCATAGAAAAATCTTGAAATGATTGAGTTCATAATACAGGCCTTATAAGAATATATATATTTTTTTTTTTAATAACTTTTTTTTTAAATATGTGTATATCATATATTCTAGTTAACGCATACAACAGTCGTACATTGCAAACATGTTATGTGCCATACACTTCATATTTATTTCCTTTCATAACCCGGCCATTTAATATGTATAGCTTACTCTTTAAACAATTAGGACAATTTTATGTAAATTATATTAAACCAATGTATGAAATAAATGGATGTTCTATTTCTTTTAATCAATTTCTGTTTTTTCCTCCTGGTGGGTGCCATGGGTTATCACCACGCGACACAGAGACGTGTGTGCCATTGGCGCTAATCAAATTTACGACATCTATCAAAACACTAGAATCTGTTTCCACCAGTCATGGCATTCGCAAACGTGAGTGCGACATGTCCTTGTCGAGTTGATTGCACTCCAAAAATACAGTTTTAGATTCCATTGAGAACGTGAATGCAATTTTTTTTTACATAAATGTATGGTTGAGAATTTTCCCTCTTTCCTGCTTTAAGATCAAGTTCAAACTCTTGACATGTACAACAGTAACAAAAGTTGCTTGTTCTTATTTATATAAATAATGTACACAGCATATGGAATAATGTTCTTGTTGAAGCGAGGCTTGGAACAAATACAGCGGCTTCCATCCCCTCCCCTCCTAACCATTTTGGAAAAGAAAAGAAAAAAAAAAAAAGCAACATTTGGGCTAAATAAAACCTTCATTAAATTGATGACAGCTATTTGAAATGTTTAAAAACTCTTTAGGATTTCTTGTGGGGTTTCTAAAGAGGCCTATTTGCAAGCAAGCATTGTATGATAGTCAAAACATATTACATAAGAAGAAAAAAAATATAGCCGAGTCAGCTAACAATACCGCTCCTAATCATAACAAAACACTACGCATTGTCAGATCTACCTAATGATATTCAAAATACTCACTTCTCCCCAACCTGTTGATAACAAAATACTCACTTCTCCCCAACCTGTCGATAACAAAATACTAACTTCTCCCCAACCTGTTGATAACAAAATACTCACTTCTCCCCAACCTGTTCATAACAAAATACTCACTTCTCCCCAACCTGTCGATAACAAAATACTAACTTCTCCCCAACCTGTTGATAACAAAATACTCACTTCTCCCCAACCTGTTAATAACAAAATACTCGCATAGATCCACGTGCTGAAATAAACAGATTCAATTTTTTAATTTACCAAAATTCACATTGTCTTATCTGCACCTTAATGATAAAATATTCACAAGAAGTTATCTTGATGTTACTTATGACATCCACTATGTTACATAACCGGAAAAGATTAGCCCAGAGCGTGCTGACAACACCGTAAAGGATTTGAAATGCTAATATTTTTTGAAGAAAACTCATAGACTGTGTGAAAAATAACTACGGTACACTTGGAAATATTCAACATCAATCATTAATATTGAAATATATATATATATATATATATATATATATATATATATATATANGATATATATATATATATATATATATATATATATATATATATATATATATATATATATATATATATTTATATATATTGGGATCTTTTACAGTTACTCTTAAACTGCTGTTGGGGAAGGGGATATAAAGAGGAGTTTTGAGATTAAGCTATTGAATAAAGGTTTTCAACCAATTTTTTATCTCAGAGCGGCAAATGGGACAGCTTTCCAGGCTTCCGGCGCATTCCGGACAGCAGACCAGGTGACCACAGGGAACAAAGGCGACGTTGGCGTCTGACGTCATACATATCTTACACTGAGGCTGTAGTCGAAGACGCTTGGTGTTAGTGGCAGTCCCAACAGTCGTGTCTCCACCGGCGGGGACTGTTGAAGCAGGAGCATCTTTATCTCTCTGTTCAGTATCTCCATTGGTTTCACTTGTCACCGTTTCTGTCGGTTCAGTATCTCCGTTGGTTTCACCCGGAACCGGCTCTATATCTCCATTGGTTTCACCAGCGACCGGTTCTGTCGGTTCAGTCCCTCCATTGGTCCCAACTGTCGTCGGTTCAGCACCTCCACTTGGTTCACCTGGCACCGCTTCTCCTGGTGACGTGGCTGTAAGGTCACTGGTGGCCTCGGCATTACCGTGTTTTGTAGAGGGACCCTTGGAATCCTCCTTGGTTTGCGTGGCACCGCCTGATGCTGGCGGTGGCTGGGGCCTGTTCAGCCACATCTGGAACACATAGAGAAAGCACACTAGGATGAACACATTGTAGATTTTATTGGTTAATAATCTTAATATTTTGAAGTTTGTTGCACGTGACGGAGATCATCTGTGAACTGATGCAGTGATTTATTGGGATGATAAATACGTGGATACATAAATGAAAGAGACGTGCTTTGTGAGGAACTGCGTTGAAGCAGTGTGAAGTAACCAGACATTTTCGGAAAAGACCGGACATTTCAAAGGACCTCTGGACTAAATGCCTTCTATAGCAGACGTGACAAAACAAGAAACCAACGAGGAGTTAGTCATAAATCAAAAACATGTGTGTGTGTTATAGATCTCTATAAACCGCCCGCATTGTGAAAAACGGAAGCCCTCTATCTCTCTCTCTCTCTCTTCATCTCCCTCTCTCCCCCCCCTCTCCCGCCCTTTATCTCTCTCTTTCTCTCCCTCTCTCTGCCACCTTTCTCACTCTCTCTCCTCCTCTCTCCCCCCTCTCTTTTCCCCTCTCTCCCCCTCTCGTTCCACCTTTCTCACTCTCTCTTCCTCTCTCTCCCTCTCTCTCTCCCTCTATCTCCCCTTCTCACTCTCCCTCGCTCCCTCTCTCTCTCTATCCCCCCTCTCTCTCTCCCACTATTTTTCTCTCTGTTCCCCCGCTCTCGCTCTCTCTCCCTCGCTCCCTCCCCCTCTATCTCTCCCTCTCTCTCTCTCTCTTTTCTCTCTCTTTCTATCTTACTTTGTATTGTCCGCTAGAAAGCGTCTACACAAACCGCCCTTTTCACTGTCCCGTCTTTTCATTTCAATCCTGAACACATCGCTTTCCCATATTTCCTAAACAGTCACGTCGGTACAAAATGTGTTGGAGTCATTCTCTTACATCTATCTTTTTGTTAAATGATGCACTCATAATTACTACAGTCTATAATCCACCATTAAATTTCTCACGTCTTTACTAACTAGTACAGATTTTTTTTTAACCACCAAACCTTCACTAATCAATTACTCGACGACGAAAAGAAATGAGGATTAAAGGTTTAATTTTTTTTTGTTTTTTTTTTTTAATCTTTCTGACAATGTGAATTGCTGAATTTGAGAAATGCCATGCGTTAAAATCTGAAACAAGCAGGGAGGATTCTTTCCTGACGCCTTCAAATGTCAAGGTGACATCGTTCTTCTGTTCACGGCGGTAACAATCTTGAATAACTTTCATGATTTATTATTGTCTTAGCGCCTTTGTGGATCGTCATTGTAAACGAGTGCTGGACAATGTTCGAATATTGTAACTTTTTCCCCCTTTGTTTGTTGGCAAAAAAAATATTTTTAATTGGATGCAATTTCAATGAGACCTCGTCAACAAAAACACTTTGAAAAAATTATTTTCATTCAATAACAGCCCTTTCCATATGACTGTGTTGCAGAACTATATCCTTAAATCTACAATAAGAACTAATATAAATATATTATATTATATATATATTATATATATATTTGTGGCTGTTCAATGTCCGATTTCCCTTGCAGTCACAGTGGTTACTGGGTCCAAGCGACGTCTTTGTTTTTAATTTCACCGAAAACCTAAATGTAACAAAGATGTGTCATTCTATTCACAACAGCGAACTGAGTGATTGGTGTGCTCTTGATTACAACAAAAAAACAACAAAAAAAAACACACAAAAAAACAACCCCAATTTTCTGTCAAGTAAATGTTTAAAATTATCTATTAATTATTGATACATAAATGATGCTGTGTACTGTGTTGATATGAGCATAAAACCTTTACAAGGATGAACCCAGGACATTTATCGGTTGTACGTGTCACCCGGGTTGACACGTTAAGATTGTAAAAAAAAATAAAAAAATCTCATACTAATGGCTCACTGGCTGCCAGTCGTCTATGTTACCCACAATCCATCGTAACTTTTAATCTTTTCCTTTTCTTAGAAAAATAAAAAGCGTGATCCACCGAAAAAAAAACAACTTAAACTCACGTGTCCAAGAGCTTCTGGGTTGTATATGAGTTTTCTGTTATCCTCATACCGGACTATAATGTCTCCATCATCATCCACGGCGTCCACCGTGCCGACCTTCTTCATATACTGGAAATGGAAATAGAAAAACAAGTATTTAAATTGTGAGGCTGAAACTAGTAGAGAAAATGATTCACTTTATAAAAAAAAATGTATTTTTTAAAAATATAATAATATGAAAATAAAGTAATAATAACATTAAGAAATGTGATAAGAATAATCATAATAATGGAGTAATAATAATAATGATAATAAAAGTAATGATTATAGACAAAAAATGTGTTGTGAATGATTTTGCTTTTATCAATTAATTATGCACCATCGTTTTGCGAGATTTTATGGTATCATATAAACTTTATTTATGTGGTATCATACGATATTGAGTTATAGTGTATCATATAATCAAGAGGTTATTTGAAAAGCACAAAACCTTAGAAATATAAATAGATATCAAACACTGACCTGTGCCATGGCATCCGTCCATCCCCCATGATCTTTTTGTAGTTTCTTCATTGACTCAACCTTACCAAGACACTTCACTTTGTCTCCAACTGAAAACTTGGAATTCACATTGTCTGATCTACCTAATGATAAGAAAACATTCCCATTGTCTGATCTACTTAATGATAGCAAAATATTCACATTTTTGGATCTACCTAATGATTTCAAAAAATTCGAATTGTCTGATCTACCTAATGATTACAAAACATTATGTCTGATCTACCTAATGATAACAAAATATTCACATTGCCTGACCTACCTAATTAATACAAAATATTCAACTTGAGTTATCATCATCTCATGACAGATATCATAATAAATTATAATCTGATCTACCTAATGATAACAAAATATTCACATTGCCTGACCTCCCTAATTAATACAAAATATTCAACTTGAGTTATCATCATCTCATGACAGATATCATAATAAATTATAATCAGCACATGACAGATTATATGAACTTAGTCATCATCAACCCTGACGGACAATACTTTCGTTAAAAATGATTCAGCATAACCTCATTCTTGCAGACAAATTCAATATACTTCTAAATTTCAAGTCACTTCTTCAGCAGTTTACTCAGTCAAGTGTAAAACCTGTTTTATCTTAACCAGCCCAGCACAGGTGAGTTAACCCTGTATTACAGGGGAGTCTCAAACTCAATTCATCCGGGGCCGCAGGAGGTAGAGTCTGACAGAGACTGGGCCAGATCAAGTATTCCACAAAAAAGCGTTTACAAATTCAATAAAGTAAAACTGTTACAATCTGCTCAAACTTTAGTAATAACAAGTAAAAACTTTAAGGGTTCCTAAGGACTAGGCTTCACTTTCTTCCTCCTACTGCTTATTGCCAGAGACCTGACAGCGCAAGTGACCAAGCGGACAGGTTAACAATTTCCCTCCCTAGTAAACACTAGCGGCAATTTTAATAGGGATCTTTGAGACTGTATCAGATTGCTACGATTGACACAATTATGGTTGTGCATTACCCACTAACTGACTTTTTAAAATTTTGAAATATGTATAGGCCCCACATAATATTCGAAGCGTGTTTTCTCAAAACCGCACTTTGGCCGCCATGTTTTTCGCATAAAATGATACAAATTTTAACAAATTTAGTCCGATTTTAAAACGGTTTTTACCATTACAATCAACGCCAAAATCTATAAAAAACAAAATAAAAATCAGAACTAAACTAGTCGGTAAGGTTCGACTGAAACCGTCGCGGAGGGTCACATTATAGATTTGAGAATGGGGGAACCACGCGGGTCATATTAACGCTAAATTTGCTGTAATGTCGCGGGCCGAAAACTATCGTCTTGTGGGCCGCAAATGGCCCGCGGGCCGCGAGTTTGAGACCCCTGCTGTATTAGAATCCCTATTAACATAGCACATTTAAATGATCCATGCAGTTCATCTCTACTAACCTAAAACAGGCAAATGATCCCTGTAGTTGATCCCTACAAACCCAAAACAGGCAAATGATCCCTGTAGTTGATCCCTACAAACCTAGAACAGGCAAATGATCCCTGTAGTAAATCCCTACTGAAATAGAACAGGCAAATAATCCCTGTAGTAGAAGCCTACTAACTTAAAACATGCAAATGATCCCTTTAGTAGATCCCTACTAACCTAGAACAGGCAAATGATCCCTGTAGTAGAACCCTCCCGTAGCAGGAGTGACACACTTCAGGTCGACCTTTCCTTTATGTCCTAGTCGAGTGGGATGGATTCTGCTTGGATTTTCTGACCACTTAACATCTGCTCTGGTGCGTCCACTTTCTGGTGACCAGCTGCTGATTTCAACAACTGTGCCTTGTTTTCCATCCCCACCTTAGGTTGATAATTAATATTTTAAAACGCTCATTATTTTTGTAAGGGTCAAAATCAATTTCACAAAACATGGTTTCCAAACTCATGGATTTTAAGAGACCCAAAGCTAATTTCACTCTTAATGATTTCTTATGATCCGTACATAAATTACGTCACAAATTTGTCTTGATTACTAAGGGCTCGTCCATAAATCACGTCACAAATTTGTCTCAATGATTACTTAGGGTCCGTCCATAAATCACGTCACAAATTTGTCTCAATGATTACTTAGGGTTCGTCCATAAATCACGTCACAAATTTGTCTTGATTACTTAGGGTTCGTCCATAAATCACGTCACAAATTTGTCTCAATGATTACTTAGGGTTCGTCCATAAATCACGTCACAAATTTGTCTCAATGATTACTTAGGGTCCGTCCATAAATCACGTCACAAATTTGTCTCAATGATTACTTAGGGTCCGTCCATTAATCACGTCACAAATTTGTCTTGATTACTTAGGGTTCGTCCATAAATTACGTCACAAATTTGTCTTGATTACTTAGGGTTCGTCCATAAATCACGTCACAAATTTGTCTTGATTACTTAGGGTTCGTCCATAAATTACGTCACGAATTTGTCTTGATTACTTAGGGTCCGTCCATAAATCACGTCACAAATTTGTCTTGATTACTTAGGGTTCGTCCATAAATCTCGTCACAAATGTGTCTTGATTACTTAGGGTTCGTCCATAAATCACGTCACAAATTTGTCTTGATTACTTAGGGTTCGTCCATAAATCACGTCACAAATTTGTCTTGATTACTTAGGGTTCGTCCATAAATCACATCACAAATTTGTCTTGATTACTTAGGGTTCGTCCATAAATTACGTCACAAATTTGTCTTGATTACTTAGGGTTCGTCCATAAATCACGTCACAAATTTGTCTTGATTACTTAGGGTCCGTCCACAAATCACGTCACAAATTTGTCTTAATGATTACTTAGGGTCCGTCCATAAATTACGACAAAAATTTGTCACAATTAAGTCACCCTTATGAAAGATGGTCACAAGTTATTGACCCCACTCTTCACCCTTGTTGTCCTATTTCTAAACATACCCATTTCTACACATAACAATCTTTGTTGTCCAATTTCTAAACATACCAATCTTTGTTGTCCCATTTCTAAACATATCATCTTTGTTGTCCCATTTCTAAACATACCAATCTTTGTTGTCCCATTTCTAAACATATCATCTTTGTTGTCCCATTTCTAAACATACCAATCTTTGTTTGTCCCATTTCTAAACATACCATCTTTGTTGTCCCATTTCCAGTCTCCACCTCGTTTAACAGTGGCACCAGGAAAAATTCCGTTCATTTGAACCTTCTGACTGTCGCAACGTTTGCCCACGGATATTCTGATAAGAAACAATGATCACGCTCTTTAAGCTTTATGTTCTCAATTGATTAGGGTGGTTGAGTGATGCGTGAGTGAGAAACTGAATCTGTTTAATAGAGAGTGAGAGTGTGAAAGAGAGAGAGCAGGAAATATAGAGAAAGACAGAAGGAAACATTAACGAATGAAGTGTAAAAGTATGTTGATAATCATCAAAGATATTATAGCTCAATAGTGAGAACTATTTTTTTTTGTGGGTCAGATTGAGTGTCTTGTGTTATGTAGACGACGTGTTTACAGATTGAGTGTCTTGTGTTATGTAGACAACGTGTTTACGTCATCTTTCCAGTGAGTGAACTCTAGCTGACCCCAAGCTCGGAACCGCATTTAGGGTGTAGCTAACTAAAAATAGTCTCCCCTGACATTGTTTGCACTTAAATAAAAATTTTAGTATGACTTATTAGAATTCTGTAGAAAAATCTAGACAAGTCAGGAAAAGAAAACAATGCGTAAGCCCGTTCGAGAAATTTCTTTGAAACAGGCTAAATATAGTATATTAAGCGACAGGAAGGAAGGGAGAAATAGTTTAGAAATCTTTATAGAGATTTGCTATGCGAGAAAGAGATTTGTTTACTAAGATTTGCAGTGTGTGAGTGTACATTCCGTCTTCGTCATTTTATCTTTTCACAACATTGTATCTTCTTCAACATTGTACGGGTACAAGCCAATCATTATACCAGTCAATAGCTTTATTTGTTTAATGATTATTATTATAAATTTTGTAATGTATTATTAAAATAATAAAATTAATTAATTGTAATTAGCCCTTGTTTGGGCATCGTTTTCTCTGTTTATGTATTTAATTTATGATATTGTCTTTTGTTGTGTACTGTTTTAGTACTCGCCATCTACTTAAGTAAGAGATTAATTTCTACATACTGATAACAGCACGTAACACTTGCTTCTAAGACTCAAAAGTCATAAGGTTTATTGGCCAACAAGTTAACTTATCCGTTAGACAGCTTTCCGTGTGATCACTCAGCGTAGAAACTCCTTTCACTTTACACAGAAAACAGATATCATGTTCTTGGTGGCCCTTTCGTTTTTTCCTTCCCCCAACACCATCCGCCACCACCAAAGATATTTTTAGGACAAGGCCCCATGCAGTTATTCCCATTTGATGGAATATTTATTGCTCTGTTAAATTTATCTTCAGATAACAATCATTAGAAAAGCAAAACTAGAAAGTAGTCCTTCGTTACCGTTTCGATGTCGGTGTATTAATCCGCCAAAAGGAATGGGTGACGTCGTGCTGATCCCTGCCATAACAGTACGTGCAGAGGTTAAGGTCGGGGCATTCCTTGCAGTTCCATCGCAGGCCTTCGAAGCTCTGGGACTTGCAGTCACCATCGCACAATACATCGGGATGTCTTACGCCTATCATAGAACAGGACCAGTTCGGCCACAATGAAACTCACACAAAGAAAGTGTTCGATCTCATTTAAGTACAGTCTGCTAAGGAGAGTTTCTAATCGAGCAATATTATAATCACGTCTGCCATGGTCTTGGTGTTGGATGGTTGAGTTATATGAAAGTAAAGACGTGATTAAATACTTTGATTCTGTGAAATATCCTAACGTTCATTAACAGTTTTCTAAGAAAATAACAAATGAAGCTGCTTGTTTTACGTTTTTAGTTGCTTTGAATATTCATTTGTCCCTTAGCAATATATATCTATATCTATCTATCTATATATCTATATATATATATATATATNTATATATATATATATATATATATATATATATAATTGTGTTTTTTTAAACAGAATAAACAGGTAATTTTTTGCATATCTAAAGAGAACTGACCACTCTGGGCGCTGTCCAGGACCCTCAGGTCATAACATCCTTCCTGGCCAGCCCGGTACATGCATCGCTTCCCAGAATCCCAGACAACAAACACGCATTTCGACGATCCTTTAGGAACCTCCAGGACCGACGGTTCCACGACTGTTCCCAGTTGACCCTCGCCGTTGTCTTGGTCGTCCCACTTCCAATCTGGGCCACGAACAACCCGGTCGCCCGTGTTATAATTTGAGGCTCCCTTTTTGGTGTCCTTTTCTTGAACTATTGCCTTGAAGGGAAAGTTGAGAGACATTTATAAAAACAGAGGCACTCGTGGTGTTTTAAGATAGGTCTACAATGAACATTTAATTCTGAAATGGACAACGCTACCAGTGATGGACTCGCCCACCGGGACACCTTGAAAAATTCGCCTCGTAGGTCGGGCACATTTGGGGCGCCTGGTATGCCCTACAGGTGATATTTGGGCCACCTGCGTCGCTTCTGCCGTCGAAATGTGTGCCGCTTCTGCCACTTGGGCCACGTCTGCTGGTAATTTGGCCGCCAGGGGCACTTATGTATTGTCATTATTCTTGTGCATTGATAAATATCCACTTGCAAATTATGCTAAATAATAATAAGATAAGTCAAAGATAAAGTATAGGAGTGGCCCAAATGTTATAGAGACCTATGTTTTAAGTGAGGGGTTAGCCAACCGCTTTGAGTATAGTGTTAGTTTATTAATTATATCTCATAAAACAAACATGTCCTCTTTATGCCCGCATATCTTGTTAAGGTTAAAACATGTTCGCTACATAATGAATTTTAACAGACTAATAACAATGAATGCGTATATTTTTCCGCTTGACAAATATTGAAGATTATGAAGTTTTAACATTTGATGGCAAAAACAAAAAAAACGGTAGATATATTAATACATATTATCTCCTCAGATTTGAAAACCAACTAATACCTATGACCTCCTCAGATTTGAAAACCAGTCAATACCTATGACCTCCTCAGATTTGAAAACCAGTAGATATATTAATACATATTATCTCCTGAGATTTGAAAACCAGTCAATAACTATGACCTCCTCAGATTTGAAAACCAACTAATACCTATGACCTCCTCAGATTTGAAAACCAACTAATACCTATGACCTCCTCAGATTTGAAAACCAGTAGATATATTAATACATATTATCTCCTGAGATTTGAAAACCAAATAATACCTATTATCTCCTCAGATTTACAAACCAATCCACTCAGCGTTATCACTACTAAAAGACCACTCAGGGATGTTCCATTGATATCATACAGGACCTACAAGCCATTGATTGGGCTCTATATCAATTGCAGTTGCTTATCCAATAACCATCGTGTGCTCTGGGTTTTGGTGTATTGCATCGATTTATAAACTCTAATTGTATACTTAATCATCATCATCAGTGGCGCTACAGCCCACGTAGGGCCCTGGCCTGCTCCACCACATCGTTCTATTTGGAACGATCCATGGCTTTCCGTCTCCATTACACCAACGGTGTAAATCCTTCTCTACGTTGTATACTTATTTTTTTCTTAAATTGTAAATTATATTTTAATTTCTTTGCGTCTTATGACCACCTTGATGATAAGGCTTTCTGTGATCTTGGCTAAAAAAGACTTATCCCTCCTTGGTCACTCCGGTCCACCACTAAACGGATCACTTGGCCACTCCATAAACAGACTTCTTGGTCACTCCAGGGCATCACTGAACGCTATCCTACACTCTATATTACCAAATCAATCTCTTTAATAATAAAACAATTATTCAGACCCAGGATATAGTCGTATGTTAGTTTAGCCGAATTCTGTCTTGTTCTATTTTTAGCTGGATATAACTTATCTATTTACGTCAAACTAAATAAATCAAAAATAATATTTAGATAGAACATCGGAAAAAAACATATATTTGCCATCACCAAATAAGCTTCATTATAAAACGTTATCTTTGTATTATTATACTTGTAAAATATCGCACTAAGTTTACTACAGAAAGCAGTTACCGAATCGCCGTCTTCAGAACCTTGTAGGAGTCTGCTCAGTCCCTCCATAGCACCGAGTCCTAGACTGACTCCCAGGGAACCAAGACCTCCAAGTCCGGGGACCCCTTGGATGCCGCCGGCTGCCCCTAGGCCTCCAATCATTCCTAAAATGGGCTCCATTAGCATTCGTCTTGTGAGATCCTCTTGCATACGCTCCTGGAGACCTTGTAAGCTTTCGTCAGATCCTGCAACTTCTTCATTCATTTTACCTGTAATAATAGACACCATGACGTCAGGGCATGAATTTGAATCATTCTAGAGGTCAGGATAATCGAACCGATCGAACGATATCGGAGCGTCTTGCACGTTGGACTTTAAATTTGCCAGGAGTAAACTTGGCTGAAATCTTATATAAAATATGAGATTTTTCTGTAAAATAGTCATTACAGGATGGTCTAAGATAAATTTTTTTTATTTAGGCAATAATGTTAAAAAAAATTACTATTATTTATTAATACAGAAAGAGCTCTTTAAATTGGTTATATTAATTAACTTTATTATAAAATAACAAATAATAATTCACTTGGTATGGGTATATGTATGGGTGCATGTATGTATGGGTGCGACTGTAAAACTCTGTTCAATAGTGCGAAAAATACAATGTCCCCAAGAGTGCACTAGACGGCTTATAAAGTTTTGTTCCATTTCTCCTTGTTAGTGAGATTCTTAAAAACACTGATAGTGAGATTATTTTTTTTTAACGTAAATCGTATTTAAATCTGACAAAATAAATATGTTAGTGCCAACATCTAAGCAAGCTTTTTTTTTTTTATTTTTTTTTTTTTTTTTTTTTTTTTTTTTTNAAATACTGACATGACATGGAAGATTTATAAATTTTACACTCTAAATATTACAAATGTCAAGAAAAAATAATACTTTCTTTCAAAACGTTTTGCCTTAAAAGCAGAGGTGTAGCTATGATATTTTGCGCCCGGGACGAACGATAAAATTGGCTCCCCAGCCCCCTCCCCGTTTAATCACATTTTTCTATTACATTGCATAAAGAATAATAATAATAATAATAATAATAATAAGACGTCTTATATAGCGCGTTACCTCAGCCTAGGGCTGGGCTCACCGCGCTGTACATAAAAATTTTTTTTTCAAATACAATTTAAAAAAACAACAAAAAAACATCATTTTGGCGCCCATGTATCTTGGCACCCGGGTACATATGAACGCCCCTTGTCCCTCCCATCGCTACGCCTCTGCTAAGGTCAAGCATTGCCGCCGCCATTGTTTGACGGATTATTTCTAGTTTAGCTATAAAATTCTAAACGCACCACTGATTAATAGATACACAAAATCCAAGCAAACAATCTTGACAAGAGATTTGTGTTTAAGCGTAATTACAAACGAAAAACACACACCAATGTATAACGGTGAACACAAAGAGCTTGTTCCCAAGCGCAGTGACCTTATCACCTGCAAGAATTCAACAATAGATTTTGGTTTAAATAGAGTTTTAAGGATATTATTATTTTTTTCATTTGTTCTATATTTGTTCTTTATTTGTTCTTTATTTGTTCTTTATTTTTTCTGTATTTGTTCTTTATTTGTTCTTTATTTGTTCTTTATTTGTTCTTTATTTGTTCTTTATTTGTTCTTTATTTGTTCTGTATTTGTTCTTTATTTGTTCTGTATTTGTTCTTCATTTGTTCTTTATTTGTTCTGTATTTGTTCTTTATTTGTTCTTTATTTGTTCTTTATTTGTTCTTTATTTGTTTGACAGTTTTAGTTTGTGATGGACGGTGACAGCGTTTACAAGCGTGTTTTGTTTCAGCGCGTCACCTGGTCTGCAAGAAATCTGAACATTAAGTATTCCTTTAGCATGATTTGTTTTGTTGAAATGATGCACTTTTTTGTTTTTCTTGAAAGTGATGTACTTTTATTATTATTTTTTAAAGTGATGCACATTTTTGCTTAGTTAAAAGTGATGCACTTTTTTGTTTAGGTAAAAGTGATGCACTTTTTTGTTTAGTTAAAAGTGATGCACTTTTTTGTTTAGGTAAAAGTGATGCACTTTTTTGTTTAGTTAAAAGTGATGCACTTTTTTGTTTAGGTAAAAGTGATGCACTTTTTGTTTAGGTAAAAGTGATGCACTTTTTTGTTTAGTTAAAAGTGATGCACTTTTTTGTTTAGTTAAAAGTGATGCACTTTTTTGTTTAGTTAAAAGTGATGCACTTTTTTGTTTAGTTAAAAGTGATGCACTTTTTTGTTTAGGTAAAAGTGATGCACTTTTTTGTTTAGTTAAAAGTGATGCACTTTTTTGTTTAGTTAAAAGTGATGCACTTTTTTGTTTAGTTAAAAGTGATGCACTTTTTTATTTAGGTAAAAGTAATGCACTTTTTTGTTTAGTTAAAAGTGATGCACTTTTTTGTTTAGTTAAAAGTGATGTACTTTTTTGTTTTCTTGAAAGTGATGCACTTTTTTGTTTAGTTAAAAGTGATGCACTTTTTTGTTTAGTTAAAAGTGATGCACTTTTTTGTTTAGTTAAAAGTGATGCACTTTTTTGTTTTCTTGAAAGTGATGTACCTTTTTTGATTCGTTGAAAGAAATATACTTTTTCTGTTATTTGTTAAAGTGATGCACTTTTTTTTTGTTGAAGGTGATGTACTTTTTTCTTTTTAAAGTGATGTACTTTTATTATTATTTTTTTAAAGTGATGCACATTTTTTGGTTAGTTAAAAGTGATGCATTTTTTTGTTTAGTTGAGAGTGATGTATTTTTTTTTTTAAGTGACGTACTTTTTTTGTTATCTGTTAAAGTGATGCAATTTTTTGTTTTGTTGAAAGTGATGCACTCTTTTGTGTTTTTGAAATTGATGTACTTTTTTGTGCTGTTGTTGTTGTTTTTTTTTAAGTGACGTTCAGCTTCGTGGCTATTATAAGACTGACCTAAGATGGGGAGATGACTCTTGTAGTAAGGACCGCCTGACGATGGCGTGACACACTTGACGTCCAGGTTGCCGTCGTGGCCAACCCTGTAGTTCCTCGCTACGCCGTTGGTCCACTGGACGATGACCTCGGAGCGAAAGGTCCCGCCAACCAAGAACAGCACCCCAGAGCCGCTGTCGTGCATCTTCATCACCTTGCCCGTGTTTCCATCGCCACCTTCGCGACAGTTAAAGTGTTTTGATTTTTTTAATGCGTTTTTTTTTCTTTTTAAATCATCATATAATATTTTGGTAAACATTGGTCAAATTTATTATAATCTAATGATTAGCCTACTCATGCCCTTATGAAAAGTACCAACTTGTCAAATAAATTCCAAATTTTTTTCTGCTATAAAAATTAAATAAGGAATAAAGTAAACAGCCACTAAAAACAAAGCTTTTCGTATAAATCTTTTATGCATTTTTTTTATTTGCATTTATAGAATTGTAAGCAATTTATCATTTATTAAGAAGCGGTTTTATGTAATGGGTAAACTTCTGGCGAAAACACGTTTCATATTTCCTTCATTTTCCCTCTTCAAAAATCCATTTTATTTTTACGACATCCCCAAATACGTCACAAATTAATGCAAAGCCCTTAGCAACAGCTACACAATTAATCTCCACACCAAAACACGCTCCCATTGAATTAACATCCCCTCAACCCATGAAAAACAGGAAAAACTGATTTTTGGGATTGGAAGTGGAGCTCAATATTTTATAGATTATATTGTCATCTGCAACGAGTCTATGTGCCAAAGTTCAGTGTCAAATATTTGGCCTGGTGTCAATTATTTCGTCGTCTTAGGTCTTATGCTGATGGCGACTATAGTTGGTGTCTAATATTCTCATGTCACAGCTTCCACCTGGTCTATCTTCAGTGGTCTTACCACTCGAAGCAAACAACGGTAAAAGGGATCCTTGATATATTACTGGTTTTATTTCACGGAACTCGAGCACATCCACTTGGTAAGCTACACATCGAAGTTCATTCATAACTACATCTGTAGAACACTATTCCATTTAGGCGAAACATCTCACAGCGAGCTATGTGAACTATCGCTGTCGCTCACTCTATCTCACACTCAAAACTCCTTAGTTCACTCTCTCGTCCGCGAACATAATACAACCACCCTCTGAATCCTTCATTCAATCTCTCTGTGTATCCCCGCTCGACCCTCGTCGACACTGACAATCTCACGCCTCGTTGACTCCAACTTGCACTCGTCCGTGACATGAAAAGGGTCCACCCTCGCCCACTAGCCCCATTTGTCACCAATTCAAATCCCACACACTGCGTCTGACTTCATGACGTTGACATTCAGCTCAAAAAGGATGACGGGAAGTGGGTCATTTAGCCTTCCGACGATTTTGCCACAAGCGCAAGAAACGAAGCAAAGTTAAGACAAAGGGTTTAACAATGTTTGGGGCCGGGACATTTTGTCAACATTAAGTGCCGGTACGTTGAAGTTTATTTAATTAATGCTTGCCACACTTCCTAGTTTAAACTAATGACGTCGCCACTGCGATATAGGGCTTGTCATTTAATGGCGGAAATCTATTAATAGAACTGATGTCACCATTACTGATCATCCGGGTACTCAGCGCGGACAAAATGTCAACACTGTTCAGTATTGCTATGTTAGCGAAGTGTCCCTGACGCTTGTTTACAACTCTGTTTTACGAAATATTTTACACATTTTTTTTTTACTTCTATTTTCTGAAATGGGTCTTCATTGCGTGAACGGCATATATAACCGTAACTCTAGATACAAGGAGCGCCCGAACGATATGCTGAAACACACTATAAGCTGCCATGTTTTAAGCAATATCTGTCCGCCGACCTTCTAAAAATAGTACGCTATGACGTTTTCCGGTCTGAGAAATGACAAAGCCTATTGATGCTGACGTGACTTGGTTGTGTAGCGTAGTATCACTCTTCGGTTTCTTGGCGTGGGTGCATAGAAAGAAAATAAATAGCGGAACAAGGTATGTTTTAGGCTTGAGGAAAAAGTATAATACAACTAAAAGGAAGTTTCGGCTAAAAGCATAGAATGAGGAGGGCCACGTTTTAGATATAATTCAATATTGTATATGTCTTTTATTAATCTCCAGGTATTACGATTAACATGTATATGGGGCGACAAAGCCAAAAAAATCGCCCGGGGCATCGAAGCCAAAGACCACGCGGGGCGTCACAAACTCTAGCCGCCCAATGGTTATGTTCTTTCATTTTTCTGTGACAAGAACTATTTAATACGAGCAAGTTCCTCACCATCCTGATTCTCCCATCTCCAATCAGGTCCTCGACGCACGATGGCACCAGGAAAGATTCCCTGGGCTTCACGCTTGTCATTCTGGCTGTCACATCTCTTGGGTACAGGAACGCTAGATTGTGGTGAGAATAACATATGTTACGAGCAAACTGTCGGTACAACTCTTTAATAAATGTGCAACCATTGAAACGTAAAGTTGTTCTATAGTATTGCAATAAGATGTGATCAATTTTGTAAAGATTCTTAACGTTTTGGGGAACAGCATTTGAAGATTATCATTTGGGGACCCACATTTGGAGACCCCAATTTAGAGTCTCAAACTGGGAGATCCACATTCGGTGACCCCCTAATTTAGACGCCCAGACAGAGAGACACCAATCTATAGACTTCAGACTGGGAGACCCACATTCGGAGACCACAACTTAGTGACACAGATTTTGAGACCCACATTCATGAACACCCTTTGGAAACCCTCTTGAATAGACCTACATTGCTGACGGGCTGGCATTTCTTATTTTTCAAAATGATTGAAGATAACATGTGCGTCGATTACGACCACTATAACTTCTTTTACAGCCGTGCAATGTGTCAAACTAAGCGTCATAAATCTTGACGTTACAAAATCCAAAAAAAAATTCGCGCACCAACAATAGAGATTATATGTTACGGCCCGCTATTTCTAGCCTCTAGCCAAAGTGTTTACCCCGCAGATCTCCGAGTGTCTTGTCTCTGGAAGGCATGGGACAAGTCGTGCTTGTCGTTCATGTAGCATGTGGTACACAGCACGGCGCCGGGACATTGGGCGCACGTCCACCTGAAGCCTTCGATGCCCCGCTTGTGGCACTCCACACATGTTATAGCTGCCTCATGCCTCACACCTGTTCATTGAAAAAAAAAATTGGGTGCGTTACTTGACTAGATCCATTAACAAGTGTAAAATATTGTCATCAAAGAGAAAAGTAAAGAAGGAAAAAACAAAAAAAGGATTTTTAAAATACCTTCTACACATATCGTAACTAAAACTGCCGTTACCTTACAGTTGAGGCAAAGGGTCACCAGAACTCTTTCAATATAAGTAATTAAATCAAGGCACTGTTAGTGCAGAAAAATTATTAATAGATTTAAATTTTGGAAATAAATAATTTCATTACATCTTCAATTTTCCGAACTCCAAATTTTCAAAACGGCGGTTATCCGAACTAATTTTGTTGGATTCTTTTTTTTTTTTAAATTTTAACGTACATATTGCGAATGGCATTGTTGGTAAAAAAAAAAAAAAAAAAAATAAATTGGTGAAAAAACAACAAAAAATTTTTTTTTTTAAGAATACGCCAACCACCGAGATCTACACTCTTCCCCAACACACCCCTCTTCCAATCAATTTTAACGTAAAAATTGCGAATGGCATTGTTGGTAAAAAAAAAAAGTAAAATATACATTGGTGTAAAAACACCGAAAACAAATTCTATTTCAAACCGTATTTTAACAACAACCCTCTTATCCAGATACACCGTTTATGATAACTGTAGATGACAGAAAAGGCAGGTGAGCACCACGCGTGTGTAATGTACGAATATTTTCTACTCTATGGGCTGAATTCTTTAACCCAAACCTTTCCGTGGGAATGTTCGATTATTCTAAAAACTGTTTATCCGAAACAACATCGATCACAATGAGATTGAGATAAGTGGCGCCTTATTCTATAATTTTGTTTATTTTTTTTTCTTTAAACGAATATGCTTTCATTTCAACGCGTTTGTTGTCTTCTGTTTACGACTTTGTGTGGCAAGGGTGTCAAGTTTGTGGGCCATTCTATAATTTGAACGTCTCTCAAATATCCTCAGTTGTAATTTTAAACGTTATCTACATGGTCAAAGTTGTATCGAAACTCAAAAATTTTCTAAGATCGAATAACCCACGGATTATTAACCAAGGTACGCGATATCCATTTGGCGTTTGTTTGAAACTAAGTTAAGGTAAAAATGGCGGGAAAAAATCAACAATAAAAATTTTACGAATCTTACCATATTTTACGAATCCTAACGTAGTTTTACGAATCCTACCGTAGTTTTACGAATCCTACCGTAGTTTTACGAATCCTACCGTAGTTTTACGAATCCTATCGTAGTTTTACGAATCCTACCGTAGTTTTACGAATCCTATCGTAGTTTTACGAATCCTACCGTAGTTTTACGAATCCTACCGTAGTTTTACGAATCCTACCGTAGTTTTACGAATCCTACCGTAGTTTTACGAATCCTACCGTAGTTTTACGAATCTTACCACACTGAGCGTTGTCGAAGACATAGAGGTCAAACGCGTCCTCGTGTCCAGCTCTGTACTCGTGCTTCTCCCCCGAGTCCCAAACAACGGTGACGTACTTCTCGGGAACCTTCACCCCGTTCTGGCCACCGACTTCCGCCACTGTCCCCACGTGACCTTCACCACCGTCCTGGTCCTCGTACGTCCAGTCCGGTCCACGGACAACACGGAGTCCTGCTTTCATGTTGTCTAAACCGGAGGGAAAGGACAAAAGTCGATCACTGCTTAACTGGATTTAGAGTTTTAGGGTGACAGAATCCTAAATCTTTATTCATAGACATTTTTTTATGACAGAAAACTAAAACTGCTCATCATTTAAAGATGGTTCGTTTAGTTTTGTGTTGTGTGTGTGTGTGTGTGTGTGCGTGTGTGTTTGTTTGTTTGTTTTTTTTTTTTTTTTTTTGTGTCAGAAGCCTAAATCCTTCATTATTTTTTTTTTTTTTTTTTGTGACAGAAGTCTATATCTTTCATCATTATCATTTAGTTTGTGCCAGAAGCCTAAATCATTCATCATTATCATTTAGTTTGTGCCAGAAGCCTAAATCATTCATCATTATCATTTAGTTTGTGCCAGAAGCCTAAATCATTCATCATTATCATTTAGTTTGTGCAAGAAACCTAAATGGTTCACACTTTACCTAAATTTGTTACGTAAACGTAAATCGTTCATCATTAACACTTTGCTTATGACAGACAGCATAAATCGTTGGACGCTAGCCAAATATGCAAATTACATGAGCGTGTATTGTAATATAGCCTTCAGTTTTATATCTTTTTTTGTTTTATTTAAATGTATCTTCATCGTCATAAAGAGTTTAAAACTTTTTATTTAAAAAAAAAATAACAATTGCTTAGCCAAAACACTTTGTCAATTATTTTAAAATATGAAATTACTCTAAGAACATTTCTGTCACGCGTTTAAAGCTGTGTGACTGCACAGCCATTTTCCTTTGAAGAGTGTTTTAGAGTCATTGAGGCACAGAAATGAAATGTATCGTAGTTTGAAAAGCAAATTGTGTAAATGTTTCGTAATTTATATATTAATCATTTCAAACAGTTATTATGAACAGTTTTTTTTTAAATTTCTTTACATAGTTGTATGTCTCTATTGGAGACGGTAAACGATGGTTTGATACCCATACAAACCAATGAAACCCTGTAGATCTGTTCTAACTCGACAATGAGTTGGGTTGTTTGTTGTTTGTTTTTGTTTTTCGTTTTCTTTGGGTTTTTTCAGAACTTAAAAGTGTTGATTAAAATGGCGCATTCATTTCGCATTTATTTCTTTACAACACTTAAGGCTTAAAGGAATGTAACTCGTGATCTTCAAAACATACCTTAAAGTTTTGAACAGTGACTTGGCATTTTCCGAGATTATATCGGTACTAAGAAAACGGGAAAATCCAAATCGTCTTTGTGTTTTTTCCACGAATTTGGTGTTTTGTTTACGGTGCGTTGTCAATGGTAGATACAAGACCGATTGGAAAACACCTGGTGCTATCGTGTCTTATCAACGTATGTATAGCCTATCGATTATTTTGGATGGTCTTTTTTGAATGAAAGGGATACGTTTGCGGGGGTGGGAAATTGCAGTCGTTAGCAAAATGGAGTGGCAGTTGAATTCTAGAGTGTAACAAAGCTAGCTAAATGAAACAAAGGTAGACACTCTACAGAGTATACGTTCAACAATGGTTGACATTCTACAGAGTATGCAATTCAGCAAAGGCTGACATTCTACAGAGTATGCATTCAGCAAAGGCTGACATTCTACAGAGTATGCATTCAGCAAAGGTTGACATTCTACAAAGTACACATTAAACAAAGATTGACATTCTACAGAGCATGCATTCAACAAAGTTTGGCCTTCTACAGCGTATTATTATATATTCAACAAAGATTGGCTTTCTACAGAGTACACATCCAACAAAGGTTGACATTCTACCGAGTATGCATTCAACAATGATCGACATTCTGCAGAGTATGCATTCAACAAAGATCGACATTCTGCAGAGTATACATTCAGTTAAGATTACAGTACACTGAAGTCGTTCTTTTATTTTATGGAAAATTGACTAAAAACCCTAACCCCAGACACGTGATCATTGGGTTAAACGTATTCCTAATCCGGTTATAGGAGAAAACGCCTTTTAAAAAAAAACATACGAAAAATATTTGAAATCCCGCTTAAACAAAGATCACTTATTGCTTCTCATATCCTAACACCATTTTCTTGTTTCTTCTCCTATCCTAAAGCCATTATCTTGCATTAATAACACTACGGATTAAAATTGATTACCCTTGACCACCAAGCAATGACCATTGCTATACACTACCTCAATGAAACTAATTTCATTATCCTTGTTCTCTTTTGGAAAAAAAATAATCATTTTTTCAAGCTTTCCTAACTGTAATTACATGGGTTTAATATGGTCTTAAATTACGGCCCAAATTAAAAGAAATGTCTTCAGAAATACTCACTGCATAAATGTCGAGTCTGGTTGTGCTGTGTACTTCCGAGCTGATTCACACAAGCAGATGTCTGTTATTATATATCGGTCTTTATCAGTGAGACCAAAAAAAGACACAACGGCTACCGAGTCAAGCATGGAAAACCCGATATGAAACTAGACTAGGCTTTACACATAACGAACTGTTGACTTGCTTTGGGGAATCTCCCTGACTTAAAATTAGAACTGATGGAGAGGGGGTAGGGGGGAGGGAAACAAAAAGGTTAACAGTTTTAAGGGTCGAAACCGGGAGCTTTTGGGAGGAGGTGTCACTAGTGTCCTAACTATGGGGTGCAACGGGGGCTGCAGCATCGGGCGGCAATTTTCTTTTTTAAAAAAATATTTGTTTTTAAAGTATATAATTTTGAGTGTGCTACGAACTAAATTTAGGGAGTGAACCTGGGGATGCATTGATACAGGATATGCCAAGGTATCACACAAAGTCTGCAAAACAGTGTGCTGTGTACTATAAACTTAAGTCATTGCATTGTATGAGTGTATAAGGGAGGGGGGGGGGGCTGCACATTATAGCAGTATCACATAGTTCAACCCTATGCACAAAGAGTGCTTTGGTGTAACCTTGGGGTCCATCGACCTAGAGGTTCTGTTACTAATTTTTTTATTGGCACCTTTATATAACATATTTTTTTTTTTAAAGGGAGAATCACTTGTTTCAGCTTGAGCCCCAAACAGCATTTAGTCAAAATGACGGTTAGTGCAATTTTTGGAGGCTAGCAATGTCTCAATGACGTCATTTGTTATACACGGAACAATAAATAATGTTAGTTCTTATTAGATACAAATTAATTGTATATTGCACACTTATTAAAAGCTTCTTAAATACCAGACAAAATAGGTTTATGTCTAAATTTTAAATATGATATCCCATAACGATACGGTTCTGTTACAGTGTAAAACCTTGACTGTGAATAAAAAAATCTACTGAGGAGAATAGTCCTTCTTATTATCTTATCAGGCGCTTGTACAAATAGATACTCAACTGGACACAATGAAACGTATAATCTCTTGCTCCTATGTCATCGCCTTTGCTGTTGGAAATGGGCGCTTGTCTGAAAGTAACGCCTTCAATATTATGCCAAAAAAGAAGGACGCATCTATTTAGTGTCCAAAAAAAAACGAATTTATTTACAAGATACGCATGCTTCCTAGCACTGGCAGGTGGGGCTACCTGTCAGGTGGGGCTACCTGGCAGGTGGGGCTACCTGGCAGGTGGGTGACATTGCAACCCACTTATTTGGATGTATTTTAGTACATGTAATATATCATTACAGTGCGTCCATGATTAACACAAGACTATTCAACATTACTAAACATAAAATACCCCATTGCAGTGCAACCGTGCCTAGCTCTGAATATTTAACATTTCTAAGCATCAAGATAAAGGCCCAGTCATAAGACTAACACTCTACGATATATTGAATGGCTCACTGTGAACGTTAAAATTAGCGGTGACTGAAAGCCTTATTTAGATCTTAAGAAACACACCGGCTACAGTGCAGTAGGTTTGTCTTAATGAGAACTCGCACGATTGGCTCACTACAAGATTTTGCCTTCATGCTTTTTTTTCTAGATACACCTTAATATTACTACAAAATAATCTGATTTCAATACATTGATAATACAATTTAAATAATTCCGGCACAAGAATCCCACCCATTACTTTACAGGTGTATCAGCTTGATCCGGGCGAATACATTCCCCTATAATAAGGAGTGAAAGATATTGAAGTCCATTTGTTCTCCCCCCCCCTTCAATCTGTCAGAGTTTACCGGGTTGATTCCCATGGACGTCATTTTGAGTAGGGCAGGATTTATAATGTGAAAAATCTATGAAGATATTCAGTAAATGTTGCTTCCGTGGTAATATTCCCTTAGGAAAACTGATTTTTGGCGCATGGCCCAGGGTTACGTCATTTAAATTGTTAGCATGTATACCTTTTAAATGAAAGTTAATATATTTTTTTTTAAACGGTTAAATGATCTCAGAAGACAGAATTATGGAAATCATGCTAATGTTATGAATAATCTCGGGGGGGGGGGGGGGTTAAAAAAACTTT
>CAXITT010000457.1:0-22685 GCA_964033795.1 Lymnaea stagnalis | reverse complement strand
GGCCCTTGTTTAAAATTCCACCCCCCCCCCCCCCCCCCCCCCCCATTCATTCTTCATAAATAGTTTTACGGTTGGTTGGTAGGTCTAAATATTTAAGATTTCCAAGGAAGTAGAACTTCGTTCATCGACATGAACCCACCCGTGGATGTGATGACGACAGCACACCTTTTTAAGATTTCTGGGCTCCAGAAAATGATGTTTGTGGTGTTTTTTATCTTATTCTTATTGTTCGTCCGTCGAGGATCGACGAGGACCATCGAGTCGTCTGGTGACTGATGACTTGCGCGGGTGACTTTTGTTTAAAGTGAGGAAGAGTTGCGCGGCGTCTACCTCACTCTCTCGTCCGAGCCCACCGTATCCAATGGCAAGACTCTACGTCAAGACGACGAGGGATGGGTTCGGTTGCAGGAATTGTCATTGTTTGCGCCTTACGGGACTCCAACTCCGGGTTTGAATTCAGAGTTCCCTTCTCTTAGATGAGTTGCCGACCAAGGGTTAATGAGTCTCATACAGCTTTTTGTCTAGGACAAGCTGATCGATTTTACCTAACTTTTCACGGACTGCTTTTGTGTTGTCGATTAACATTGAATTGAGTATATCAAATGTGTGTTGCGTTTTCGCTTCTATTGTTATTATTATTTTTTTTTATTTTAAAATTATCCGGATTTTGTAGTCAAATGGGAGACCCCCTTTTTTTTAAAAATCAACCAGGATTTTCATTTGGAAAACAAAATCATGTACAAATATGGAAATTTTAAATGTTTCAATAGGTTTGACAGAATAGCCTCTTGTCACTACACGCCATTGTAAATAAAACATGTCCTTTTACACCCACTTGCAGATTAGGTTGGGTTAATGGCACTCAGGGTTAAATCTAATAATGTGGCGTCCCTTCATCCATAGGGCGACTCAATGCACAAGCGTGATCCTCATTTACCAGCGTGATCCCCATTTAACAGCGTGATCCCAAGTTATCAGTGTGATCCCAGTTTACCTGATGGATCCCATTTACCAGTTTTATCCCAATTTACCAGCATGAGCCTATTTACCAGCGTGATCACAAATCATTGACAAGATCCCCATTTTCCAGCGTGATCCCAGTATATCAGTGTGTTTTCAACTTACCAGCTTGATCCCCATTTACCAGCGTGATCCCAATATATCAGTGTGATCCCAATTTACAAGCGTGATCCCGATGTGTCAGTGTGATCCCAATTTACCAGCGTGATCCACATCTATCAGCGTGATATCAATATATCAGTGTGATCCCAACTTACCAGCGTGATCCCCACGTGCCAACGTGTTTCCAATATATCACGACAATTGGTTTGTTTGGATTTGACAACCCTGCGTCGATGAGGAGAAGTGTGAAGCGCACTGAAGAGCTTGAGAGCAAAAAAAAGACGAAATAAAACAAAGGATGTGACCGTGACAGTTCAAAAAAAACATTCTTCTGACAATCAGAGGACAAGATGAAACATCAAGTTGAAAATTAAAACATTTTAAAAAAATTAAAGTCATCTCGGCACAAGGAGTTTGAAAACTACAGCCTATGTAAGCCTTTTCATTTAGAAATAACCGGTCACTGCCAGGCCGCCATACAGCTGGCCCAACCAGGACATTGTACGCATCAATCTGCATGGCGTGGATTTAGCCATTAGTTCACTGATAGTAATAACGAGTGTGGGGGAACATGGCTGCAGGATCGCGATCATGAGAAATGGGCAAATCGGTTGGATGGGACACGTTAGCCTGGGACGGCAACTCATCTAAGAGAAGGCAAACTGAATTCAAACCAGGAGCCAGAATGATCAATATATTGATCGTGGGACCTCATATATAGAACACAAAGAAGAAGAAATAGTAGAATGGTTCAGATGACCTTTGACACGCTGCACCGCAGGTGAATCAAATACAAATTTATTTATTTTTATAATAAGTTGTTTTTTTTTAAAGTGTTCTCACGTTATTATTTGATCCAGGGAATAACGAATGTGTTTGATCCAGGGAATAACGAATGTCTTTGATTCGTTATTTATTCAATTATGGTTTGTTTTTTTTTTTTGTTTTTTTTTTTTTTTTTTTTTATTTTTTTTTTTAAATTTTTTTTTTTATCCAGGGAATAACGAATGTCTTTGATTCGTTATTTATTCAATTATGGTTTGTTTTTTTTTTGTTTTTTTTTGTTTTTTTTTTAATTTTATTTTTAAAATATTTTTTTTACAGACTTTCATTCATAACAACAACATCATCAATTAAGAAAATACTCATTCACGAAATGATAAAAAATAATGGGATCAAAGCTAACTATCACCCGAAGACTAAAAGCCTAAACGCTACTGAAAAGAAAAAAAAACATGATGTTGAAACGTTAATTGATGTTTGAATCATTTTTTTCATTAGATAATCAATGCCAAAATACACGCATTGAGTCACATGGCCTTCAAGACAAGATCGAACTTTTGATAAGCGTTATGGAAATTTAAAAAAGAGCTTACACACAGCTCACAGTTTTATTTTATTTATTTTTTTTGTTTAACTTGGAAAGTCTAAACCACACAAACGTTGACCTGGCGCCTTGATACAAACCAAGTTTAAAATCAAAAACACAAATCTCTCTCAAAAACTTTGAAATTATTTTAATATGCAGACATATATGTACGAAGTATCAAAACAAATGTCTTTTTTTTTAAAATTAACAATAAAAGAATCATCTGATTATCATATCAAAATAGTGCAATGCTAGACGACATTTTATTTACGTGTTGATAGTGCATACGTACACATCATTTTATTAGAGTGTAAATATTTCAAGGATTACACAGCATTCTGTGAACGTATAATATTGGGGGAAATAACAAAATATAACTCTTGAGTTCCTCATCGTGTGACTTTTCTTTTTTCAATGCACATTATTTAAAGTATTTCCCTTATCCGGTTTAGTGATTTTTTTTTTAATGAACTACCAAAATGATAGCACGCATACAATTAACGATACAAGCAATATTAAAAATTGTTGAAAAGTTAATTTTTTTAAAGCTAACAGCAACCAGAAAATCTATTAATAAACAAATGTATCCGTTCATGAACATTAAAACACTAAAATGCCGTTTTATTAATATAATTAAAACGTCCATGGTTATGAGGATAACTTAAATACTCAGCTGGTGTAAGAGAATGGAAAGTTACAAGTAATGTTACACATCCTATTCTCTCCTACCACCGGTGCGTGCGTAGGCACTCCCCCCCCCCCAAACACATCGGTAATTACATCATGCACTTTCCTAACCATTAGTTACTACATCATCCACTATCTTACCATTGGTGGATACATCATCCACTATCTTACCAATGGTGGATACATCATCCACTATCTTACCATTGGTGGATACATCCTTCGCTTTCGCGCGTGCTTATATTTCATGGATATTTACACTTCCCAATTGTAATTTGATGTGTTTGCATGTGTGTGTCGAGACTACATAAGACGGGAGACCTTACACAGATCTTCTGTTACGTGTGTTAGTAAATTGAGGAACGTAAGTTACTGAACTTCAGAGTTCAAGTGTGGAAGCAAGGTTCTCAAAAAAAAAAAAATCTTATTTACAGCATTTCCCAAAAAAATTTCTGACAAATGTTTTAGGCTATATACGTCCGCATGAAGCTTTGGATATCTACGCGACAAATCGGGCACTGTACGAGAAGTTTAGCGCAGACGTAGCACGACGCCAAATGTCCACACGGGACAAATGCGACACACGCGTCACTGTCCATGCATATCTTGCACATGCGTTCGTCTTTTAGCCTACGGTTTTCTTCGGCCAGATTCGCCTGGTGATTGTCAGCATTAGCAGACGCACCGGCTGAGTCAGGTTGAGCGGCACTCCATCTGTCCGCCATCGGTGCAGCCGCGAATGATGGAACAGGCGTTGGCGTGGCTGAGGTGTGGGAGATCTCGTCCTCACGTATGTTCATGTTGAACACGGTTTCTATCAGGGCGTCCAGGCTCGTGAATTCACCCCGACCTTCTGCCCACCTCGTTTTCACGCATTTTTCCAGGATGTCTTTGGGTATGTCCATTTGGAGAGCTTCCTTGACTACCGCACTGCTCATGGGATCTCTGGCGGGACCCGTCGCTTCTACCTAGAGACGGCATTTCAAATAGAGTTTTTTAGGTCAAGTGATTCAATTAACATAGAACATGGTCGCAATCAGTTGGAAAAAAAAAAGAATTTGAAATGTGTTCAAAATTTCAAACGTATGACAACGGTTGGTGCTAGCCATCACAGAATGATAGCAACCACGATCGAGTTCTAGACCAGGAGTCACCAAACTTTTTTTTTCACAGTGGGCCGGAAAACTGACAAAATTCCGTGCGCGGGCCGAAAAATCATTCTGTACAACACTTGATTAATCCTGAAATCTAACTTGTGTAAAATTATCGCTAAAACAAGAGCTAGTGTGCATGCCCACGATCAGCGGAATTGGTTCACATGTGGCGGTGCAGTCCTTGGTTTTAACAAATACCAAAACGAATTCGCATTTTAAAAATTCATAGCTCAAAAAGTACTAAAGAAAGAAAGTAGATGCTGGTTTCATTTTTTTTTTTTAAATTTCAACTTTGCTCTATATAACTGTAATATTTTTATAACTTTTTTGGATTTTTAAATTTTTCTTTTTTACTTAATTACCTAATTCTAAACACAAAATTTAAATTGTATCATAACGTCTCGTGTTCCAAACGTTTTATCAAGCAAATTCAAATACCGTCGGTGGACCTGATGAACTGGCGTCACGGGCCGGATTCCGGCACACGGGCCGTAGTTTGACGACCCCCCTGTTCTAGACCAGCGGAAGCATGGGAGTCGTCACTGGCATAAGCAGTCAATGTGCAAAATCTGTAGGTCAGGTTTATGTCCATATAATAGTCCCGTACCACAAATTGGGGGCGGCCACTGCTTCTAGCCAGCAGACTTCAAATCTCTTCAAGCGTGCTCAGATCAGTTAGTTTTGTTTTTAAAAAACTATCGTTCCCAAAAATGTATGTATGTTAAGTTTGTATAAATTATAAGAAATCACAGTGATGACAGTTTGGTATTGTTAAACCATCTTTAATATGCAAATTAAAATATAAATTATCCATTAAGTTTTTATATCTACTTGCAAAACAAGAGGATATCCCTCCATCTGATCCATGTGTTCCCTCCACTCTCTTTCTTTCTCTCTCTCTCTCTCTCTCTCTCTCTCTCTCTCTCTCTCTCTTTCTGTCTCTCTTTCTGTCTCTCACTCCATCTCTCAGCCCCCTTCCCCTCACGAGCTTTCAAAGCCCCTTTTGAGTCTTTGGGTTTCTTTACATAAATCAATCAACAAACAAAAATAAAATATAAAAAATCAGGAAGTATAGATCACTCAAAACATTAAACATATGAATAAGCTGGTTTACCCTGGTGAGCACATCCTGATTATAATACCACTTTTTGCCATCTTCATACTGGACCACGACGTCATCATCAGCATCAATGGCGACCACTGTACCGGTTAAACACGTGTACTGTAAACAAACAAAAAACAAAAAAGAAACAAAAAAATAAAATTTGCAACTCCGTTCCATAACAACCAGATGGCTTTCTTATATAAATTGTCAGCAAAGAAAAGAACAACCTTGGGTTTTCATTAGGGATGCTAATATCGGTTTCGGGAAACCGGTTTTAAACCGTTAACCGGTTCTTACAAGGCATTACCAGCTACGAGCTCGTTACATTTACTGCAGTTGTCTGCCCCGATTCGGAGACAAACGCAGAAACACATTTGGGGCAGACAGGAAGGGGAGTGTCATTTCTAAGGCCGGAAAACGTCACATCGAGTACGTAACGTTACTATTTTTAGACAAGGTCTTCGTAAGACGTAGCTTCTAACAATGTATGTCCGCATAGGTATAGTATATGGCAGTAACAATTTGTTTTCAAAATCTTTCGTTCAATCAAGTTGTAAACACGTTCCGGTCTAGGTTGGGACTCCCTACGCCGGCTCCTAGTCACTCAGAAGAAAACCTGTTGAGTATTGGCCAAACGGAGAAACAGGATGTTTTTTATTAATATCTTAATGAAATTGGCCAGACTGAATGCCCGTATGTTCTATTGATAGATTTCCGCCATTAAACGACGAACACTATAGGGCTATCATTTATATGTTCAAGTCAATGTTTGCAAATGATTTTTTATGGCAGGTATCAATTTTCAAATCCATGATGAATGATGATGGTGATGAAAAAATCTAAATGAAATTCCTCAAGTTTTCTCATTTTTTTTAAAACAAATATTTAAAGAAGTCCAATAGCGAGTAAATTAAAAGCCACAGGTTTGAGAGTCAAGAACTAAGTTTTAAATTTTGTTAAGATTGGAATTTTTAAAAATAGGACTATGGTTACGAACACATTTTTTGTAAAACAGAGTAGTAATTGAGACAATATCATCTCTCAGACTGTATAGTAATAGGCACAGTACCATCCCTCAGACTCTATAGTAATAGGTACAGTATTATCCTTCAGAATGTGCAGTAATAGGAACAGGATCATCCCTCAGACTGTGCTCTGAAATGTTCTCGTTGGAACAGATTTCTTTTTTTCTATGAGCTCTCTATATAAACGATTAAGCCATTGCTGGGAACGTAATGTTATTAAGAGCTTACTGAAGTCATTTAACGTTGTGGTCAACATTCAAAGAGTCTTACCTGGGCCATCTCGTCTGCCCAGCCGCCATGGTTTTGTTGAAGCGCCTTCACCACATCGTTGTCAACCCTACACTTGACTTTCTCGCCAATTTTAAAATCACATCCCGAGTCAATGACTTGTCCTGTAGGTAACAGAGAACGTGGCGTACAGAGAACATGGTGTACAGAGACATTGCGTACACACATTACTAAATATTGCAATAAGTACACAAATTATATAAGGGTAAATAAGTCCCCATATTACTAAACGGTAAACATTGCAGTAACTATAGATATTAATTAAGGGTAAAATTTGCCAGATGCACCTCTGGTAATGTCCAGTTTAATTATCAAATTCTATTTAAAGCTGCAAAACATACCATAGAGTCGGCAGTTTGAATAAACAGTTCAAATACTGACTTTGAGTCTAAGAATGCTATAGAATTTTTGGCTAGCCTATAAAACTTCTTGACTATTATACTTGCTGGCTATTGTCAGTTGACGAATATTTGTATAAAACATGCCTAGACTGACCTAAAATTGGCAAATGGCTCCTGTAGTAGACGCCACCGATGGAAGCCTTGATACATTTCAAGTCCACTTTTCCCGAATGTCCCAGCCTGTAGGTGTTTTTTGTCCCGGATGACCACGTGACATCAGCTTCACTGTTGCCGGATTTTGATGGATCCCAGTCTTTGATTTCGTAAACTAAACCTTCACTGCCCTCTCCACCTGAGAAAATAAAAATCATGCCACGAGTCATTGCACACTTGTGTAAAAGATGATATTTAATTAGATAACAGGTCATGGATGCTTCTGGAAAAGACTACTATTAATTAGACACCAGAATAATGATGCTTTTAGAAAAAGATTATTGTTCATTGGACACCAGAAAATGGAAACTAATAAACTTCTAGCAAAGATTATTGTCATTTGGACAACAGATCGTGGATACTTCCAGAAAAGATTATTATTGATTGGACACCAGACCATGGATACTTCTAGAAAAGATTATTGCTATTTTTTTCACTAAACAACTGAAGACTTGTTGTAAAGATGGCAGTTAATGGCGTTAGAATGTGTGACAAAAATATACGCGCCGTGACCACGAGACATGGTGTGTGTGTGTTACTGTAACACTCAGAGGAAGTCGGCTTCATACCCACGTAAATGACAATCTTTTAATGAGCACGCATTTATTGGGACATGTTTAAACACGAGGCCTATCACGTGTTTTACAGATGTAGTCGGTTTCATGCCCACATAAATGGGACTCGTTTAATAAACAAGCATTGATTGGGTCATGGCTCATACTGTGCTTCATGCCCACATAAATGGAACTCGTTTAATAAACAAGCATTGATTGGGTCATGGCTCATACTGTGCCTTATGACTACATAAATGGAACTCGTTTAATAAACAAGCATTGCTAGGGTCATGGCTCATACTGTGTTTCATGCCCACATAAATGGAACTCGTTTAATAAACAAGCATTGATAGGGTCATGGCTCATACTGTGCTTCATGACCACATAAATGGAACTCGTTTTAATAAACAAACATTGATTGGGTCATGGCTCATACTGTGCTTCATGACTACATAAATGGAACTCGCTTAATAAACAAGCATTGATTGGGTCATGGCTCATACTGTGCCTTATGACTACATAAATGGAACTCGTTTAATAAACAAGCATTGATTGGGTCATGGCTCATAATGTGTTTCTAGCACCTATTCTTCAGAATGTTTGTTTTTTAACAAATCATTTTTGTACGACCTTATCTTGGCGTGTCATATGACGAGTTAGTCTAAATTTTAAGAGTTAGTCTGCCTTTTAATGTTTAGTCTGTCTTTTAATAGTTAGTCTGTATTTTAATAGTTAGTTTGTCTTTTAAAAGTTAGTCTGTCTTTTAACAGTTAGTCTGTCTTTTAACAGTTAGTCTGTCTTTTAACAGTTATTCTGTCTTTTAACAGTTAGTCTGTTTTAGGAAATATTCTAAATTTTTCTTTCGGAAGCCTACCCATTCAGCCACCCCAAAATTATATATATATTTTTTTTTCCTTTTCTTTTTTCTTTGAGCTTAAATTTAACTAACCAAAAGAATGAGCCCTCACCGTCCTGATTACCGTACATCCAGTCCTGCCCGCGGCACACCTTGGCCCCCACAAAGATCCCTTTGGCTTGGACCTTCTCACTGTCACGTCTTCTGGGAACTTTACGACTGGAAATTACAAAGAGGGAAAAAAAGATGTTTAAAAAAAAAAAATTGGACAGTAAATGAAACATTGCCGCCAAGAAAGCTGCCTATGTCATATGAATCAACTATCATAGCACTAGGTGTTTTTAGTTGTGCTATGCAGATTTCAAGAGATATTATNTTTTTTTTTTTTTTTTTTTTTTTTGCAATCACACTTGACAAGCACCTTTATTTTATAACAAGAGCTCTTTTCTTGTTATTTTATTAATTGTTTAAATAACACACGCTTTTCGCTATTTCGCCATTATCAATTAATTGTTGGCTAAGCCTGGAAATATCCAAGGTGAACTAAATAACTGTAAATCATACAATAAGAATTCGAAAGAGGGAGAAAAAAAAAACGCAAATTCCCCCCCCCCCCAACCCCCCCTTTTTTTTTACGTAAGAATTTTCAAGTCTGGCCCGCCAAGGTGCTTGTCTTTGAGTTGAACACCTCCGATACGCCTGCAACAAAAAACACACACACATATAGTGTTGTGGGCAGCAACCGTCGGCTGGATCATGTTCGTTGAGAATTTTCTGTGTTGAGATTTTTTCGTGATTGGAATAATCCGTTTAAATCCCGGTGGAATGTTGAGATCAAAGTGTTTTAACGCTTATGCAAAGTTCTTAACACCGCAAAATGTTGAGCAATTTTTCATAAGAACCTTCACTTCAATCACGTAGGATAAGATTTTCAAAAATTGTGTTTTTCTTTAAAGAAATTAAGATAATAGCCGCAATTAAAAAGATTTCATTAATTAGCAAGGTTTAAAAATCTCCATGGAACTAAGAAAACAGTCTACCGTTTTGAACCCGGGCTGTCAATGCTCCAGAACTCGTGGCCGGTGTCGTGTTTATCTGTGCTGTAGCAGGTGGAGCACAGGTCGTAGTTAAAACAAACCATACACTTCCATCGAATTCCTTTAATTCCTTGTGTTTTACAATGATCGCATGTGGTCGACTTATGTTTAATGCCTGTGTAAATAGAAAAAAAAAAAGAAAAAGGGGGGGGGGGGGGGTAAATGGTCAATCCCCATGAAAATTGTGTAATTTACCATGGAATCTTTGATTTCCCTGAATATGAAATCCCCACCTTCTCACTGAGTATGTATGTTACTTCGCCCATAGCACCTTTTAATTTGGCAAAGAGGATTGATAAAGAGCTAAATATGACTAGTTTATTTCATTTTTTTTAATTTACCACTAAGTGGTAATGATGAACTTTTTGTTGGTTCTGTGTGTATGTGTCTTTATTTCAAAGGGAGTTAACTATCTTTATAATATATAAGGATGTGTTCAATAATTTCACATTGTCGTGATGAGGAATACATAGTTAATGATAATACACATGTTCACACAAATATTGTTGACAACGCCTAAAGAAATAGGTTCAACATTATCTTTTTTTGTTAACCAACTCACCGCCCGGGGCGTTGTCGTAAACACGGAGATCGTGCGCCCCTTCTCGTCCGGCTCTGTACACGTTCCTCTGCCCGGAATCCCATAGCACCGACACACACTTCTCGGGGGGCTTTGAGAGGCCGGGCCCACCGATGTCCACAACGGTCCCGAGATGGCCCTCGCCGCTGTCCTGGCCCCCCCACTTCCAGTCAGGCCCACGGACGACTCGGCACCCGAGCAGAAGGTTGCCAGGTTGGCCGGCCGATGGCGTTGGTGAGGCTGGCGGCGACTCTTTCATGCCCTTTGGGATGTAAGGTTTGTAGGCAGATTTGCTTACATTTGCTAAGTAATTAGAATGCGATACGACCGTGATGACATGTAATCAGTCACTTAATGATATCCGACCAAAATATGCATTCAAATAACGCACTTTATAAGAATCCCAATAAGCGCAAACTTTTGGGAGTTTTTAATTTACGCGCCTATTGAACACGGCGTTGCAGCCATACATAAATACATGGTTACCGGAAATTTGTTTGCATGAAATTTCGTTGACGGAAAATTGATTGACGGAAATTTGATCGAACGGAAGTTTGGTCGCATCTTTTTTTTTTCAGTCGACACGTTAAAATGCTGTTTTGCTATATATAGTATAGTGCAACGAAATTTATTTCAAACAAATTTCCGGATACGAAAATACATACCTAAAGAATTATTCATTAAAAGTTCACTCTTTATATTATTCTTAGGTTCCTCTAAACATTCAACAAGCTTGCAAGTTTTTAACTTAACATTCCCCCCCCCCAAGGTGTACACGGACCTGGGGGGGGGGGGACAGTGACTGGTTTGGTGTTATGGCATCACAAGAAAACTGTTGGCATCATCATCTGTTAAAGGGGTAACTACAGTTTCAAATATCACAGTGTCGGCCACGAATTTCCATTCCTGGTTTAAGAGAAACGCACAATCCAGCATGTAACCCTCCTCTATGTTTTACGCTCATCGCCAACATTACTTGCGTGTCATTTCAAAATGCTATATTTATTTTATTAATAGGCAGTTCGTCGAGATGTTTAATTCAGTTGTGAGACCAGAATGTGGGAAGAAGGAGGACAGTAACAAGACTAGCCAGTTTTTTTTAAATATTTTTTTTTATTTTTTCACCATTACAGTAACTCACATCTCTAATGGCTTTTAGCAGCTGCGAGGCGATGAGCGCTTCAAAAGGTCTCGCCAACTGCTCCTGCATCAAAGCCTGCAAAAGTGGGTCTGCGTTTAAACTGTCGTCAGAACTGTCTTCGGCCATCTTCCCTGTCAAAGCATTGTTGTTGTTTTAAACACATTTCATATCAAACAATTCCTAGAAGTTTCGGGCCCATTCGACACTAAGTTTATTCAGTTTTAAATTTTAAATACATAACTCTATCTGTAACTAAGGTACAACCATCATGAGACAACGCCCCTTCACATAACACTATAATAATAGAGTTGTACCGAGAACTGGAAGATGACTCTTGTAGTAGGGCCAACCGGAAGCCGCCTCCACGCACTTTAAGTCGAGTTTCCCATGGTGCCCCACGCGGTAGGAGTAGGCGGATCCACTTTCCCACAAGACGCCGGCTTTGGTTCTAAACGTGGGATCCCAGTCACTGATGTGGAGCAGAAATCCCTTTTTGCCCTGACCACCTGCAACAAAGTAACACAGTCTTCACACGGATGATTTAATGCGTGTCTTTTGTTTTGGACACAGGTGAGAAAGGCGAGTTCAAGCTTATATCCCCGATTGTTCGACTTCACAGATCCAACCATCTTGATTGTATACAGGTCGCAAATTCGTATGGTCGGCTAATATGATGACCTTCTAATTTGAGACTCCTCACAGGTCTACATCCTGATAAGTTCAATCTGCTAGCAACTCGCCATCTTATTGAACGACCTATTAGGGGTATTAGCAACTCACCATCCTGATTGTACGATGTACTAACAACTTACCATTTTGATTGTACAACTTGCACACAACTCACCATCCTAACCGTAAATCCCAATAGCAACTCACTATCCTGGTTGTACAACAACGTAACAACTCACCATCAAGATTACACAACTTGCATACTACTCATCATTTTGATTGTACAACTTGCACACAACTCACCATTTTGATTGCACAACTTGCACACAACGTGCATACTACTCACCATTTTGATTGCACAACTTGCACACAACTCACCATTTTGATTGCACAAATTCCACAAAACTCACCATTTTGATTGCACAACTTGCACACAACTTGCATTCTACTCACCATTTTGATTGCACAACTTGCACACAACTTGCATACTACTCACCATTTTGATTGCACAAATTCCACAAAACTCACCATTTTGATTGCACAAATTGCACACAACTCACCATTTTGATTGCACAACTTGCACACAACTTGCATACTACTCACCATTTTGATTGCACAACTTGCACACAACTTGCATACTACTCACCATTTTGATTGCAAAAATTGCACACAACTTGCATACTACTCACCATTTTGATTGCACAACTTGCACACAACTTGCATACTACTCACCATTTTGATTGCACAAAATGCACACCACTCACCATTTTGATTGCACAAATTCCACAAAACTCACCATTTTGATTGCACAACTTGCACACAACTCACCATTTTGATTGCACAAATCCACAAAACTCACCATTTTGATTGCACAAATTCCACAAAACTCACCATTTTGATTGCAAAACTTACACACAACTCACCATTTTGATTGCAAAACTTACACACAACTCACTATTTTGATTGCACAACTTGCACACACTCAACTTTTTAATTGCACAAATTGCACACAACTCACCATTTTGATTGCAAAACTTACACATAACTCACTATTTTGATTGCAAACTTGCACACAACTTGCACACAACTTGCACACAAGTTGCACACAACTTGCACACAACTTGCACACAACTCACCATTTTGATTGCACAACTAGCATACAACGTGCAAACAACTCACCATTTTGATTGCAAAACTTTCACACAACTCACGATTTTTATTGCACAACCTGCACACAACTCAAATCATTATCTCACAAACTGCTCACAACTCAAATCATTATCTCACAAACTGCTCACAACTCACCTTCATGATTGCACAACCTTCACACAACTTGCACACAACTTGCACACAACTCACCATTTTGATTGAAAACTTCCTCACAACTCAACATTTTGATTGAAAACTTCCTCACAACTCAACATTTTGATTGAAAACTTCCTCACAACTCAACATTTTGATTGAAAACTTCCTCACAACTCAACATTTTGATTGAAAACTTCCTCACAACTCAACATTTTGATTGAAAACTTCCTCACAACTCAACATTTTGATTGAAAACTTCCTCACAACTCAACATTTTGATTGAAAACTTCCTCACAACTCAACATTTTGATTGAAAACTTCCTCACAACTCAACATTTTGATTGAAAACTTCCTCACAACTCAACATTTTGATTGAAAACTTCCTCACAACTCAACATTTTGATTGAAAACTTCCTCACAACTCAACATTTTGATTGAAAACTTCCTCACAACTCAACATTTTGATTGCACAACTTGCACACACTCAACTTTTTAATTGCACAAATTGCACACAACTCACCATTTTGATTGCAAAACTTACACATAACTCACTATTTTGATTGCACAACTTGCACACAACTTGCACACAACTTGCACACAACTTGCACACAACTTGCACACAACTTGCACACAACTTGCACACAACTTGCACACAACTCACCATTTTGATTGCACATTTAGCATACAACGTGCACACAACTCACCATTTTAATTGCACAACTTGCACACAACTCACCATTTTGATTGCAAAACTTGCACACAACTCACCATTTTGATTGCACAACTTGCACACAACTCCCCATTTTGATTGCACAACTAGCATACAACGTGCACACAACTCACCATTTTAATTGCACAACTTGTACACAACTCACCATTTTGATTGCAAAAATTGCACACAACTTGCACACAACTCACCATTTTGATTGCACAACTTCAACACAACTTGCACACAACTCACGATTTAGATTGCACAACCTGCACACAACTTGCATACAACTTGCACACAACATGCACACAACTCACCATCTTGAATGCACATCCTGCACACAACTCACCATCCTGATTATTCCAAGTCCAGTCTGGTCCCCTGCACACGGTGGCTCCTGGGAATATCCCCATGGCCTTTCGTTTCTGTCCTTGACTTTCACAACGCTTAGGAACTCTGACCCTGGAGTAGCGAATGCCTATACATCATATCATTTATTATTTTATTATTTATTATTATTATTCATTATTATTTTATTATCAGTTGTATTATTTTATATTTTTATTACTATTATTGTTTTTATTATTATTATCATTATTATTATTATCATCAGAATTTAGTCTTTATTAATGTGGTAATTTAAACATTAAATACCCATCAAGTATCATACAGTTGATATTAAACCAATCTGTTCAACCTTGCAAGAATATATAGCTAATTGGTCAATTAAGGAACTTCCTTATTCTTTATTTCTTTAGCGAAAAACGGTGTAAATAATGTTTAGTAACCTGGTCATGTCTGCTTCATTCCCCTTTAATAAAACCAATTTTTACCAGTAAATATGGTGACCAGTTGTAATGTTTCAACAACAAAATATATATATAATTTGCTTACTAAGTAATGATGTCGGGTCAGTTTTTGAGAAGTATGTTAGATTGGACTTACAGATGTCCAGTGGTCCGTTTTGAGAACGATGTTTCGTGGGACTAACTGAGAAAAGGTACGGTGGTAAGTTTTAAGAATGACGTAGCTCATGTGGCAACATTGAGGTAGTCGGTGATGAGAGGCAAGTTAAAATGGACTTAAAAAAGGAAGAGTACAGTGGTCAGTTTTGACAAAACTATTGACTGGACTTACAGAGGACAGCCTCAAGTGGTCTTTTTTTTTTCTTTTTTTTTTAGATTGGTGTCACGTGGGACTTACTGAGCGGAGTTGCCATTGTCGATTCTGAGAAAGGCGTGCGATGTGTCATGTTTGTCCCTCATGTAGCACTCAGTACAGAGATCGTAATTGTCACACACGTCACATTTCCAGCGAATTCCCTCAATACCGCTCTCACTGCAACTGTCACAGCTTACGCTGGAATGCTTGACAGCTGTGAAAGAGATTCGCAAACACAGTTGAGCCCCGGACCTAAGCCTGAAACCCGGAACGAGAATTCGGAAATACAGTTGAGCCCCGGACCTAAGCCTGAAACGCGGCACGAGAATTCGGAAATACAGTTGAGCCCCGACCTAAGCCTGAAACGCGGAACGAGAACCGGAAATAACGCTGCTGCGCTGCTGAAATGTCTAATTTTAATTTGCACATTAATTTAATTATTTTTTCAAAGGAGGAATTAAAGGGCCGGGGGGGGGGATATTTATAAATATTTATATTTTTCAGGATGGGAGCACATATTCTTTTGTTTGAAAAGAAAGCACACAAAAAACTATTGTCGCAGGGGGGTAGCTATTGTTTGTACCACCTTGGACGGGCAAAGACGTTTGCCATCCCATTCTACGAAAAAAAAACATTTCAGTTGTTTAAAAATGCAGCAATATCATATTAAGAAAAAAAATCGCCCAGGAGGAAAAGAAAAAAAAAAGGGGGGGGGGGCGCCACCACCGCTCTCAGCTTTAAACACCACAGCAATTAGAGTGGTTCCTGAAAATTAAAATTAAAAAAAAAGAAAAAATTATTTTAAAATAAAAAAAAAATTAAAAAAAAAAAAAAATTTAAAAATGCAGCAATATCATATTAAGAAAAAAAATCGCCCAGGAGGAAAAGAAAAAAAAAAGGGGGGGGGGCGCCACCACCGCTCTCAGCTTTAAACACCACAGCATTTAGAGTGGTTCCTGAAAATTAAAATTAAAAAACATGAAAAAATTATTTTAAAATAAAAACAACATTAAAAAAAAAAAAAAATTTAAGCCGCGAACATGTTAGCTTGGGCCTGCTGGTGTTTCTGTAGACACAAGCTAATGAATGGAAACAACGCCCGTTTTATGAGCTGTCAAAAGTGTAATGCTGTTTGCTCGGAATCCAGGCTTCTGCGAGACCAAGAGTTTTACGTACTTCCGCAGACGTCCTGAAATGGGTGCAGTGGGGCACATTAGTAACATCTGTTGACCGAATCCGAATGGTGGGCCCAAATTTTCGCGTTGAATCGTGGTTTCCCTGTCCTAGTATTTATTCTCAATTCAGTGGCTCATGACTTTAAGATGTGTCTAACAGTTTGCTGTTGTTTTTTTTTAATTTAGAAAAAAACATAATAATTTTTCAGCTTTTTGTTTAGAGACACTTTTCACGGGCTCGTCAAATGTAATTTGTTTCTTGATTAGTAGAATAAAATTAAAAAATAAATGCCAACCAACTTAGAATTATTTTTATTTATTTTTTTAAATATAATAAAATCTCCAAGTTTAAACAAAATTGTAATTAAAACATATAAATTTAACTTCACTGAAATTGTGTTCTTTTATTCCACAGCCACACCTTTACGAGAGCTGACCTTGCAAGAAGTAAAGGCGATTTAATAAAGGTCTTTCGAACAAATATAAAAGGCACCCATTTTCTGCATACAACGCAAGGGATGAACTTCAATTATTTTTCTTTTAAGCGTCCATAGAACTAGGCTACATAAAAAGAAATTGAAATATTTGACCTTATTGATGTTAATTTTATAGTCTATAAATTATGGTTGAAAGGCACCATACATAATATTTAGTACGTACGGAAGTGTGTGTGGGGGGGGGGTTGGGAGATTTTGCGTACAGTTGCATATGGGCAGGGGATGGGTCTAGGCAGAATGTGTATTCACAACATTGAATAGTTTATATTCTACTCACCACATCGACCATTATCAAGCACATACAATGCTCTACTCACCACATTGGCCATTATCAAGCACATGCAATGCTCTACTCACCACATTGGCCATTATCAAGCACATACAATGCTCTACTCACCACATTGGCCATTATCAAGCACATACAATGTTCTACTCACCACATTGGCCATTATCAAGCACATGCAATGCTCTACTCACCACATTGGCCATTATCAAGCACATACAATGCTCTACTCACCACATTGGCCATTATCAAGCACATACAATGCTCTACTCACCACATTGGCCATTATCAAGCACATGCAATGCTCTACTCACCACATTGGCCATTATCAAGCACATACAATGCTCTACTCACCACATTGGCCATTATCAAGCACATGCAATGCTCTACTCACCACATTGGCCATTATCAAGCACATACAATGCTCTACTCACCACATTGGCCATTATCAAGCACATGCAATGCTCTACTCACCACATTGGCCATTATCAAGCACATACAATGCTCTACTCACCACATTGGCCATTATCAAGCACATGCAATGCTCTACTCACCACATTGGCCATTATCAAGCACATACAATGCTCTACTCACCACATTGGCCATTATCAAGCACATGCAATGCTCTACTCACCACATTGGCCATTATCAAGCACATACAATGCTCTACTCACCACATTGGCCATTATCAAGCACATGCAATGCTCTACTCACCACATTGGCCATTATCAAGCACATACAATGCTCTACTCACCACATTGGCCATTATCAAGCACATGCAATGCTCTACTCACCACATTGGCCATTATCAAGCACATACAATGCTCTACTCACCACATTGGCCATTATCAAGCACATGCAATGCTCTACTCACCACATTGGCCATTATCAAGCACATACAATGTTCTACTCACCACATTGGCCATTATCAAGCACATGCAATGCTCTACTCACCACATTGGCCATTATCAAGCACATACAATGCTCTACTCACCACATTGGGCATTATCAAGCACATACAAATCATAAGCATTGTCTTTTCCCGTCCTGTAGTTTTTCCTTGTCCCCGAATCCCAGACGATGGTCGCCACTTTTTCAGCGCCGTCCGAGGCGACGACCGTCCCCACGTGACCTTCACCTCCATCATCGTCGCCATCTTTCCAGTTTGGTCCCCGGACTACGCGAAGACCTGGCTTCATTTTTTGTTTCTTTATGGGATCTGAAGAAAAGAAAATAACTTTTTAGACTTATTTCCTATATAATGTGTGTGTATAAAAAAATTATTTCCGGTGCTTCAAAACAAACCTGTTGGGCTCTTTTGACTGTGAGGATTGGAGTATTTTGGATTGTACGCCCTAATTGATTTTGATAGGATTGTAGGGGCCTTATTGCATATGGGGGTTCTTGGGATTGTAGGGCTTTGCTGAATTTGGGCCTCTCAACTCTAAGGATTGTTAGGCCTCGAGGAATATGAGGCGTTGAGGATTATGGGGTCATGTGGACTGTGAGGATAGTTGGGTCCTGTAGAGTGTGAGACTCAAAGGTCTGTTGAGCCCTGTGGTAGGTTTGATGCCCGGGAGTGTAAGCCCTTAGATTGAAATCGTGTTCTTACTTCAGGCCACAAACAGTGGGTTATTATACAGCAACATTTTGAAAGTGTGTAGGCCTTTATGGTGAATATGGTAGTGGGAGAATGGTCCATTCTGTATAAATTACGCTATTTCAAAGCATGGTGTAGCATTTCTTTTTTAAAATAAATAAATCCATTTTTGGTGCATTTTTTCATTGAGGCCTTTTTTTAAAAAAAGTCTGGTTATTTATTAAAATGTTTAAAGAAGCTTTAACTTACAGCTTATCAATTTCCATAATAATGACATGGAAGATTGGTGGAACAGAACCGTAAAAAGCAATGTAGCACTTGCCCATTGAGCAAGATATTATTTTTTATTTTTTTTTTTAAACAAAAATATTAGAGTGTTCAGTTTAAAATTTCATTGCTATATAGATATTTAATACAAAATGTATAAGAAATTATATTCTTAATAATTAATAATTAATTATAGACATATTTCAATTAAATGTTTGTTCGTTTTTGTTTTGGTTTTGGTTTTTTTAATTATTTTTTTTAATGATTTAAAAGACAAATACATTTGTAATTGTAGATGAAATTCAACAATTTCACATATCTAATATATAAGAATAGTCTAAATGTTTTAACACACCAACAACAAAATAATCATTATATAATCATTTAAATGTTAGAGACAGATAGAAACAAAATAAACTAACTCAATTGTTTTCTTTCGTTACCATAACTGATTTCTTCTTTTTATTTTTATTATAAATATTTTTTAAAGTTTGCCTTTTTTTTATCTCACTGTAAACAAAAATGGCGTCTACCGTACCAGTAGCTGAAAGCAAAAGACGACATTGCTTGTCACTGGAAGATAAAGTGAAACTACTTAAAGAGCTTGATGGAGGTGAAGATCAGAAAACGAGCCTGGCTCGAAAGTTTGGGATCTCAAAATCTACTTTATCAACAATTATTGCTACACGGGCGAAAATTGAGTCGGCATTTAGAACTGCTAAATTTTCACCCAACAGGAAAAGATTACGGGTTGGAAAATACAGCCGATTGGAAGATGGGCTGTTTTTGTGGTATGAGAAGGTAATGTCATAGTGTTATTGAAATTATTGATAAAAAATTGGGTCGATTTGGACGACGTCATGGAGAGCTATTGATTTTTTTAGTAAACTAAATCAGGCTCTCTCGAAACATGAATAAAATATTATAAATTAAAAAGCCAAGAAAAAGAATTTCATTAAATGAAAGGCTTACACTGGACCAAGTTGGTACTCCAACTCAAATTTTCAAATACATCTAACACAGTAAAAGGGCATATCATTGGAAAGAGCTGGCTTTAAGCTTTCCAATGACTCAAAGATAATCTTTCTATCATTTATAGGAGAAAAGTTATGTTTTTTTTAGTTATTTATTTAACCCCACTATTCAGCTTTGTATTTTACTTTTGAAACTGTGATCGCATTATTACTCTCTTGGTACTATTTTGCTTGTATCTTTTTGGCTATTAAAGTCATTTTCACAGCCTAGATATTTTTTACACTTAAATAGTAGGGGTGTGCCGGACCCCGGTCCGGAATCCGGTTCCGCCAGATTTTGCACTATCCGGTGAAATCCGGTTCCGCCGGATTTACATGTATCCGGAACAACCGGATTCCGGAATATACCGGATTTCGGAATTTGCCAGATTTTGTGACTCACCGGATCATAATCTGAAATAAAAGTAATTCTCTTTCCCGAATTTCACACGATCACGATACATTAATCGATTGTTTCGAGCGTTGAGCTTGTTTAATGTTTAATATTCCGTACATACCAGAGGCTAGAGTCAGCACCGCTAATAGTGGCCAATAGTGTAGGGACTTTGATAAGAAAATTTAAACTTTTTGTAAAAATAAACCAATGGCATAGTTGAAAAGATGTAATTTTTTAAAGAATTATAACACCAAAATCATATTTTTAGCTGTTGTAGTTTTAAAGTTATGAATTTTTAAAGTACGACTTGGTTTGTCATTTTTTAACATGGACTGCATCTCCACATTCTGTGATCTCATTCCACCAATCCCGTCATGCGCAATGACTATATAGTTTATATAAGGCAACGCATTCCCTGCCTTATCACTAAAATACTGTTTAGACTTAGTTTAAACTTTCAACTTTGGCACATGAATAATTAATTAAAGCTTTCCCTGACCAATGGTTTAATAGTTTTTGCACACGGCAAACTCTTATGAATGAAACTCTGAGGTAGTACTACGATACAGTTATGCAAGTGGCTGTGAATGGTTGCCAATGACAACGTGTTGCACACAGTAAATTCTGATCATTTATAATATGGATTCTACCGGGTTGTTAAAGCTCAAATTAAAACATTCCAGTTTAAATGTCTTTAAATGCATTCTGAAACACAAGTTATCAATTATTTTGATGTAAATAGTGATAATAAATTAATATTTCCTAAGTATCGTCAACTTCCGCCATTAAAAAGGGGGGCGTGGCCAACCCCATGGCGAAATTAGGTTGAGCGAGCTGCATAACCTGCTGCGAACGCGTAGAAACATGGCGTCTCTCGTAAGACACTTATCCAAATGGAACGGAACTCAAATATATATCGAAAGTACTAATTTAATAATAAATAGACACACACATCGGAAAATTAAAAACTCGGATTTTTTGGCGCCGATTGCGAATTCCCATACACAAAAAGTAGTAGTCCACCTTGACTTACCGAAGTATCTACCAATAGTACCAAAATCCGGAATCCGGGAGAAACCGGAATCCGGATCCGGCGGATTTCGCATAAGAAAATCCGGATCCGGTTGGAAAAAACGGATCCGGCACACCCCTATTAAATAGATAACTTTTAAACTAATAAAGCTACTGCAATTAAATTTTCAGCACAAACAAAAAATTTATATCTAAAAGTAAGGCAAATTTAAATTAAATAAAATGCTGAGCAGTGAATTTATGTAATATTAGAAAAAAGTATTTTACGAAAAGCGAACACAGCCGAGATAATTTTACATTAAAATACATAACTTTTAAACTAATAAAGTAGGTACTTTGACTCAAATTTTTAATATAGTCCTATTGCCATGAATGATACATCATTTTAAAGGGCTAGCTAGAAGCTTTATAACAACACCAATTTCATCTTTCTATCTTTTATAGAAGTGGAGTTATGAATTTTTTAGTCAAATTTTTTATGCCCCTTATATAATCTATATATTTTACCCCCAAAACGTGTGACCCAAATTTCTCATTTCTGTATTATTTTGCCCACAACATTTTTATTTTAAAGATAATTGTACCAAATTTTCAGGAGACATTGCTAATCTAATAACCAACACAAAGAACAATATAAATTTTACATTACATCAAGACTTTTTATTTTGGATAATTTTTCTTTGCAGGTATGTTGAAAAAAATCATGTCCAAAAAAATTGTAAAAGTTATTTGTAAAGGCAAAAAAAAAAAAAATACATGTTTATTGTAGTTAAACTAAATGTATGATTCAGTTATATTGCAAATAAATGCTTAGCTTTATAAAAGGTAAGTAGAAGTCTTTTTTAATACAAAATTAAATGCATTAAATTATAAAAACTATTCAAATCACCCATCACATATGAGTCGAGCATATGGGTATGTGATTAAATTTTAAAAGGGAATGGGGATGTTCTGCCTATCATTTTCTATGTAGACTCCTTTACAGACTTCTTGGTCTTGTTAATGAATCACAAAATTTCTCCTTCATAAACTTTGTCTTTGCCATCCT
>CAXITT010000456.1:639322-666614 GCA_964033795.1 Lymnaea stagnalis | reverse complement strand
ATATTTTGACCACCAGATGTCTCCAGAAGAAATGCTAAGAATACAACATCCCCATACACCAACCATATGTGGACTACACAACAGCTTAGACAGGAAATATCTGCAAAGTGCACTATAGAAACTTGGAGTTTCTAACAAACTTACCTGGTTTATACATGACGATGGCTACCTCCAAAAAAGAATCAAAGTACAGGAAGAGTACTTGAGGAACTTTCATATTAATCAGGGCCACTGAGTCAAGGACACTCACTGGCATGTATCCTATTTAACATCCCTTTAGAAAGCGTTATGAGAAACATGCATGAGCGCAACAAATGAACTATCACAAACAACTTCCAGAGAAACATACATGTGAGCACAGGATGAACTATCACAAACAACGTAACAGAATCTTAACCATCAGGACACCAACCAACTTTAAAAAGCCCAACCACTGCAGTACCTGGCATATGCAGACAACATAGCGTTACCGGGGAGACGCAGCATTGATGTAATTTAAGCATTCCATGAATTAGAAGAGTTACCTCTAAAGGTAAATGAAGCGAATACAAAGTGTATGTTAGCCGCATATCAGACACACAGGTGACAAAATCAAAGTAAACAAGCACACCAGAGAGTGAGTGAGTGAGCAAGAGAGACAGATGAAATAATGGCAGAGATGAAAGAAAGGATAAAAGCAGGCCATTCTTCTTATTTCGGCCTACATGAGCTAAAACTAGGAAGCAGAAATCTCTCAAGGAAAACTATGATGGCCCTATACACAACTTTACCTGTTCAATACCTGGAAAATCCTCAGAAAAATATACAGTCCAGTGTTAGATAATGATGGATGGGTATATATATCCCCTCGGGCTCTGGTAGACAAGTTTGTAGTGGCTTGCTGGCTAAAGAGGTGCTGCCCCCTAGCGCTAGACTGGGACCAAAACCACCATTATTGTGTGAGCCTGTGCTGGCAGACAAAGAGCGTGCATAGTATCTGCCGAAAATGGAAGCACTTAAAGGGCTACCAGCTGTGGAAAATCTACAGCTGGAAATAAAACGTCAGAAACAGGGTAGGGAGCATGATTACATGTTGCCCTTTAAGGATACGAGGCATGAGGTGGGTAGTGGCAACTCATGCCAATGGTTCTATTTAGATAGCAGTTAAGGTAGTTGTACCTAGGCAACCGTTTCGTCCCAGCTGCTTCGTAAATTAGTTTCAAGGTAGAAACCCACTGTAGAAATCTGTATCTGACGGCGTCGGGCGTTCCCAGGGATGGGCAGAGTAAGATTTTAGGATGTAAATACACCATCCCGACTCCTGATGCTGTGAGAGAAGCGTCACCGGCCTACCGGATGTCCTTGTGCTGGGGTGACCTCCACTGGTAGTCAATGGAGTGAGTGCGGGCTGGGGCTGTCCTGGCAAAGGGAAATCTCCAACGTTCCGCTACCCAGCCCGATAACTCAGGCTTGGGGAGTGAGGGTGTGTGTGCTTTGGGGAGGGCATAAAGAGCTAATGTACTAGCTCGACAGCCCGCTGATGCAATTTCCTAATGAACATTTTCAGTACCGGAACCATCTGTAGTTGCTGCAATTTAAATGTGCAGGCTGCTTTGGGCAAGAAAACTTGAGAGGATATTAGATTGTAGAGCAGCAAAAGTGATCTACAGACAGAAGCCTAGGGGTTAACGGCTCATCCGTCGACGAAGACTGATATGGATTGAGTTGTAAAGGACTAAAATCACCTGGAAGTGTAAAGTCATGGATCAGCTTAAAAGGGAGGATGTTGTAGAGCAGACCAGGCCCCTGCCCCTATGATGGGCTGTAGCACCTATGATGATGATGTCTGAATGGAAGGATGTGGTGAAACAAGCCAGGGCCCTAATAATGATCAGCATTAACAAATTGATCTGTTTATCTATCTCTATTTCTCCCATTTAGCGGCATACTTATTATTATAATTATTTAATTTGAATTTTTGGATGATGTTTAAGAATGATCAACACATAATTAAGTCTAGACATGGCTATAAATCAAAATTCAGCATGTACTGTAGATCCCTATTCAAAGGCCTATTTACACAAAAAATATTTCAATGGTATAAGTGGGCTTTTGAGTCGGTCACAGGAGGTTTTCACCAGGTACATTGATTCTATTATAGAAAACAATAAGATTGTGTCTGTGTGTGAGCATATGACTGATTCTGTTCAGTGTGGTTACGGTATATATATGTAGAAAAGTGAAGTGAGTCGCTGTTATAGATAATACTGAATGTTTAATAGTTTTAAGTCTTTTTAATAAGCAATTATTTTTAAGGTTTCGATGAAAACCTTTAAAATAATTTCCCAGCCAAAACTGAAAGAGTACACTAATAAGCAGATTACACACTTTTCAGGGTTTTCCTAGCCAAAACTAAGATTGTGGTCGGCTTAAGATCCATTTGGGAATAAATTTCCAAGATCCCAATAATGGCAAGTTACCTCAAGATTATTACCCAGTGTGATAAATCAAGCATCAAGTTAAAATGTGAAAAAATAAAACCAAAAATATTTTTTTTTAAATTAGTGGCATAGGTAATGAAAAATAAATACAATAAAAAGGACTGGATTTACCTGAAGTAAAATGTTGACCAGTCATTGTCCTGGCATGTCATGAGTCATCCTGCACATTCATCATAAGAGCAGCTGTGAATTCTGGCAGTGATGGGGGTCTTCAAGTGATCTCTGAGAAAACAACAACTTTAACCTGGAAGTAAAATAATACATTAATTAGTAGAAGACAGAAACTTTATTATATTAGAGCGCAAGCTTGCATTAATATGAAGACAATATCCTATGAACAATTTTAACCTGAAAGTTACCATCATAAAAAGTACCAAAAAAATTAGGGAGGTGGTGTTAAATGAACAAAAGAAAACCTTCAAAATGGTCATGTCAAGCTCAGTGCAAGATTTTAACTACAACTGCATTACAGTAATGAATCTTTAAAAATTTAAATAAGATTTTTTTGTCATAGATCAATGGTAATATAATTCTAACCTGCAAGATGTAACTCTTGATTATTACTACAATGATTTTAACCAAAAAAATGTATGCTTTAGCGATTGATGAATCTAAATATAAGAAACAATCCATCTAAATAGCTCTTTTGAATTTTTCAATCATTTCTTTTACAGCAAAAAATGCACTCAATATGTCAGAAGAAAATTTAGATTTTTTAGGAATTTTTATCTAATTTTAACTAAATTATGAATGTGCAAGACTTTACCCTAACCTAATCAGTGAAACTAACCATTCCAATACAGTCTTTTGATATTTTTTACATGCACTTGCGGGATTTATCTTTATATAAAGTGAATTCAAAGGATCAAGATACTAATATTTATTATTGGAAGGGGGATTAGGATGATGCTAGGTGTTAAGAGAAAATGTAAAGATATGAATATGTGTTTATTATGGCATGTAATTGACTAGGACAGAGGCTCCCAGACTGTGTCCAGCTGCAACCTGAAGTGTTAAAAAATTAATGGACTTAAAGCAAGCCATTTATAATTAAGTTGGTATTTTTTCACTAGTTCTCCAACCTACTTAATACTTGATACTCTGTTCTTATTAAAGTAGCAGTTGGTTTTGTGCAGTGTCTATGCTGCATCAATTAAATATTGTTTTGATAGAGTCAAGTGAAGTTAATGAGGTATGTCTTCTTGTATAAGTATAAGGTTTCAAAATCGATTAGATTGTTTAAAAAGTGCTATTTTACAGTGCACAAAGAATGTGGCTTATTAGAGCAAAATTGAAAAGACTTGGGTGCTGGATTTTTTCTTGGCCGACGCTCAAGTGGTAGATTACCTATAGAACTATATTTAAAATAGAATTAAAAAATACAATAAAATTATAAACATAAACGTATTCTTACTAGCTTTTAGCTGTACGTCACTTAGTTTCTTCAACGCCACCGGTTCATGAAATTCTTCAAAACATGGGACATTTCTCGATTGATAGTAATGGTTCTAACTCTAAAATGACAAACAGGAAATATCCGTGATAACCGTCACGTGACCAACTGAATATTATAATGCCCTCACGTGACCAGCCGGGTCCGAATAGCCAATTGCTGCTATAGGTACATATTTATCCCTAAAATCACATTACAAAATAATAAATCATAATAATCAAGTTTATTTCAAAAACACGCTTCATCCCTAATTACGGCTCGAAGCGCAATAAAATGCAAAACGCTACAATACAAAATCTACACACAAGCCAATGGACAATCAATACAAGCCGCTATACATCGAGGAATATGAGCAAGCCCCTTGGAAACAATCAACTTTAACTTAAAATTAAACAAACCATAAATATAAAGTTTTTTCGTATAAATCCTGTATAAAATGTAATATCAGGAAAAGGGGGTGGGGGGGGGGGGGTAAAAATTGGACAAACCATGCCTACAAGTAACGAACTTTTTGAGAATCCCAAATTAGATCTTTCACCCTCAAGGTTCGTAACCACACATTTTTTTTTTCCACGCACCTGAACTATATCAATATCTTAATGACCCGCACGTTTTCTACACCGCATTTTTTTCCCCAACAACTATTTCAGAAATTAAATACAAAAGAAAATATTACGCACCAGACGCACTTGCGATATTTAAAAAAAAAAAAAAAAAAAAAAAAAAATTCACACCCAAACCCACTTTGGAAATTTAAAAAAAAAAAAAAAAAAAAAAAGAATCTTATTTAGCGCAGAAATAGCGACAATTTATTTTATCCTCCCATTGAAAAGCAGGAAAAACGGATTTTGGGTGTTGGGGGTGTGGCTGAAAATTTGAGAGACTGTGTTGTCATCGGCAACGCGTCTATACGCCAAGTTTCAGTTCGATAGCTTGACAGGAAATGGGGCAATTAGCCGTCCGACGATTTGCCAACCAGCGAGTCCGCCAGTCAGCTAGCTAGAATTTGGATCAAAATAAAAGAGAAAAACTTCGATTCAGTCGATTCAAGTGAGAAACAAGAAAGTGTAATAGACCTTGTCTTCCCCAATACCCATCACACACAATGCGGCTTTTTCAGATCTTGCGTGATACCGACTGACCCACCTTGGCTAAATTCGACCCAAAGAGAACTCGCACACTCACACATCTATTGTAAAATAACGGTATCACAAAAATCCACAAGGTCACACACACACACACACCCTCCCTCCCCCACTTAATGCCACTAATGATACATACACGGTGGTCCCATGAGTCACGGTTTCAAACCTTCAAACTATAGAGCAGTTAAGTTGTATGCAAACATGGATGGCACACGCGCACATGCAGTTTTAGTTGACCATATTTTTTCACTCCTTTTTTGTGTGTGTGTCTGTCTGACTTCCTGGATCATCAACACCGCGCAAGGAATCCCATGACAAGGTCGGGCTACACTTGAGTTCTTAGAAATTTGGTTTCGGTTTCGGGGCAGTGCAAAGTGTAACGCTGGGCGCTTGATAAATTCAGGGGCGGATCGCAAGGAATGAGAACGTACACCACCTTCGATCGCTTCAATTGCATTTTTCTAAAAACAAATAAAATCAAAGGAAAACATAATTAATCCTCACTTCACTGACTACCTTTAGCTAACATGTCCTGTGTCTTTAGTTAAGCCGGGGTAATCACCTTGTACGCCTCACTTCACTGACTACCTTTAGCTAACATGTCCTGTGTCTTTAGTTAAGCCGGGGTAATCACCTTGTACGCCACATTTCTCGTTTCGCTCAAGATTGGCTCGGAAATGAGTATGGTTTAACATCAAAATGGTTCTAAATAGGATTTCATGGAGTTGGTTCTGATACTCAAATAGACAACGTTAATTTGATATCAATAGGATTGATCTAAATAAAAATGCAAATTTATTTCTCTTGAATTGTTTCCCATAAAAAAGGAAACATTTTATGGGATTCTTGAGTCCAAAATTAAGAGAATCATTTCGGTTTTCATAAACTTCAACAGCATTTCGCAGATAACGAGTACAAAAACGTATTAAAAGCTTGGTTTTATTTTCATAGCCCCCAAACTTTGCTAGGAAAAAAAGCTCTAATCCATGGATGTATCACAGTTTTCAACATAAAAGATCTTAGTCAACAAATAAATGGCTGCAACAGTTGATTTTTTTAAAATTTTATTCTAAAGATCAACAAAACCCTGGTTGAAAACCAACCAACGACGATTAGTGATTAAATATATTTTATCACTGAGTGCAACTTCGTTGTCAGTTTTAAAAAAAAACCTTCTCTACAGCTTAAAATGCTTGCCTCTACCTTTTCCTACCTTTTCTTGTAATGCAATCACAACTCTGGATCAAGCATTAAATCAATATGAAAGCAAACATTACGTGATGACAAACTCTGTTGATTTGACAGCATAGCTGATCAAGCTTATTCTTAGAATATATATATTCGCTTCTTAAAATACATGAATGTGTATGTATCTTTCTAGAGTTGGCAATTTATTTAATCGGATATGATGCACGCGTTGCGTTCCATCAGTGGATAGAGGCATTGCAAGACATACACAGCAGTCGTTTGATCATGTGTCAAGTCCTTTTGATTCTAATGTTGTTGTCGGTTTCCCTTGTTTTTAAAAACCCATTAGTACTTTTGTCTGTTCTGTCTTCTCTTGTGCGCTCATGTTAATCAGCAGTCGTCATTCACATAACATCTCACCATATTTACAAAGACGTGGTTTAGCGATTATAAAAACGCGTATTCCCTGAGCGCCCCCTGACATCGCCCAGACCTTTCACTTCCAACAATAATAATCATAATAATAATAAAGTTCATTTCAAAAAAACGCTTCATCCCCAAAGGCTCGAAGCGCGGTACAAAGTCAACAAAAAACATATCTATAATTAACCACATTTAAAACAAACGCAACACTACAAAAACTAACTACAAGCATACAATGTCAAAGTCTTTCTAGCCATTTCAACCCGGAGCAACACAGCCATTATGCATTAACTGGAAAATAAGGTAGACAATCATCCCAGAAGGTATTTGCGAAATAGATGTGTTTTTAGATGACATTAATTGACAATAATCGGTCGCGTGAATACATCAGCCGGGGTGTGTCGCCAAGCGTATCATTAGCATTCATGAGCAATGATTTTGATGACAGCTAAGATGGCCGACTACGCAAGGAAAACAGGAACACATGTAAAACTAAAATATGATCCAGAGCTTGATTCTATCCATGCCTGTAAGGCGGAGTCTCAAGCTCAAGACAACTTTGACTTCCCTGAAATTGAATTTTGTAATTATGATTATCATTTCACAGTTTCTTCTTGATTTGTGTACAATTTCGGTATTCAAAACTTTGAAAGGCCGCAATCTTGTTGCTAGCCGAAAGTCATATTCAACAACCACACCACGCCCCTGGAAGTCCTGAACTCCTGCTTTGAAAACTGCTATCATCGGTCAGATGATAAGAACGAACTAATCAAAACAGTCGCGTTGTTTCATTTGAGCCAACCAGCGACCTTACAAAAAAATTCCCCGCCATTTGAAGACTTAGCATCAGGCCCCAGCACGTAAGTTGAGTTTGTCACTTCCAAATGTTATTTGAAATATCGCATGTAGCAATCGAACATCGCAAATTGTACGTGAAAATTCTGATTTATTATGTACGTATTAATTTTAAATAAAAGATAATCTATAGAGATACCATTATCCAAGATGAGCTATTGCTTGTCATATATGCAATCTAAAGTTTTATGGTCATACCACAAAAATTGCTTTAAAATCATATATATATATTGATGTTGTGTAGTTAAAATGTAAACTTTCGCCTTATCTTAAATAGTTGTTTCAAAAGTAAATGCCCCTTAATGCCCGTTAAACATAGAAACATTTCAAGCTGTGCCAAAAGATTTTTCATAAACCCGATAAATCCAATGGAAATTTCCAGAGCTAAATCAATTTGATTTGGGGACCCAGGCCCCTAAAGATCAATTTTCAAACCGACAACATGATTGATTGTCTAATAAAAACCTTTTAATTACTAACCAGTGTAAATTTTAAAATAATATGTTTTAAATACGTTATAAAACTAATGCTGTCAATTTTAAAAAAAACTTTTCAGTTCTTATCCAAACGTGAAGCCCTTTGAAGGTACAGTAGAGTAAGCAATATTTAGTTACAACATGTCTATATTCGTAGGATCGAAATTTTGCTTGAATATAACAGAGTTGCACCATTTTTAGGGGGTATTTATTTAGATAATAAATTTAAAATATAATTGGACTTATGGCCCCAATCTCAAATTACTTTTATTTGGCTAGTGAAGTGTGTGTACGAATTTTCTTCCAGCCCCATCAATCCATTTAGGAGCCTCATTTTAGTTGTGTAGTTGAGTATGTGTACGAATTTTCTTCCAGCCTCATCAATCCATTTAGGAGCCTCATTTTAGTTGTGTAGTTGAGTATGTGTACGAATTTTCTTCCAGCCTCATCAATCCATTTAGGAGCCTCATTTTAGTTGTGTAGTTGAGTATATGTGCGAATTTTCTTCCAGCCTCATCAATCCATTTAGGAGCCTCATTTTAGTTGGCTAGTGAAGTGTGTTTACGAATTTTCTTCCAGCCTCATCAATCCGTTTTCTCTAATTACCTTCCTCTAGCCCTTGATGACTTCCTCAGCCGTCCTTCCACACCATCTACCGCTTACACCACAAAGTACCACACCTCTAAATCCACTCACCTTCCCCTGCATAAACTCTATTTTGACAATATCCCACGCCATTCAACCTGTCCATTCAAATTCCCACCCATACCCACAATTTCACTACCCGGAGTTCAAATTTCTTTTTGAATAAAAACAGGAATAGCAAACTCTTGTTAACAGAGAAAAATGCGAAAAAACTATTGGCAGCTTCAGTATCTAAACACAATCACGTATTTAGTACCAGCCTTAGAATGTTTGGCCTCCCTTAATTTAGGCCTAAATTATGATCAATCATGTATTTTTAGCTGTTTTCATCTATTTAAAAAACACTAAATTCTCGATTAATTTTGAATTATAAATCTAAAGGGTGAAAATGAGAAATCAGTAAAATATAAAACGTATTTTAAAAGTAGGCTATTTCAACATAAAAACAAAATTTTTAATTGGCAAGTTTATATTTGCTACTAAAAATTTCTATAAACTTTTTTTTGTTAACTCTAAATAAATACACAAGCTTATTTTCACAAAAGACAGACAACGCTCCCGTTGTAATTATAACTGTTTTGCCAACTGAGACTATAGGCTGTTTTTTTAAATCAACGCATTTTTACTATATTTTTACCTATGGACCGCCCTATAGCTGCTTGCGCCCCGGGCAAGCTTATCTTTGACGCCCCTTTTAAGTATAATCATAGAATTTTTGGAAGGAAATATTTAGGGGTTAGCTAATGAGTTTATTATTTAGATTGTTTTTTTTTTAAGCAATGAAACTTAACTTGTAATTTGACAGTATAAACGAATCATATTTTTTTCTAGCCTATAGATCTGCAAATTTTTTAATGGCAGTTTCTATATTTATATTCTTTGCAATATTATTTACTAATGAACAAATTTGCCGAAGAATTCATTCTGTCTTGAAACATGTATGATAGTAAATAGTTTTTGTAAGCTTTAATTTACTAAGCTTTTCTTCGCCAGCGGCTACAGTAATAGGTATAGTATGCATTATTCTAATTGCTGCCCATATATTTGGCATCCTGTAACTTATTAGTGTTATTGAATTTAACAGCTTCCATGGGAAGCTTTAAATCATGAGGTAATAATTTAAATAATTCGTTGGCTATATCTAGTTCAGTCAACAGATCACATCCATTTATGTTGCTATTTTCATGACACCCTAACTCGGTGTTTCCCAAAGTGGGGCCTACGCCCCACAGGGGGAAATTTGATTGTTAATTGGGGGGGGGGGGCGGCAATTCAAAAATGAGCTGTCTAGAATTGGAAAACCAACCGTCTACTATGATTTAACTTGCATTGTGAAAGGAGAATCGTTGAAGTCTAAATTTAAAATGAGCGTTTTGTAACTTATTAGTGTTATTGAATTTAACAGGTTCCATGGGAAGCTTTAAATCATGAGGTAATAATTTAAATAATTCGTTGGCTATATCTAGTTCAGTCAACAGATCACATCCATTTAGGTTGCTATTTTCATGACACCCTAACTCGGTGTTTCCCAAAGTGGGGCCTACGCCCCACAGGGGGAAATTTGATTGTTAATTGGGGGGGGGGGCGGCAATTCAAAAATGAGCTGTCTAGAATTTGAAAACCAACCGTCTACTATGATTTAACTTGCATTGTGAAAGGAGAATCGTTGAAGTCTCAATTTAAAATGAGCGTTTGTTAAACGTTGTGTAAACATCCGTTGATTTCAAAGTAGTCAATAGTCTCAGTTGGCAAATAATTATTATTAGAAGAGATAATGTTATATATATATATATAGCCTAGTAAAACGTAGCGCTTGACTTCCTTTTAAAACTTCCCCTTACAGCTATTTATAGCTCTTTTCTGCACTAGTATGGTATAAAGCGGTGTTTCCCAACGTGGGGCCCACGCCCCACAGGGGGGGGGGGGCAATTTATTGTTTGGGGGGCAATTTGAAAATGAGCAAAGTGAAGTGAAAGTGAAAAATATCTATCAATCCATCTCTCGTCGTTCCATTCCCCGGCTCCCCATATTGAAAACGTACTTAAAATATATTGATAAAGGGTAGGCCTGCTATGCTGAAGAAATGTTGTTAAGTAAATCATTAGAATCATAGGGAAAACTTTAGTTGCTAAAAATATTTCGCCTGTTCTAAATGAAGTACTAAATTCAGTTTTCAAGTGTATCAATGCTGTTAAAGCTAATGCCACATATGAACGTCTCTTCAAGCTATTTTATGAAGAACAATATGCAGACTTTTTGAGAATTTTACGACCTGCTGAAGTAAGATGGCTTTCGAAAAGGAATTGCTTGAAAAGATTTTTGGAACTATTTGATACCTTGCGATTTTTTTAAAGTGACGCACTTGATATGAAGTATCTGTTAACGGTCAATAGTAAAGCCTTTGTGAGTAATTTAGCCAATAGCTTTGAAAAACTAAATATATTGAATAACCAACTTCAAGGAACAAATAAAACTCCTGTCGAGCCAAAAGGTAAAATATCATTTGGTTAAATTAACTGTTAACGTTATTGAATTATGCCGGAGAAATATTTATAACAAAAATGTTGAAAAGTTTCATGGGCTCCAGAAATGTGAAGTGACTGATACTGCTATACTTGTTATTGTCGATCATCTGAAAATTCTATCGGCTGCTTTTAAAGAAATAGTTTCTGAGTTAAAACAAATTTTGATTGTCCAACTTGGATGATGCAGTTAATGTTAGTGGATTTGTCTGATATTTCAAAATATGCAGTGTCAAGAAAAACTCGCAGAAATGCAAAATGCTGAGTCAGTTACAACTGTATTTAATATAAAAGGAGCGATGACATGGCTTTGTGAGGAAACAGATATTAAATATATCCAAATTCAACCAAATGTTGAATAAAACTATTGTTACCGTTTCCATCTTCATATTTAGGTGAATGTTAATTTAATGCCATAAATGACTTATCGCAAAAAAAAAAAAATAAGAAAAAAAAAATCATTGCTCGATATAACACAACCGGGAGACTTGAGACTGTGAAGCTCACTCAATTGGAAGCTAGCATGAACTCTCTTTGCAGTACTAATAATATAGAAAAAAGCGTTCATTAAAATTTATTACTTGCATTTAAGTTCTCAGTTTAAATTAAATGTATTGAAAATTTACTTACTATGTTTCCTCACCAATTCTTAATGATTTCTTCCTAAAACCTATCATTTAAGTTTCTTCAGTGAATAATTCTTTTTTTTAATATTAAAATTATAGATATGATACTTTTTTTTTGGGGGGGGGGGGGTTTGCATAAGAATTTTTAGAAAGCCTTAGGTGGGGCATGGCACAAGAAAAGGTTGGGAAACACTGGTGTAAAGCTTGAATTTTCACTTCAACGCATAGTTACTTTTAGCCACCACAACTGTTCGATAGTATCGACGTCACCAAGTAACTGATACCCTTACCTGTCCTGGCTCGTGACCACAGTTTCTTCAAATTCGAACGTTCCATTTGTTCTCCAGAATTTCAATAGGTTACGCAATATCTGGATATTCTGTATCAGAACATTCGGATTTAACCCTATATAAAGCCGGTATTTTTCCTAGCAGTTGAGTGTTGTGCTTTTATTTTCTAATTGCTGTAAGTTGATTTGGTTTTTTGAGTTTGTAATCACATTTTTATTTGAATGAAAATATAATTTCAATATGGAATAACATTTTTATTCAAATAAAAATGTATTACATATTGAAATTATATTTTTGTATCACTAACTTTGGTATCGCTTTTATTTGCGTATTGTTAGATAAGTCTTTTATTATGCGTTGTTTTGAATATGAACATAGATTTAATCTTCATAACATCCATACGTAACAGGTGAGTTTTCTGGGGGGGGGGATTTTGGTGAAAATAAGTTTGTATAAATATTTAGTAGTAGCAAAGATATGTAATATAAATATTAAGTGGTATATTTTTAAAAAAATAGTACTTTTTTTTTTCCTACTATTTTCATTTTCTTGGTAAATTTATTTCAGCATTACATTTAAATGAGTGGTGCAAAGGAAAAAAATCGTCAGTATTCGGAGGAATACTTAAAATTTCGTTTCATATCGCTGTCCACGATGAACGGTCACGTTTTTGTCTTTTATGCCAACAATGCTTAACCAACGAATCAATGAAATGAGGTGTATTTGGAAGCGAAACATAATGCTCATGTTAATTCAGATTTGAATTGAACCTAACAAAAAATCTCTTTGCAGCAAGCATCAAGCACAAATATCTCATTAAATTTAAATAATAAATAATTATTATAATTAAAATAATAAAGAAAACATCTTTCATTAAAATTATTTAGTCCTTGAATTTCAATTCTGTATTATGTGGTTCGAAAATTTACTTACTATGTTTCCTCACCAATTTCCTAGTGTGCCTAAAACCTATCATTTAAGTTTATTTCCAATTGTTGAATATTAAAAAAGTTATGTATTTATACATGGTGGGCATAAGAATTTTAGAAAGGCTTACGTGGGGCATGGCACAAAAAAGGTTGAGAAACACTGCTTTAACTTATTACATGCTACTTAAAGCTTATCTTTGTCTGGCAGATTTTTTAAAGTCATTTAATCATCCTCGTGTGTTATTTAAACTTTGCACCTGTTCAAATCTCTCTGATAAAGGATTGATAGTTCTATCCAGTCATACATTGAACACGTGATGTTTAAAAAAAAAAACTGGTTCATCTGCATTTGGAAGCTCGTCAGTGCACTTCTATTCCAACATCATCCTTCTCCTTCTTCTTTTATTTCTAAAAATTGGCTCTTCATCTAATTCTGTAGCTGTTTTTCTTTTTTTGTTTCTGAATCTAGAGCATTTCTAAATCCATTTACACGATAATCGATCAAATAATCATTGAGACAATTCATTAGGGAAACCGCAGAAAATAGTCCCACAGACGTGTCCTTCATAGTTTTGCTAACATTCACACTACCTATGATATCACACCAGACATATTATATATCATAGCCAAACAAAACATAATCATCTATTTGTGATACAAGAATACAAGTGAATCTGCTTCCTGCTGCAAGTACTAAGTTTTTTGTGCAAAGATAGATAATAAATCACTTACCGAGTGGAATATGTTACACAAATCACGATTACAATTGCAACCAATTTACTTAAATCTACTATTTATAATCGTTTTACTCAACGCCTATCACCGCCACCGCCAAACGACCAAAGAGGTCTAAAGATAAACGATACGCTGACAAATCTACCGCCGTCGCCACCAGAAACTCCAAATCGCTGTTGCCAGAAAGGGCGCCGTGCCGCAAATTTAGAAGAACTCAACTACAAAGGAAGCGTCTGTTGCTACTACTTCCCACGAACCAACGATTTCTTTAGTATGACAGACATACAAGCCCGAAAATACGAGTTGTGAAGACAGTATGGCAGACAAACGTTTGGTAATAAAGATTATTTTTCTTCCATGGCACCAACAGGCATTGCGTTTTCAAATTTTTTAAAGATTGCTGATGACGCCCTAAGCTAGCGGTGCCCCGGGCAACTTCACGAGACGTCGGTGCCTTGAGACAATGATGATTCTCCTTGTAAAATACGAGTTAAATCAATGTAGACTGTTGGTTTTCACATTTTAGACGGCTCATTTTCGAATTGCCCCCCCCCCCTCAAATCCCCCCCACACTTTTTTTAACAATAAAATTGCCCCCTTGTGCCCCACAATGGGAAACACTGTTCTGACACTTTCATCCGGAGAGGATTCCAAATGGACACAATGCTGTAATAAGGACCAAGAAGCACTTACTTGGTCTCCCCCCCCCCACGTCATACAATTGTGTGTTGCCAATAGTCAACTTTTGTGTCCTAACAACAGTTTCAAATGTATTATTACGCAATCGCTGACTAATAATCCAAATATTGTTTTACTGAGATTCGGTAAATTATTTTTTTTTTAAAATTAAACACTGTTAATGATTTCTGAATGAGTTGTCGCACGGTAAAGGTGAAGTACGCTACCCGGTACTATCACTTTAAATTTCAAAAACTTGATTTGTTGATAAACATAATTTTTTAAAACTTGATCTTGTTAGATATCGATTTTAATTATTTATTCCATTTTATGTTCCAAAAATAAATTAAGTAAGTAAAAAAAAACACCACACAAACTCAACAAAAAGTAATGCATTAATTTTTAGAAGAAATTTTTTTTTTAAAGTTTCTCAAATGTTTCCTTCTTCCTTGAATTCGCAACTTTTTTTTTTCAGTGTAAGTAATAATTATTAATATTGATTGTAAAAGGCGAAACCTGGCGAATGGTATATGAGAAGTTAGTGGCGCACACAACCGCTATTAGACAACCATCATTTTAACCGATTTTAATAAATTTCTAACATCCATTTCTAATTTTCCTGCTCACAGAGTCAATTCAATGATCATTCCACCCACCCACCCCCCTTTTTTTTTTTGCTTTTCGATTATCCACCAGGTTATGTGACGCTCAGTGGCATACAGAGATGTCTTAACGATTAATTAAGTTCGCATTGAATAACGGTCCGTAAAAATACACATTAAGAAACCTTTGATTTTATACAACATCAGATTTGTTTGATGCGACTGAGACTACGGAAGGTCCCAAATCTCATATGTAGCCCGAACTGGGGGGGGGGGGGCTGTTCGTGTATCATGGACGAATAAAAAAAAATATAGAACTTACTATTTTTCGCTTTATAAACTGGTAGACTACGGAAGGTCCCAAATCTCATATGTAGCCCGAACTGGGGGGGGGGGGCTGTTCGTGTATCATGGACGAATAAAAAGAAATATAGAACTTACTATTTTTCGCTTTATAAACTGGAACTTGTAATACATTAAAATGCCTTTTACAATCCTACAGCATAATGTCTAAAGAAAGATACCAACGTAATTACTACTGCCCCATCTCTAAATAAAATATGAATGATCACAGTGCTTTTTTTTTTTTTCAGTGGCTGATTAACTGCAGTGGGTCTAAAGTTGTTTACAGTTGCCCTCTAAGCTGATCAGGTTCTGTCACGATTATCGAGGAGTACAGCTTATAAACGGACCGAAATAGTGCCGACGTTCCTACAGCTGCTACAGATCTATACACAATTTTGCGGGTAAAAATCTGTCAGAGTGTTTGTTTGATTGTTTGTTCCGCACACACCTCTCCATGGATGGCTCTACATGGATGGCTCTCCATGGATGGCTCTCCATGGATGGCTCTCCATGGATGGCTCTCCATGGATGGATTAACACAAATAGTTACCTCGTTCTCTTTAAACCCAACCTAAGGTGAACAATTAATTCCTTCGTCAACGATGAAGTCAGGTGGACTAACCCCACTCAACCCCCCCCCCCCCACACCACCACACACCACAACTAAGTCATGCACATCATTACATCTAAACAGGTTGTTGCATATTGTATCGCCTAGAAGCTCATCTTTTTTTATTCAACTAAACTTCGAAATATTTTTTGTGGACTTTAATTTCCAAAGCGATATGGCATGACTATTGCTAATAACTCCAGGAAACTTTCAAAACATCACTAATTTATTTCATTGTACTTTTATTTTAAATCTGCTCAAAATATTATGTAAAGTTTGTGTTTGTTTGCTTTTTCAAATCTAATTAAGCCCTTTCTTGCTATTATTGTGGTTATATATATATATATATATATATATATATATTATTTTTTTTTCTTTTCATTTTATTTTCAACGCCTCAACACGCTTTTGCTTTTTCATATCGCCCGCTATGGAATGTGCATTCATACTAAAATAGGCATTCAAGGGGAAACCACTTTGAAATGTGTCCAAACTAAGAATGTGTTATTCAGTCGACCTTTCTGAATTACGTAACTCAGCTTGACCCAAGGACATGGAAATGTGGCGGTAAAAACTGGTGCGGTTGCCATAGTCAGAAGGCGTTTCATGGGAATAGGAAAATAGGAAAGTCAAAGAAGGTCTTACCGGAGTTACGGTTGACCTTTCCTTAGTTATTTATTAGCAAGTAAAATAATTTGCACACTATTGGTAAAACCATGGCTAATAATAAAAAAATATATATATATATTTTTTTTAATGAAATAAGAAAAATAAATTAAAAGAATAATTAACCTCTTACTGTATTACGAAATATCGGGGAAACATTAAATAGTTTATAGAAGGGGTGTTAAAGTAATTTTTTAAAATGTTTAAATTCCAAATTCCTTAACACTTTATAATGCTAAAATATAATCGATAATATTAGTTTAAAAAGTAAGTAATATTTACTGGTAAAGGTATGATTCCAACGCCCAACCCACCTCGCAGTTCTATGTTATATTTTAAAAAAAAAACAAGTTCTGAAATATTATCATCATCGAAGCAAGTCAGATACTTGTCGTGTTATCACAAGGTCTTATTTTGAAAATATCATCTTTCAAAATGTTGATTCACCCATCAGTCAAGTTTAAGATACTGTAGTAGGGTGACTATACCCGGGAAAATAAATGAAAATAAAGTAATAGAACTAAAAACAAAGCTACAATAAAATGGCACCCCACCAGTACAAACCTAAGTACATAGGCATGTGACGGTAACAAAGCTGATTACACGATCAAAAGAAGGAATGACACGTCTAACACATGAGATTGTGATGTTTGGACCTAAGGTGCGCGTCATTATTGATTTCTATTTTATCCCCTAAACTGCTATCTGAGTTAATTTTTTTTAAAGGAAGTATAGTTATGCCAAAAAAATTGTGCTAAATGCAAAAAAATCCGAATGTGATTTAAAACATGTAACATTGCACAATTATTGCCTTGCATTTTGACAAGTTTTAAATGTGTTTCTAACGTATTTTCCCCCTTCAAATATAATTTTAGAATGTTTACAGATCCCTCCTTATTCTACTGGTACATTAGACTATATTAACTCCCATAGCTTTGGTAAACGATTTTTTTTTCTTTTCCAATTTTGATTCCCTTTAGCAGAATACATGTAGACTTATTTTCTTTGAAAACAATTAACCGTATTAACATATTCACTTGCAAAGCACGCTTTTAGTTATTCAAATAATAAATTCAACAACCCTTTTAATAAAATCTTTTGTAAGTACATTTTATTATTGTATTAATATTCTAATGTCCCATCCCCTTTTACACGGGGGATTTATTTCATCATTTCAGAAAAAAAAATATTACAGTATTACGCACCATACCACTTGTGATCATTTTTTAAAGAATCTCATTTAGTGCAGTTATTTGGAATTTTATTTCGTGAAATTAGTGTCATCACATTTCCTGCATCTTCCCCTTGTAAATTAGGTTTAAAAACTGATTTTGTGCCGTTTGGGTTAGAGAGTGGGACTGAAAATTTGAAAGGATGTGTCGTCATCGTCAACTGGTCTATGTGCCAAGTTTCAGTTCGTTATGTGGCTACGGTTTGTGATAACATCAGACTCAACAGATTCATTAGCTATCTTTTGTCGATACACTTAGTAAAAAAGCTAAATCGTGTCTTAGATTGGACGATTTGTTTGTGTCGTTCGTCGAGGGAAGGCGCAGAGACGAAGCATCCGTGTATCTGTCTTGTTTGATTTGTCCCGGGGCTCGAAATTTTCATTAATATTTTGAAACAGGAAACTGGTCATCATTGGTTACTCCTGCAATGCGTTTCTTATTTGGTGCTTTTAAATAGGATGTCCGCTTTTAAGAAAATACATATTTAAAACTGTATATGATTAAAGTTAGTAAGCTCTAAATAATCACTAGTTCAGAAATCTTCAATTGCAGCTTTAAAGTTTGCAGTGAATGATTAAGTCATTACATTTTCTGAGTGTTTAAGATGTGTGGTGAATGATTTTTAGGTACGAATTGCTAAGGTTTTATGCTAAAGCGCCTTTAGATCACCAACGGTGGCTGTCCAACGGGATATTTCCCGCATTACCAGTCACGCAGTCCATCTTTGGCCTCAATTTATGTATCATGTATCGAAATCTCTTTTTTTTATGATATGTAATATTTTCACATTGGGTTATCCGACACTTTGTCTACTGAAAAGTAAACCGAGTGAATGTTTCCAGCACACGCTCTTTGTCCCAATCAAAATAGTACAGTTTCGGTTCGTATATTTATGAGCATTAGCCGGCTGAATAATCGCCAGAAATCATAGTATTCCCGATCACGTATATTACTCCACTGTTGGTCATTCCCTCAACACTGCCATTGACCGTACGTCTAACACTGACAACTTTTAGACATGTCTTAAACGTTATAAACTCCTTCAAGATTTCAGATATTTATTTAATTATTTATTTATTTAGGCATTTTTATATAGCGCTTACCTTAAAGCTCTAAGCGCTTTACAATTATTAAAAACATGTAAACTAAGTAAAATAAAAATGAGACACTAGGATATTAACTACTATACTATAGAAACAATGAAAATGGCTATAAAACGAGGACACTTTGACACGTTTTAGCCTATACTTCAGGATCAACCCGAGACAGAAAATGAGGCAGGGCAAGGAGGGTGCATCACAGGTCATAGGCGGACCTAAACAGATGAGTTTTAAGGGACTTTTTGAAAATGGACGAGGTTTCACAATGACGGATATGGAAGGGGAGCTGGTTCCAGAACGTGGGCCCATGGAAGCAGAAAGAGCGTTCACCGATGGTCTTAGTTTTGGTTCTTGGGATTGAGAGGGTTCTACTGTCAATGGAAGAACGTAGTTGTCTTGTGGGGATGTAAGGAAGCAACAGTTCAGAGAGATAGACAGGAAAGTGAGGGTCAGTGAACGAGTTGAAGCAAAGATTGGCAGATGAGGGTTCTACTGTCAATGGAAGAACGTAGTTGTCTTGTGGGGATGTAAGGAAGCAACAGTTCAGAGAGATAGACAGGAAAGTGAGGGTCAGTGAACGAGTTGAAGCAAAGATTGGCAGACTTGTATTTGATGCGAGAGTATATTGGAAGCCAGTGGAGTTGCCGCATGTGTGGTTGAATGTGGTCATGTTTCTTTGATTTAAAAATGAGTCTGCATGCTGAGTTCTGTGCCTTCTGAAGTTGTCTATGTGGTGTTGAGGAATGCCTGCGAGAAAAGTGTTACAGTAGTCAAATTTTGAAAGAATGAGTGAGGAGACGAGAGTTTTTGTGGCATCAAAGGAGAGGAGGTGTCTAATGGTGCTGATTTTTCTAATTTCGTTATATGCTGATCTGCATATATTCGTGACATGTTTGTCCATGGAGAGGGTGTCTGTAAGCGTGACTCCAAGGTTTCTGGCAGAGGGAGAGAGTGTGATGTCAGAGTTGCCAATAGATATAGAAGAACGAGCGAATGGAGGGAGAGGTTTGTTTTGAGAGTGGATGAGAAGGATTTCCGTTTTATCATCATTTAGCTTCAGTTTGTTGCAAGTCATCCAACGCTTTACATCATCCACGCACTCCTGTATGCGAAGGATTGTGGCATCAAGTTGATCAGGAAAGCAAGAGTCACTGATTTGAGTGTCATCAGCAAAGGATTGACTGGAAACTGAGTGGTGGCTAATGAGAGATGATAGAGGTTTAGTGTAGAGGATGAAAAGGACCGGCCCAAGGACCGATCCTTGAGGAACTCCAATAGACAGGGCTGAAGGTTTGGAAGAGCGGTTGGAAATAGAAACTTTTTGAGTTCTGTCAGAAAGATATGATTGAAACCAGTTTAAAGCTGAGCCAGTAAGTCCGAAAGAAAGATGAAGGCGGTCAAGAAGAATCTGGTGGTCAATGGTATCAAATGCAGCAGAGAGATCTAACAGAGTGAGAATAGAGAGTTTGCCATCGTCCATCGCGCGCAGGAGGTCGCTCATGACTCGGACCAGTGCTGTTTCTGTGCTATGACCAAGTCGGTAGGCGGACTGAGAGGAAGGATAGAGATTGCGAGAGTGAAGATAGTCAGAGAGCTGAGAGAGTATGATTTTTTCTATGATTTTTGAGAGAAAGGAGAGGTTGCTGACGGGGCGGTAATTCTTGAGTGTGTTTGCATCAAGTGAGGGTTTCTTTAGGAGTGGCAGGACTATCGATGATATTCGATGATGTCGTTGTGCATGTCTGAGTATGATCTAGTCATCAGCATTTTCAAAATGTTTTGCATCTAAAACGACTAAATTTGGTCGCTAAAATCAAAGTTTTCAATCCGCGTCGTTGAGCTATTTATGACACATTTTCTGACTCTATGATTATTTATTTTACATCCATGATTTTTTTCGGGCCTAAGATACGTAAACGTCTTCTTCAATTTCATCATGTACCATTTCTATTCAAAACTCTATGTTTATTTGTATTCAGTAGTAACATCAGACTTTTGATCTGACTTAAGTACTTCATTTTCAGTAGATTCTTTTATTACATGAAACTGCATTTCACGTATTGTTTTATCGTGTTTTCATTGCTAAAAGAAAACATTTTTTTTTCTCTTTATGTACAGAATGTAATTATGAACAGTAAGTGCATCTTTTATTCGATTGATCGCGACATATAAATAATTCTTAAGTTATTAATTATATATAATATACACACACTAGCCGAATATCCGTGCTTTGCTACGTTGCTGGATGCAACCAAAAATATAGTAGAATGTAGTTTTATTGGTCTTTTCTTTCCATGAGTCAGAAAATGTCAAAGTCTGAATCAGAAGTTTTCCTAAGAGTGGCTTTGGATGCTGATGTGGTAACTATCCTCTCAATGGCGAGCGAAACATTAGAGGGTACTGGAGAGCGCCGTAAGCACGATGAGTTTCGCTGATCAGCATCAAATAAGTTTCTCAACTGCCAAGAATCATGTCTTGCTTTTCAAACTCCTGCACCAGAATTACTAAAAACATTGCGATTGTTGTGGCGTCACATCCACCGCTATGTTCAACTGCAGGTGTAACAGACCTAAAACATTTCGATTGTTGTGGCGTCACATCCACCCCTATGTTCAACTGAAGGTGTAACAGACCTAAAACATTTCGATTGTTGTGGCGTCACATCCACCCCTATGTTCAACTGCAGGTCTAACAGACCTAAAACGTTTCGATTGTTGTGGCGTTACATCCACCCCTATGTTCAACTGCAGGTGTAACAGACCTAAAACATACAGACCTAAAACATTTCGATTGTTGTGGCGTCACATCCACCCCTATGTTCAACTGCAGGTGTAACAGACCTAAAACATTTTGATTGTTGTGGCGTCACATCCATTCCTATGTTCAACTGCAGGTGTAACAGACCTAAAACATTTCGATTGTTGTGGCGTCACATCCACCCCTATGTTCAACTGCAGGTGTAACAGACCTAAAACATTTCGATTGTTGTGGCGTCACATCCACCCCTATGTTCAACTGCAGGTGTAACAGACCTAAAACATTTTGATTGTTGTGGCGTCACATCCATTCCTATGTTCAACTGCAGGTCTAACAGACCTAAAACATTTTGATTGTTGTGGCGTCACATCCACCCCTATGTTCAACTGCAGGTGTAACAGACTTAAAACATTTTGATTGTTGTGGCGTCACATCCACCCCTATGTTCAACTGCAGGTCTAACAGACCTAAAACATTTCGATTGTTGTGGCGTCACATCCATCCCTATGTTCAACTGCAGGTCTAACAGACCTAAAACATTTTGATTGTTGTGGCGTCACATCCACCCCTATGTTCAACTGCAGGTGTAACAGACCTAAAACATTTTGATTGTTGTGGCGTCACATCCATTCCTATGTTCAACTGCAGGTCTAACAGACCTAAAACATTTTGATTGTTGTGGCGTCACAGCCATTCCTATGTTCAACTGCAGGTCTAACAGACCTAAAACATTTTGATTGTTGTGGCGTCACATCCATTCCTATGTTCAACTGCAGGTCTAACGACCTAAAACATTTCGATTGTTGTGGCGTCACATCCATTCCTATGTTCAACTGCAGGTCTAACAGACCTAAAACATTTTGATTGTTGTGGCGTCACATCCATTCCTATGTTCAACTGCAGGTCTAACAGACCTAAAACATTTTGATTGTTGTGGCGTCACATCCACCTCTATGTTCAACTGCAGGTGTAACAGACTTAAAACATTTTGATTGTTGTGGCGTCACATCCACCCCTATGTTCAACTGCAGGTCTAACAGACCTAAAACATTTCGATTGTTGTGGCGTCACATCCATTCCTATGTTCAACTGCAGGTCTAACAGACCTAAAACATTTTGATTGTTGTGGCGTCACATCCACCCCTATGTTCAACTGCAGGTGTAACAGACCTAAAACATTTTGATTGTTGTGGCGTCACATCCACCCCTATGTTCAACTGCAGGTCTAACAGACCTAAAACATTTCGATTGTTGTGGCGTCACATCCACCCCTATGTTCAACTGCAGGTCTAACAGACCTAAAACATTTCGATTGTTGTGGCGTAACATCCACCCCTATGTTCAACTGCAGGTCTAACAGACCTAAAACATTTTGATTGTTGTGGCGTCACATCCACCCCTATGTTCAACTGCAGGTCTAACAGACCTAAACGTGAGTCCTTTCGCAAAGTTTTCCGTTCCTGTTTTAAACTCGCGATGCATTGACTGTGGTCATGGAACATTTTTTTTTTAAAACTGACCAACCAAAAGATTGTTTTGAGTCATACATTCCGTAAATCCACTGCAGTCCCTTTTAAAGCTTTCCGTGAGATTTGAAAATTATCATGGTGAAGCAGACTTTGACAGAAAACGCCAATAGCTTAAACTGAAAGCGGCTGTCGGACAGAATCATAGGAATTCGGGGTATTAACACTGTCTCTCCGAGACCCAGAGCCGGTTAAGATAGTGGTTTCAGTGACATTTCTATGTGAGGCTATCCCCTGCGCCTTTGATCTGGTCTTACTTATATGTGCTTGTAAGGCCCAGATCCTACTGGCTAAAAACCAGAAACTCCAGAATACAGGTTAATGAACTAGTGCAGTTGCATCAAAGTATGGAAGACAGAGCTTGAGAGATGAAAAAATGTTTTCGAAGTTATTCGTTCAAAGAAAAAACAACAGTTCAAATATTTTTCAGCGTCGTCACTATGGTTGTCTTTAAGGACTTCGAATATCAATCGTCACGTTGTACTCTCTGCTCAACACTTTCTACTAAACTATAATACACATATTAATATTGAGGTCGACACAACTCTCTCTTAAATGCATCTGCAAGTAAAAACCATTTAAAAATTGATTTATGTAAATATTTCTTTCTGGTTTCGACAACAGCTGGAGTTAAGCAAACAAGGAAATCCATAATTTTAAGGACATGATCAAATGTGAAGGGATCTTGGAAAATAAATCAGAGGCGTAGCTAAAGGGAACAAGGGGGGGGGGATGTTCCTGGGTGCCAGACTAGCTACGGGTGCCGAAATGTGCTTTGATATATTTTATTTATGAAAATAATGATTTGAGAGTCGAAAAAAGAAAGAAGGTTCGTTAAAAGTAATCTTGTGCCAGGGCGCCAAACACTCTAGCTACGCCTCTGAAATAAATGGATGTCCGATTTCGCTGTGTCGTGCGACTTCTACAGAAAAATTACATTCCTCTTTGGGACCAATCTATTACTCTTTTATGGCCCGTTACAGGCCTTCCGCATCTGCTGGTCTGTGCCGTAAATCAGACTGTCCAACGTGGTTGGCGGGGAGCACCCCAGACACACACCAGTCGTTAGCACCAAGAACTCGGCTAGTAGGTGCTCGACCGTCTCCGGTGCCTGTCCGCAGTGACGGCAGTTTGCGTCCCGCAATGGGGGCAACCTGTTCAGGTAGCTACGAGTAGGTCAGTGCCTGGCGGTTTGTTTTGGCCATGTTCCGCTAAAGTTTTCGGGCTGTTGATCCTTTCTTCCAATTCTTAATCCAATATCCTTGAAAGAGGTCCCTATTTCAGACCGTGACCCCCTGTTGGGTCATTGTCCTATTAGGGTTGTGGTTGGGTAGAGCCCTAATTCACAAGATAGTTAGCCACTTCGCCTCCATGACACTGCATGTCTCGTTAGAGCTCCAAAATTGCATTGGCCTTTTTCTTGTGTCCAAAAAGCACCTCTTCACAATTTCAAAATCACATTGTGAATCGGTGAACTCTACGATGGATGGAAGTGTTTTACGTTTAGCTAGTCTATGGCGCACTTGTTTCAAGCCCATTAATATGGTTTCTATCTTTGCGTCAATTGCAGTGCTATTCGTACCACTTGGGCCTGTAATCTCCTCAGTTGGAGGTACCCCCTTTGGGTAGTGTATGAGTGCATCGTAACCGGCCTGATTCCTGTTGGCGAGATAGGAGCTGTCTGTGAAAACTTTGATCATAGCGTCTTTATACTACTCGATAGTCTGGAGTGCGGCCCCCTTTTGCTCATTTTGGGGGCTCGACTTTTAACTGCCACGTTTGCCAGGGTCAGAGGAATATCTGGTGGTTCGCAGCCATCCTGTGGTGATCTCTCCGGTATCAGGCGTATTTTCTCCCTGTTTCCTTGTAAAGGGTGCTTATTTTTAAGTGAATAGACCGTCTCCATAAAGGAGGGTCTCTTAAGCCTTGCCCGCTTTATCCACCGGTCTTGTAAATGGAAAAGGGATCCGTCCTTTCCATTTGACGGTAATGCTCCACTGTCGTTAAGATGGCCTTATCCTGCCTGACGCTGAGTGGTTCTATGTCTGACAGTATTTCCACAGCAGCCGTGGGTGTAGTACGTAACGCCCCACATATGTACCCGAGAGCTAGGTTCTGTATCCGTTCCAGGCCCTCTAAAGCCGTTCGGCTTGCAAAGGCCCGGATCGGGAGGCACCTCTTCCAAGGTATAGTGTTCTCAGAAGACTTGCATCGGTTCCCCAAGTAGTGCTAGCAAGTTTTTTGACCAGGCTGAAATTTTTACGTGGCTTGAGCGCCGAGTTCCCGTACATGGTTGTGAGGCTGGAGTCTCTGCCCTAGCTTAATTCCCAAATACGGGGGTAATTTTGTCCCATTTTAGCGTTTGTCCGCAGATGTGAAGATCAATTTCTTCCTTCCGTTGGTAAACAATGAATAGACCGGCTTCTCCGCATTTACCACCAATGTCCATTTCCGAATGTAGTCTTTTTTATCTTAGTGAGATCTACTTGCTGTCAGCTTTGCAATAGCTGGATGGATTTTCCAGAGCTCTAAATTACTAGGTCATCTGCAAAAATGCGTTCCTTGTTACAAAATTTGACTGCAGTTCATCCTCGAGTGCACACATGTCCGGGACCTTGTCCCCGATACGAGTGCGATTTTAAAAGAATGTATCCACCAAAGTTTGTTGGCTGTTATTCCGAGCTGTTGTAAATTGTAAAGTAGACTCACCCTCCAGACCTTGTCATAAGCCTGTTGGAGGTCAAAGAAAACCGCGACGTTATGATTTTTCATTTGTAGCTCATTGGTGATACTTTGGATGTGTTACCTGATCCATAAGATGCCTCCTCTTTCGGTTGCAGCCTAGGTTGGTTGGAAAGCTCTTGGTTCGTTCCAACAACCAATTTAGTCATGCATTGACCTTTCACTCTGCTAATTTCCCCACGCACGAGGTGAGGGAGATAGGCCGGTAGCTCGTCGGTTGGTCGCGTGCCTTACCCTCTTTGGGAATTGGAACAATCACCCCTCTTTATCGTGCCTCTTGACCAGGTTTTATTGATAAGGTTTATGAAAGTAATTTTTGCTGTTTTGTCCAAATGCTTGAGCATTTCATTACAGACCTTATCGGGGCCTCGGGCTTTTCCTACTTTGCACTTACTGAGGGCCGTGAGCAACTCAGTCATTGTTATATTTCCCCGCGAAACCTCTTGGAGTGGTCCCATTCGTTGGGCTCTGCTTCCAGCCTTACGGTGATTGTTGATGGCCCGTCTTTCTTCCGTCTCCTTGGCTTTTTTGCTGACTGTAGCAAAATGTTTATTTAGCCGGTTTTTAGGGGACGTATATTGTGTTGCTTCCCCATGTCAGAGAGGTTATCTGGTAACCGTCATACCTTCCGTCCGTCCTCAAGATTGAGGTTTTCTCACTTGGACTTTGTCACTTTAAAAACTTTGGCACGAACTTGATCCGTCAAGGTGTGTACTCGAGCTGCAGGTGTTTTGTTCTTGGCTGCCTTTGCTCGTTACTTGACCAGCGCCTTCAGAGTTTTATTCCAGTGTGGTCTGAAGTAGAGACCGACCGAAAGTGATTTTCTGATTTCGGCCGAAGCCGAAAATAGGCCGAAAGTTTAAAATGACTTACGGCCGAAACCGAAAAAAGGCCGAAGATTAAAAATGAATTTCGGCCGAAACCGAAGCCGAAACCGAAAATTAAATATTAAGATATTTTGAAATTCGTTCCCGCGTACATTCTGCATACATCGAAAATGATGTGGGGAAAGTATAAATATTTACATTCTTTTATTAAAAAAATGAGATAATCGTAAATATTAATAAATAAACATCTAATATAGGGGTCTCAAACTCGCGGCCCGCGAGCCATATGTGACCCGCAAGACTATATTTTGCGGCCCGCAGAAAAGTTTAGTGTAAATGCGCCGGCCCGTTTCCCCCATTCTCATATCTATAACGTGACTCTCCGCGACGGTTTCAGTCGAATATCACCGACTAGTCTAATTCTGACTTTAAAAAAAAAA
>CAXITT010000456.1:596430-632136 GCA_964033795.1 Lymnaea stagnalis | reverse complement strand
GACAAAAAAAAAAACATTCATGATCACTGGTCACAATGTTCATTTATACATCAATTGATATATCGATGTGGGAGGAGTGGTACGACAAAAAAAAATTTCGTCCCTATTACATAATCTTAAAAAAAAAAAAAACTAACATAAAATGATGTACGCCAGTACAAACCTAAGTACATAGGCATGTGACGGTTTTAAAAGCTGTGTACACGATCAAAAGAAGGGTTGCCGTTTAAACACATGAGATTGCGATGTTTGAGCCAAACGCATGTCAGAGATCACCTTTTAAAAATTCATATTGGAATTACATCATTTAATTTTGTAAAATGCTGTTTTATAATATATATAACCCATTTGATGTTCCTTTTGGGAGCACCAGTTACGTTGAGAGGAGATATGTTAACAGGTAAAGAGCTTACTCCCCCAACAATATACCAGGTTTTTTTAATGACTCCGTGCGCAAACTACACCCTCGTCTCATTGAGTCGGTAGGTTGCCAAAATAATTAAAGAGAATGAAAACATAAAATAACTTATACAGCCGAGGCATTCGTTTGAAATTAGAAACCCAATCGAAAGTTATAAATGACTTTGGGCCTAAACCTGAGCCTATACCAAAAGCTTAATGAGACTTTCGGCTGAAACCGAAATGAAAAGGTTTAGATACTTTGAAACTTGTTTGCTCGTTCTTTCTGCATACGTCGACAAATGTTGGGGGGGGGGGAAGTGTCGATATTTATATTACTTTTAAAAAAATGAAATTATCGTAAAAGTTAAACATCTATTGAATACTTTGGCTTTTAAGATTTTAATTAAAAAGTAATTTAAAATTGTTGAAAATGTATTTTAAAGAGTATGAAGTTAGAGACAATTTTGACTTGGCCCCGGGTTGGGGGGGGGGGGTTCATGCAAAATAAACCATTGGGCTTCCTTTGCTTTTATAATATAATTACAACGCTACATAGACATATTTGGTATCGCTCGACAGCTTAGCCTCTGTATTGTGTATTTGTAATGATCCACTAAAATGTTCAGACATAAGCCTTAAAGAACCTCTTTCTTCCGTTAAGCACTACATTTTCCTTGTAGCACTCGTTCTTTTCGGTCGAAACTTAAATTTTTCGTTTAACCGCAATTATCATTTATTGGCTGATTTTAAATTTGACCCACATTCAACAAAAGCTGAACGAATGTTGAGCTACGTTTAGCATGAAAATACATTAGGCTTCTACATAATAATTCTACGAAACAGTGATACAAGGTTTCATCTAGAAACCATTTTATCACTTTCGGCCAAGTTTCGGTTTCGGCCGAAAGAGAAAAGTTAACTTTCGGGTTTTCTTCGGTTTCGGCCGAAAGTGACTCAGGTTTTCGGTCATTTTAATACTCAGCGAAAGCGGTATTTAACAACAAACTAAGGGACAATTTAGAACAAACTAAGCGATCTTTAAAACAAACTAAGCGATCTTTAAGAACAATCTAAGGGATCTTTAATAACAAACTAGACGATCTAATATTACAAACTAAACGATTTTTAAGACCGACCTAAATGATCTTTAAGAACAAAGCAAATGATCTTTAATATTAACTAAATGATTGATAAGAATAAATTAAGTGATCTTTAACAGAAAACTAAATGTTCTTTAGGAACAAACTAAACCATCTTTAAGAACAAACTAATCGGACTTAAGGAACAAAATTAACTATCTTTAAGAACAAACTAAGCGATCTTTATGAACAAACTAAGCGATCTTTACAAAAATCTAAACGATCTTTGACAACAAACTAAGCGATCTTTATGAACAAACTAAAAGATCTTCAACAACAAACTGAGCGATCTTTAAGAACAAACTAAGCGATCTTTATGAAAAAACTAAGCGATCTTTACAACAAACTAAGCGATCTTTAAGAACAAACTGAGCGATCTTTATGAACAAACTAAACGATCTTTAACAACAAACTAAGCGATCTTTAACAACAAACTAAACGATCTTTAAGAACAAACTAATCGACCGTAAGGAACAAAATTAATTATCTTTAAGAACAAACTAAACGATCTTTAACAACAAACTAAACGATCTTTAACAACAAACTTAGCGATCTTTATGAACAAAATAAAAGATCTTCATTAACAAACTAAGCGATCTTTAATAACAAACTAAACGATCTTCAACAACAAACTAAACGATCTTTAATAGCAAACTAAACGATCTTTAACAACAGGCTAAACGATCTTTAACAACAAAATAAACGATCTTTAACAACAAACTAAGTTATCTATAAGAACAAATTAAGTGATCTTTAACAACAAACTAAGCGATCTTTAACAACAAATTAAGCGATCTTTAAGAACAAACTAAACGATCTTTAACAACAAACTAAACGATCTTTAACAACAAACTTAACGATCTTTAACAACAAACTAAGCGATCATTATGAACAAACTCACCGATCTTTAAGAACAAACTAACCGATCAATAACAACAAACTAAACGATCTTTAAAAACAAATTAAGAAATCCTTTAGATCCACATTTTTAGAGCCCCTGTTTAAAACAATAATATTTTGCACTAATTTCCCCTCATACCCCCCCCCCCCCAATTTTTGCCAAATTTTCTCCTACCATACTAATTAAAAAAAATTGTAAATCAATTTATCCTCATACCCCCCCCCCCCAATTTTTGCCAAATTTTCTCCTACCATACTAATTAAAAAAAATTGTAAATCAATTTAAATTACTTTTATATTAAATGGTAAAATCCAAAGTATTCATTAGATCAAGTGTCTCAAATTCAAATCATGGGGGAGGGGGGGGGGGCAAAGGAGGTAGTGTCTGAATGAGAGTGGGCCGCATCAAGTAATCCACAAAAAAGCGATTACAACTGTTACAATCTGGTCAACCTTTATAAACAACAATAAAATCATTAAGGGTTCTCAAGAACTACTCACTGTTGCCAGAGACCTGGCATACAAAAATATATAGAAACACTTAAAAAAGAAAAAAATCAGAATTACTATTAGACTAGTCTGTAAGATTCGACAGAAACCGTCGCGGAAAGTCACGTTATATATATTATGAGAATGGGGGAAACGGGCCGGCGCATTTACACTAAACCTTTCTGTCATGTAGTGGGCCGCAAAATATCGTCTTGCGGGTCACAAATGGCTCGCGGGCCGTGAGTTTGAGACCCCTATATTAGATGTTTATTTATAAATATTCACGATTATCTCATTTTTTATAAAAAGAATGTAAATATTTATACTTTCACAAATCATTTTCGATGTATGCAGAGTGTATGCGGGAACGAATTTCAAAATTACTTAATATTTCATTTTCGGCTTCGGTTTCGGCCCAAATTAATTTTTAACTTTCCGCCTTTTTTCGGTTTCGGCCGAAAGTCATTTTTAAACTTTCGGCAATTTTTCGGTTTCGGCCGAAAGTCATTTTAAACTTTCGGCCTATTTTTGGCTTCGGCCGAAATCAGAAAATCATTTTCGGTCGGTCTCTAGTTTCATCATCATGTCCCTTTAGTCCTTGGACTGTTGGGGCACCACAGGTGACATGTGAACTATCCTCCTCCATTCGTCTCTGTCTTCTGCACTTCGCAAAGAGTCGCCTAGTTTTAGTCCCATCCACTCTTTGATGTTATCTTCCCATCTTTTTCTCTGTCTTCCTATTCTTTTCACTCCTCTTGTTGTGCCCTGCATGATTTCTTTGGCGAGCCCTTATTTCCTTGTCACGTGGCCATACCATTCCACTTTGCGCTTTTCTACAGTCACCAGGAGGTCATCGTACTGCCAAATTGCCTGCCGAATCTTTTCTTTCACTTAATCATTGGAGATATGGCCCTCTATAGCAGATGCCAAGAATGCTTCTGAAACATCTCATCTCCTTCGCCTTTATTTTCCTTTCAATATCGGCTGTTAATGTCCAGGACTCTCAAGCATACAGGAAAATGGAGAGGACTAATGAGCGCATCAACCTGATTTTGGTGCTGCGGGCTATATTTTTGTCTTTCCATATTTTCTTGAGCCTCTTTAGTGCTGTTATAGTCTGGGCAATCCTTAACATCAATTCGGGCTTGGAGCCTTCTTCTGAGACTATTGCTCCTCGGTATTTGAAGCTGCCTGCTGTCTCTTATCTTTCCTCCCCAACCTTAATTTCAGTGGCGGTGCCGGTCGTGTTATTTGTCATCAAATTTTTTTCTTGTATGCACTGATTTGCATGCCAAAGGACGATGAAGTCTTGTCGCGATGCTTTACCAGGTTGGCTAGCTCTCTTCTTCGTTCCCAGCCAGTCCATCTATGTCATCCGCAAAGCGTAGGTTGGTAATTGTTCTGCCACCAATGCTGACTGTCTTGGTGATTGTTCTGCCACCAATGCTGACTGTCTTGGTGATTGTTCTGCCACCAATGCTGACTGTCTTGGTGATTGTTCTGCCACCAATGCTGACTGTCTTGGTGATTGTTCTGCCACCAATGCTGACTGTCTTGGTGATTGTTCTGCCACCAATGCTGACTGTCTTGGTGATTGTTCTGCCACCAATGCTGACTGTCCCTTCTTGCGCTTCCAGAGCATCTGACATAATTCTCTGTAAGAAGATGTTGAACAGGGTTGGGGAGAGCAAGCAGCCTTGTCGTTCTCCAACCGAGGTCTTGAACCATTCTCCGATGTTATTTTTAAAGAAGACTGCACTGGTGACCTTATCGTAAGGTTTGTGTTGGTGTTGTAGTGCCTCATGGTGGCCCATTACGCAGCAAGTCAAACCCTGTCGAATGCCTTCTTGAAATCCACAAAAACGTGAGGTAGGTTTTGTTGGTGTTGAGCATATTTCGCACATAGTATTCTGAGGTTTAGGATCTGCTCAGTAGTGCCACGACCTTGCCTGGACCCCGCCTGTTCTTAAGCAATGATTATGTCAGCATATGGTCTTATTTCGAAGATTTTTATCCGTATGATAATAATAAATTTCAATAAATGGGTGCATTTAATAAGCCTAAGGTTACCAGACTTTTATTGTTAATTTAAAAAAAAAAATAGTAACGGAAATGTTACCATTCCGTAAATATTTATTTCTCAATACCATTTACCATTGCCTATGACAACATTAATCACCTTGATGAGGATAAATCAAAATGAATGTCACAAATGAATGAATTGAATTATCCTAGGGTTCTCAAATGTTATTTTTTTTAAACATTCAAACCAAAATAATAATATAAAAATTATCATTCCTTTATATTTTTTAACAAAATAATTTACCTTTACCCAATCCTAATTGAAATGTTATGATTGGAAATATTAGACAAGTAGGTCATCATGCATCTATGAGTAGTATTCGTAAAGGATATGTCATGTATCATACGATGTCAGCCAGAATATAATAATAATAATATAGTTCATTTTAAAAACACGCTTCATCCCTAATTAAGGTGAAATACAATACAAAATGCAACAATAAAAAATCTACATACAAGCCAATGGACAATACAAGCCAATGGACAATACAAGCCAATGGACAATACAAGCCAATGGACAATACAAGCCAATGGACAATACAAGCCAATGGACAATACAAGCCAATGGACAATACAAGCCAATGGACAATACAAGCCAATGGACAATACAAGCCAATGGACAATACAAGCCAATGGACAATACAAGCCAATGGACAATACAAGCCAATTGACAATACAAGCCAAAATACGTTGAGGAATATGAGCAAGCTCCTTGGAAACAAGGAGGTAGATTACCAGGTAGGTGAGTTTAAAAAAAAAAAAGATGTGTTTTCAAATAAGTTTTGAAAGACTGCAAAGTCTAGCCTTTTCTGAGAGCGACAGGAAGGCCGTTCCGGATTCTTTGGCCAGCAAAAGCGCCTTCCGTAGGTCTCAAGGTGGATTCACGGTATCTAGAATTGGCCACTATCAAATGAACGGATTGATCGAGTGGCGTCATGAGCGCATAGAGATAGGACGGCGCCAGGTCACGAAAGCAGCGGTAGCACAGAGTTGCAATTTTGTACTCTATGTGAGCACGGACCGGCAGCCAATACAGCTCTCTCAGAAGTGTTTTAGCGTTTTCAAAGTTACGTTTGCGCAGAAGAATGCAAGCCCCATTATTCTGTTCTGTACTTTTTTAACTCTTTCCAGGAGCGTAGCCGGAAGACCCACCTTGAGAGCATTGCAGTAGTACCTGCGTGATAGCACGAATGCTACATCAGTTTCTTTGATGCATCAAACGTTAAAAAAGGTCTGATATGACTAATTCTACGCAGCTCTAGAAAAATTGCCTTGCAAACCATGTTAATGCGATTTTCATAGTTAGTGTTCTGTCTAAGTAGACACCCAGGTTTCTCACTGTTTGAGCAAACTTAATCTGCACAACCGAGAGAGTAAGGGTGGTGTGTTATTTAGAGATTTTAGCTTCTCGGCGGTAGCAATGTCGATCAGGTCGGTCTTTTCATCGTTCAATTTGAGCTTGTTAATGGTCATCCCCTGCTTAACTGACTCTACTGTCTTCTGTGTCATACTAAGAAGCCGAGAAAACTGAGAGGGGATCACGTACCGCTGAAGTTGTGTATCATCCGCGAACATGTGATATAGCATGTCAAACTGCTTAAGCACTGCACCCAGTGGCTGAACGTACATAGTGAAAAGCATCGGGCCTAGGACCGTGCCCTGGGGTACACCAAATTCGATAATAGATTGCTTTGAGGTCAAGCCATTTGTGATAACTGATTTGACCCGATTAGTCAGATACGAGCGGAACCATCTCAGGACAGTATCGGTGAAACCGAACGTTTTTTGCCGACGTTGGATGAGTAGGCCGTGGTCAAGCGTACCGAACGATGCAGATAGATCAAGTAACGACAAAAGGGATACCTGACCATCATCACAAGATGACAGAAGGTCATTTACGACGCGCAACATGGCTGTCTCAGTAGAGTGATGCACCCTGTATGCTGACTAGAAAGGCTCTAATAATGAGTGAGATGATCCAGGAGTTGGCGGACAAAGACTTTCTCTAAGATTTAGGATACAAATGGTAGACTAGAGACGGGGTGATAATTTTGCACATATTTGGGTCGAGATTTGCTTTCTTTAGCAGTGGAGTTAAAACCGCCTCTTTAAAAGAGGATGGAACAATACCAGTTGTCAATGACAGATTTATGATACCAATTATGACAGGGACTATTTCATCCAAACATTCGTACAACAGCCCTGCCGGAAGAGGATCGAGCCAACATGGCTTTCTTGGGGTGACAACCGGGATTTTCTTCACATGCGATTCAATGACCTCCACAAATTCACTCATAGGAGTGCCGTTAAACGGCAAGAATTATTCGGGAGCATCGGTGCAAATGTTAAGTCTCACCCTGATCTTCGTAACTTTTGTAATAAAGAGCATTTAGAGCATCTGGCAGCTCGCCACAGCAATGTTATTCGGCAAAGATGTGTCCTTCTGTTTACAGGTCAGCTGACCCATAGGACGAAAACGAAATAAGTCCCTACTTGAGCTGCAATCTACAGTCTGGTGACTTACATGTTCAGTCCTAGCGGCAAGGACCGACTTATTAGTTCGTTCCTTGTGAATCAACAAAGATTTGTCGGTGCACGGTGAAGCCAGATTTCCGTCATTTGCTTTTGCACGTCGCTGCTTCTGCTTCGCGTCCTTTATTTCTGGCGTGAGCCATGGGGTGGAAGGGCGGTCCGTAACGCGCCATGTGAACAGAGGTTCATGTTTGTCTAGGATGACCCTAAGGCCACTGTTGTAGTCTGTCGCTGGGTCTTCTTCACTGCACCTGAGGGCGCGACATCCCATCTTAAGGTCACTAGATCTATCTTTCAGAGTTCACGGGATGTGAATGTGCGTAGAAGGCTTCCTCAAGTCAAAGATTACTGGGAAATGATTAGAGATCAGTTTGTCCTCAATATAAAAATAAAGAACATCGGATTGCCAATATGAAGACAGATAGAGTGACATTCTGACTTCTTCTGACTGGAAGTACTGGAAGAGATTGGTCGCAGAAATCGGCCATCTTCTTAAAGATAGGAATTGGAACTGCCAAAGAAAAGTTCGAGAATAGAGTTTAAAACCGAGCTACGTTAGCAGGGACGGAAGTCGAGTCGGGAAAAATAGATGTCATTCGGAGAATTACTCAAGGTTTCCAAGTGAATCATTCTAAGGAAAAATGGGAAATTAAATTGCAGAACGTACTGGAAAAAAAATGAACTAGTAAAGCTAATAGCAAAACGTCCGAAGAGAGCCGCCAAAAAGACAACGCCAGCTGATCATGCGATGCATAATCGATTAAAGTCCTGTCAGAGAAGCAGTGCTTAAGTCAAAAAAATTCACAAGGGTAGGAAAGACTCCACCTAAGAGACGAGAGAAAAGTTTGGCGATTGTCTGGCAACCTCTCTGACCTGGGGAAACCGAAGAACTAAAATCCACTAAAGGCGTCTGGAGGTACAATGGCCAGTATTGCTAAGCGTGACACGGGCGCTAAATAATCATTTGTGAAAGTTAGCTAGATGGCCGCCGAAACTGAAGAAAGATGAACCTTCTAATGACTCTGTTAGGAGGAACTACCAGACCAACGAACGGGACCCTCCCTACCAAGGGTTTTCACGACAACTTTTATGAAGGTGAAATAGCAAACGGCGCTATCAAAATACAAAGTGGCTGAAACTCCATCTCCAGATAAGGTGTGCAATGAAAACCTATTATAGGAAAATCAGATATTGGACCTGAAGCACACCCCAGAATGCATGGAAACAGGCTAGTATTGTCCAAATTCTTCAAAAAAAAAAAAAAGGCAAGGGACCTTTCGTATCGCTATCCCCCATTTTCCTTTAGATAGTGTATTGTGAAAATAGATTAACGGATGGTTAACACGTGGATATAATGGTGCCAAAAGCATATCTTGTTTTCTAAGTCGGCTTCCGTAGGGGAAGATGGTCGATGAAAAAGTATTCCGCTTTTTCCAAACAATACCAAGTGAGCTCCACAATGAGAAACCACACAGGTGCCGAATTCTTTTGAACTCCTGGAGTCGTACGATAAAATCTGTTGGGCAGGACTTTGATACACACTTCAGAACATTGGTATCACTGCTAACTTATACGTGATACAGTGATTTCTATTTCGACAAGAATCGGGGACAAAGGTTCAAAACTGGAGTACACTCACAAATAGGCTCCCACGGGTGTAAGCTTTAAACTGTACAACAGGGATGGCTAACCCTCTGCCTGCGGACCTCATTCAGTCCACCTTGTTAAATACTGTGGCTTTCCGGATGTATCACAAACGAGCTCATCTCTTTGTTCAATTAGCGATTATTTTTATTCCTTGCATAAACGCACATTTAATATATATATATATGTATATATATATATATTATAATAATAATAATAATAAAGTTCATTTAAAAAAACACGCTTCATCCCCAAAGGCTCGAAGCGCGGTACAAAGTCAACAAAAAACATATCTATAATTCACCACATTTAAAACAAACACAACGCTACAAAAACTAATTACAAGCATACAATATCAAAGTCTTTCTAGCCATTTCAACCCGGAGCAACACAGCAACACATGGAAAATAAGGTAGACAATCATCCCAGAAGGTATTTGCGAAATAGATGTGTCTTTAGATCTGTTTTAAAGGACTCCAGTGTCTGGTTGTTTCTAAGATCGACAGGAAGGGCGTTCCAAATTGTTGGACCAGCAAATGCGAAAGTGCGCTTTCCGTAAGTCTCAAGGCAAACACGTGGTGTCGAGAGTTTGCCACTATCGGATGAGCGGAGCTCTCTACTGGGTACATAAGGCGTCAGCAGCTCTTTCAGATAGGACGGCGCCAGGTCATGTAAGCAGCGGTAGCACAAAGTTGCGATTTTGTACTCTATGCGAGCACGCACCGGCAGCCAATGCAACTCTCTCAGAAGTGTTTTTGCATGGTCGAATTTGCGTTTGCGGAGAACTATGCGAGCCGCATTATTCTGTGCTATTTGAATTTTATCCAGGAGCGTAGCTGGAAGACCCACCATGAGAGCATTGCAATAGTCCATGCGTGATAGCACAAATGCAGACATCAGCCTCTTTGTTGTATCAATTGTTAGGAAGGGCCTGATTTGACTAATCCTGCGCAGCTCCAGAAAAATCGCCCTGCATAGCATGTTAATATGACTTTCAAAAGTTAGTCTTCTATCTAGGTAGACACCCAGGTACCGCACTGTTTGAGCTAACTCAATACGCACACCTGAGAGAGTAATGGATGTCGTGTTATGTGCAGATTTCTGCTTCTGAGCAGAAGCAGTTTATATATATATATATATATATATATATATATATATATAAACATCACTTTTTATGACGGTTTGCGCCATTTCAGTGTATGGGAACCATTTTTGGACTGCTCTTTAAAACATTAACTTAAAATTAGTATCTCAAATAGTAAATAAATATTTAAAACAATATTACTATGTTATAACAACAAAAATTGAAAGATGTTTGTAAATACAGTTAGGTCAAAGTAACCTATACTTCAACTACCATTTGTTCTGCTAGTCTCAGGTTAAGTGTAGAATGATGCAAAAATAAATTCCCGCGTGCGCCAAAATGCATGCCGGCACTTAAATATAATCGAACACATTTCCTCCCCGACCCATCTCACACCGGAGGCAATCCCAGAGCATATTATCTAAAGGATCAAAAGTATTAGGTTGAAACTTTTAAAACATCATCTTTCATTACAAAGGTGGAGTGTTAGGACAAAACCTAAAAGATGCAGAGGGTGACTAGAAAAATCAAGCGATGGCTCTTCCTCCCTCCCCCCCCCCCAGACCAACCACAAAATTACAGTATCAAGAACAATATTTATATCTTTCCATGAGATATTTTCTACTGTTCACTCGTGTGAAATCGTCATTTGTGTAGGAATAATCTCTAGCTCAGACAAAGCATGTTTCATCATCAGTCATCAGGTGAAATATTTGCATGCTTTTATTACACCCATTTGTAATATATATTTTGTATATATTAATCGCTTTAACTTGACGCACTTTAACACAAAATATTCTTGAAATGCTTTTACTTTAACAATTATCTTGGCATTTTTCTTTTCCAACTTTTCTTTCTTACCCCGGTTTATTTTAGTATGATTATTATTGTCCTCATATTATTATCCATATGTCTTACAATACATGAAGACCTTAGTGCTGAAAGTACTTCAGTCATAAAATACACATTTTTGAGATAATCAAGTTCAAATATTCTTTTCGTCTATAAAATGTGAACATTTTCATATTTTGTCTTGTTTAATTAAGGGACTTTAGGCACATTTTAATGTGTTCAAATATCTGCAGTACACTTGGCTAAACCGAATAAGAAAAGGTCACAGTTAAGATTGCTTGTGACAAAAAAGTGACTTAATTACTTTTAGGACTTGGTTCTTCAATTATATTCAAGATCCCTACCTTTTTTTCATCATCAACTTTATATATTTTTCAATGGTGATTTTTGTTTGTAAATGCTAAAGCTATTGTGAAATTTACCTATTATTTCTCAACACTCTAATAAAAAGTTTTCCTCTGCTTTAAGGTTGCTAAAAAGTTGTTTTTTTAAATAAAATTTGTATGTGATTTTTATCCCCTCATCTGCTTCCGATTCCACAAAACTATATGTTATGTCCATTTTTTCGATCCGCCTGTATTTTATCCTTTTCTTTTCTTTATTTTTTTAGTATTTAATCCCCACCCCACCCCCTCTGTTTTTTTTCTTCGGTCCTCTTTTGCCCATTTTTCTAAATACTCAATCAGGTTTTATGGCCTTAATTTAGATAGCGCTATTCCTATACTTCATCTGATGCTATTTTATGCCTTTATAATTTTTCTTTCATCATTTTAGTTTTTTTTATTGCATTGTTTAATACCTTCCTATTATGCTAGCTCAACCAAACTATCTACTACTAACCATGTATATTCTTGTCATTCCAAATCTTCTTGTCTCGGTTTATCTTATGTGTCTGCCTTTCTTTTTTCCGTGTCTTTGAGCTTATCAACAAATTTCACACAGCCCGCTCTTTGGCGTCCTTTTAGAAACCTGGTACTGTCTTCATTTTACTTTTTTTTAAATTCTTCGCAACACTGTTCATCTTAAAATTTTTGCGTGTCCCAAAATTCTGATTTAAAAATGTGTAATCTTGTCATGCACGTACATTCATTTTTATATCAGCTAATATACACTGCGTCTTTCGGGGGCGCAGTCGGAAGCATATCATTCCAAATAGTTCCCTGAATTAGACAATTTATTTATACATTTAATAGAAGGGGAAAAAGGGAATTAGGGCCCCGAGTCTCGTAAAAATACTATAACCCCTTCAGTATTTTACTCAGGCCCAGAAACCCATGTAAAAGCGTATGTGGTACAAATTATCAGCTTTAATATATATATATATATATATATATACACACACATATATATATTATATGGTTCGTAACATTGATTTCAGATTTACACACTTCAACTCCTATAGATTTGTTATAAAATTATATATTTTATTTTTTAAAACAAGCTTACGGCTATTTTACTGAAGTTCCATGTATAATTGGAATAGATAACAAACAAAAAAAACATAACAAAAAAAACAACAGATTTGTTTTATTACATTCTGAAATAATTTATTTTTCAAACATATTTCTGTCAGGTTTCTGAGCTTCTGTCTTAAGGGTAATTTGATACACACTTAAACCACTACAATGTCAGGGAAAAGGTAATCATTTTATATTTATTTAATGGTTAATTTTTAAGGAATGTGAATTGTAATATTTATATTACCTTTAAATGAGTAAACAGATTACAATTTTTACCTTATCCCTGGTCCATTAAAAAAAAAACAATTATGAATTATCTTTTTATTACGTTTTTATGGGCCAGCTAGAGAGGAATAGATTAGGCACTGTCAGGTCTAATACAAAGTTGATTTTTAATAATCACATTCTGTTTTTTTTTTGGTCTTCTTTGAATCTGTTCAAAAATGGGTCAGGGTGTATTAAATGATAGTAAACATAGTTTATTCAGAATATTAACTTTATTTGTATTTACACAAATAAACATTAAGTAACTGCTGGCGTGTTGCATAGACTAACAGAAAAAATTAATGCTTTAATTTTGTTTATCTCATCAGGACAATCGTGGAAGAAATTAAAAATGAGATTCAATACGACTTCAAAGAAAAAATTTTGAAAAACTCAAGAAACCGCATTGCTCCGTCGGCAAATATTGCATTTGATGATATTCATGCCAGAAATAACTACCCCAACAACATAACAAATGCAAAGACAGATTACATCAAAGCTATAACAGAAATCATGGGATTGGATACTTTACTTTATCTTTACAATAAAAAATGTAATATTCAAAAAGAAATTAAGAACATAATTAAGAAAGACACAATGGACTTCAGGGGAAAATTTACTGAGAATTATATCAACAAAATTGAAATCTTTAACTCTGTCTACCAAGTACCGGTATATACCATAAGAAACGACACAATAGACTAGATGCTATTGACACGTTTAAGATGTAAGATTGTAACGGTTGGGTTTGAAAATTGCAGCAACGTTATTTTGAGAATTCGCAGAAACCGGAACTTCCCCGACGTCTCTACTTTTTGGGGTTAGATTATGTAGGCCACGTTATAGAAAAGAAATATCTACCCCTTCCGAGATAGGTTGTCGAGTTTTGTTTACAACCATACGTTTTTGTATGAAAATTATCAGTGTATCCTTACATTCTGTACCATATTTTGTATATAGGGACATATTATTTTGGGTTAGTTTTCTAAAATAGTTCGCCAGAGAATCGATTTTCCGAACCATGATCATCCAAAATTGCAGTTATCAGAATGGTCCCAGTATTATTAGATTTTTGAAATTCAAATTATGCTAAATAAGAGATACAAACATGCATTTTCAAATTTTTCTATGCAGAAAATTTCGTATATTTGTCTCCAGAGGAAGTTGAGATGTCGTATTTTAACATCCTCTAGTTAACTTTCAATAATTGGCATTTTTAACCCCTGCCCTTTTTCAATCAATTCTAAATCCACCAAACACTCAATAGTGGGATATAAGGAGGAGATGGTTTAGTAGTCTAGCCCCCGGGGCTCCAGTTGACAAGCCTGTGGTGGCTTGTCGATTAGGAGGCGTCGGCCACCGACCCCCTCAACGTTAGCCGGGGAACAAAACTACTGGGCGCGCTCCACGTGGGCAGACAAAGGGTATGCTCGGTACCTGCCGTACCTAAAACAGCTCCCACAGGGCTGCCAGTTGTGATACTTCACAGCTGGAAAAATAGGCAGAGACAGGGTAGGGATCATGATTAAAAGTTGTCGTTAATGGATATGAGGCGAGAGGCGAAGGTGGTAATCTCTAGCCGATGATTCTTACATTGCAGCCCTGAGAAGCTGCTCCAAGGCAACCGTTTCGTCCCAGCTACATCGCGAATTAGTTGCGTTGTGGAAACCCACTGTGGAATCCCTCTTACAGGGCGTCTAACGCTTCCCCTGGATGGGTGGGGGAAGATATTAGGACGTAAAATTGTTCCATCCCGACTCCTTAGAAAGTCGATCGTATGCACTGTGTGCAAACACAGTGTCGGACCGACCGGGTGTCTTTGGGTTAGGATGGCCCCTAGCGGAGACCCTGGTCGAGCAGACTCGGGTGGGACATTCCCGACGTGCCGCTCCGTGGCCCGATACCGGGTTGGGGAGGGCATAAAGAGCGCAAGCTCGACGGCCCGCTGACGCCATTTCTTAATGTAATATTTCACTAGTCTAGCATGTCTGGTGTGCTTTGCCTATGTCTAGCTGTGTCTGGGGTATTGGTGAGTTGTGAATACGATTGCCCATATATCTTCAGCGTATTGATAATATTCAGACCCCTTACCTAAAAGTCTTAGCATACGGTGGTATAAAAAATTACATGATGCAGATCTCCTACAACAGACTGGCTTTATCAGCATTCACGCGTTCTTACAAAAAGGACAAGCCAGTTGGGAAGGACATTTTGCAAGAATGCGAGACAACCTTAATAGAGGGAAACGCCTACATTATCAGGCAGAAATGAACGCTCCAAATAGTCCTCAAATTTTAACCCTAAAATCCCTGGTCATCGACTTGAACTCATGGGGAAACATCTGCTATGGTCTGCACGAGCTGTTGAGTTCACGGAACACGGTCGTCATGGAGTAAACGTATCTTGCACGCTCAAAGAAAGCGAGCAGCTAGGAAATGGAGCCTCGCCTCCAATCCCTCTATGAACCCCCAAGACAAGCATCATGCACGCAGGCAAACTTCCCAGTCGCCTCCAATCCCTCTATGAACCCCCAAGACAAGCATCATGCACGCAGGCAAACTTCCCAGTCGCCACCAATCCCTCTATGAACCCCCAAGACAAGCATCATGCACGCAGGCAAACTTCCCAGTCGCCACCAATCCCTCTATGAACCCCCAAGACAAGCCTCATGCACGCAGGCAAACTTCCCAGTCGCCACCAATCCCTCTATGAACCCCCAAGACAAGCCTCATGCACGCAGGCAAACTTCCCAGTCGCCACCAATCCCTCTATGAACCCCCAAGACAAGCCTCATGCACGCAGGCAAACTTCCCAGTCGCCACCAATCCCTCTATGAACCCCCAAGACAAGCCTCATGCACGCAGGCAAACTTCCCAGTCGCCACCAATCCCTCTATGAACCCCCAAGACAAGCCTCATGCACGCAGGCAAACTTCCCAGGAGCAAATAGAACGGTCAAGCAGCTTGCGCACTCGCCGTCAAAATATAGCGTTGAGCGTTTTCGCTCGACAAAGCCGATCGACATTGGAGTATAAATATGTATCACTCATACAGTTTATTATTTTATTTAAGGAAACGAAGTGTACGGTTTATGAAAACATGATATTTAAAATTACACACAAATTATTGCATCATTCATACCCTCAAAATAAAGTCTTTATTTCAGCCAAAAATGACCAATTAAGAGTTAATGTGTAACTCAAAAACAACTAAAATAATTAATTGCTTCATTTTATGTCTTATTTAAGTTCAAATTTCATTTCCACCAGTTTCAAATACGAAACTTTGCTTTGTTTCAACATAATTTTTAAATGATTGATGGATATGTAATAAAAGAATATTTACTGTGGAAAATCTGAAGGCAAAAAGGTTGCATTAATTATGGAAGCTATACCATTTGTCGTGCTCGTGTTATCTCATTTTAAATTCATTCCATTATCATAATTTCTTTACACTATTTTAGATTAGTATAAATAACATTGTTGTTGAAGGAAGTCATTGCCTCGGCTGGAATTTGCATTATACTGATGATGAGCATGTCAAGGACTTAGTTCAACAAAGAAATTCAACAAACCATTATTTTAGGAAAATTTATAAAAATGTACGGTTGTCTGGCTTCGGAATACTGTAGTTTTATATGTAACATTCGTGGATTTTCTACTAATAACTAATGACTTGTGTATTTCGCCAAAAGCACAAAAATGTGTACCATCTAGATCAGTAGTTCTCAACCTTCCTAATGCCGCGACCCTTTAACACAGTTCCTCATGTTGTGGCGACCACTAACCACAAAATTTGTGTCGTTGCTGCTTCATTACAGTAGAGTATATGTGTTTTCCAGTGGTCTTAGGCGACCTTTTTGAAAGGGTCTTTCGACCCCCAAAGTGGTCACGATCCACGGGTTGAAAACCGTTGATCTAGATATTATTTTATCTAGCTAAACTGTGAGTTTGTGTACAGTATACATACATATACATATATATATATATATATATATATATATATATATATAAATATATATAAAGCAATCAATTTTATTTATTACTGTAATTTTACTTTTAAAAAGGGAAAATACATTATCAGTTCTGTCACGCTCTGTTATAAAATGAAAGAAACTTTGAACTTTGTTTAGATACCCCATTCACGCTATGACATGATTTACGTTTTTATTTAGAAAAATTACTTTTAATTTTATTTCACAATATTAACAACGCACTAAACAAAACAGATGTTTTTGTTTTCCCAATAAATGTGATTACGATGTAATTCTTTGATCATAAATTTTTTGAATAATTTTTTTCCCCATAAATTTCAAACTTGAAAAAATGCTTAAAATAGTTCCTTTATTGTTACTTGAAATGTATTTCTAATTTATAATAATTATACTCAAACTTTTGCTAAAAGAAAAGCGGATATATAATATGTTTGCAGATTTAAATTTATTCGATATCAGTACAATAATAGAAAATAACTACGATTGTTTTAACAAATCTAAGGTTTTGAAATCTGTTCGTTTCTTTGGCGTTACGTCAGCCTTGCTCATTCTTATAGATATATACTGGACACATTTTTTTTTCATAAACAGAGTGTGAGAAAATGCCCATTTAAATTTTTAAAATTTTTTCTTCCCGAATTTTGCCACTAAAATTAACTTCACCGGAATAAACACATTTTATGAACATAATCATGCTGTTCAAATGACAATATTAGCTACACACCTCAATAAGCATACAATCATAAAAGGCGTAATAAATATACATATAGTCAAAGCATCCATTAATTATCCCAGTTAGGACGTAAAGTTTGATTTGCATACCACGTCATCTAACACTCTGAGCCATCTTTCGAGGCTCCATCAAGTAATCAATAAAATGAAGTGAGAGAGCAGCAAACTAGAACGCAATCAATGGGCCCATTCAAGCCAAGAGCTTCTTATGATTGTAAAATCGATACTGATGTGATGATTTTAGAAACTCAATGAAAGGAAATGCAAATATTCGTGGTGGTTTTTTAGTTGTTGTACCACATTCATTGATTCAGCTCTTTGGTGATATCAATACAGAAGGACAATCTTTTCAACTTTCTTCATTGGCAGTCGTTGGAGCGGGGATGAAATTTTTGGATTCGAGAGTGGGGCGTGGGGATTCTTTTAAAATTGAGAGAGGGTGGGAACTTTCAAAAACAATTTTTTTTTTAACAAACTGATTGAGATCAATGTTCAATTTATACACATACACATTAAAATGTAAGTTGATTTTAAGGCAATTTAAAAAAGCTTTAGGAATATCATTAACATTCAATTTTGTTGCAAATAATTTTTGTTTTTTTTCTAACGTTGGGTGGGCATGTGTTGTCATGGTTACCTTTCCCTTATTTAGCCAGGTACTCTTCACCTTGAAGTGGCTGATAACCAAAAACGAGAGAAACATCTGAAACAGAAGTCATTGAAGTCAGTTTCATTATTTCATATCTAACAACGACAATTTTCAGCCACCAATGTAAATAAGACGAGTATATTGCTCAGAGATGTTATCAATGGAAGCCCCAGCCAATGGAGAGCAACTCCACCCTTACCATAGAAATGTTTTGAAAAAAAAATTAACTAATCTATTTAACAGTATATTTATCTAAATAAATTGATTTGCATTCGTAAATTTATGCGTTGTGTAACATTATTTCCCAAATAATTCATAAAAGTCAATTTTCGACGAAGTATTTGAATACTAGAGTAATTATCATAACACTAAAATAAAAAATCTGCTTTGAAAATAATGAATACTCCTCACCATAAAATAAAAATATTTAAAAAAGAGGGTGATCTCTCTTAGTCTCGTTTCTAGCGACATTTTCGTTTAAATAGCGAGATTTCCGCTTTCTATTTAGTAACTTGTAATTGTAAACAAAGGGTTGGGTGGGCGGATTTGGCCGTAGTGGGATTGAATTTAATTTGCCCCTACGGGGGTCAATAAACTTAAATCGTCTAGTGTTTAATGTCAGTACCGAAACAAAATTAATGTCCCATGTTATTTACTAGCTAAACTCTAACAAGAGCATCATTTTGGACCAAAATGTTACTAAGCTAAACTATTCGTCGAAGTTACGATAAAAGGACTTTTAGTGCCTTGACGATACCATGACGGCATATGTAATAGCACCGTAGCATAAAGTCAACGTGGGGAAGGTAGTCCCGACCCTCTGTTCATGTCCAAAACCGAAATCTGGCATGTGGATTGAAACGTTTGATTACCCCTGGTCTACGAGTATGAGGCGAGAAATAGGAACCAAGGGCTGCAACTTGTGCATTATTTTACTTTTGCAGACTCATATGGGTTACCTTAGCATAGATGGTGGTCGAGTTGTTTAAACTGAATCAATCCCAAGCTTGTGGACATGAGTTCAAAAACATCACCAGCACTTCAGGTAGATGTGAATCTGTTAACCTAAGATGACAACTCATCCGAGAGAAAGCAAACTCTGAAATCGAACCTGGAGATGGATTCCTCTCGTCTTAGAGTAATGAAGAGGAGAAATATGGACCAAGGGCTGCAACTTGTGTATTATTTTACTTATGCAGACTCATATGGGTTACCTTAGCATAGATGGTGGTCGAGTTGTTTAAACTGAATCAATCCCAAGCTTGTGGACATGAGCTCAAAAACATCACCAGTGCTTCAGGTAGATGTGAATCTGTTAACCTAAGATGACAACTCATCCAAGAGAAAGCAAACTCTGAAATCGAACCTGGAGATGTATTCCTCTCGTCTTAGAGTAATGAAGAGGAGAAATATAGACCAAGGGCTGCAACTTGTGCATTATTTTACTTTTGCAGACTCATATGGGTTACCTTAGCATAGATGGTGGTCGAGTTGTTAAACTGAATCAATCCCAAGCTTGTGGACATGAGTTCAAAAATATCACCAGCACTTCAGGTAGTTGTGAATCTGTTAACCTAAGATGACAACTCATCCAAGAGAAAGCAAACTCTGAAATCGAACCTGGAGAAGGATTCCTCTCGTCTTAGAGTAATGAAGAGGAGAAATATAGACCAAGGGCTGCAACTTGTGCATTATTTTACTTTTGCAGACTCATATGGGTTACCTTAGCATAGATGGTTGTCGAGTTGTTTAAACTGAATCAATCCCAAGCTTGTGGACATGAGCTCAAAAACATCACCAGCATTTTAGGTAGATGTGAATCCGTTAACCTAAGATGACAACTCATCCAAGAGAAAGCAAACTCTGAAATCGAACCGGGAGATGGATTCCTCTCGTCTAAGAGTATGAGGAGGAAAAATATGGACTAAGTTAAAAAAGTATCACAAGCACTTCGGGTGGATGTGACGCGTTAAGCTAAGATGGCACTTCATCCACGAGAAGGAAAACTCTGAAATCGAACCAGGAGCTTGAGCCCCGAAGGTTGACTGACTTTGACACGAGGAAAATTCAGAAAACTCCCGCCCCCGGAAAACGCATGAAGAGTACAGAGAAACACACACAGACAGACACAGACACACACAGAGACATGCACAGAGACACACACAGAGACACACACATACACACACACACTGATGGTCGTCTAATGGATCCTGCTCTATTTCCGGTCGTCTTGACTAAGACTTGCCATCGGAACAAGTGCCATTGGAGCACTTCTTGTTGAACAATACTTACTTACTTACCTCTAATATATATATATATATATTACAAATTACTAGTCAATATACCCGGCGTTTCTCGTGCATGCGCGGATATAAAGGACCAGCAACAACGTTAGATTAAGATACACTCTACTTTTAAAAGCCATCCGATCCAAACAGTACCATTTTCTGAAACTGGCAATAATCGTTCAATAAAAATCGTAGCCCTGCCCCTCCGAAAGTACTTCCTATTTAGTTCTGGAATCGAGGGCACTGCCACAAACCTTTCTAAAAACACTTATTAGTGTCAACAAGTGTTTGCGTGTGTGTGAAAGAATATTATTGACATAACAGTTTACCAAAGGAGGAGCACCATTTGGGGAAAGCCGATTTACATATAACTTACTATTTTTTTAGAAATTATCCCCTCCCCCCGAACCCCCAACCACATCTTTAATGAATATGTTTATTTGGGAAATTAAGATTGGAAGATCGATTTTCTTAAAGGGGACTACATGACAAAGCAGATTCTGGTTCTTCCAGCCGAAGATGCAAAATTAGCGTTGTCCAAATTCCCCTTTGAAAAGTCCGCGGCCCTGATGTCAGCCATTGTTGTTTTGCATCTATGAAATGACTATTTAACATATATCATATCGGAAATTTTAGTTTTGAGACCAATGCCAACAAAGATGGTTCAGTTTCATTGACATTATTGACATAAGAGTTTACCAAAGGGGGAAACACCATTTGGGGAAAACTGATTTAAATATTGCTTCCTATTTTTTTTAGAAAATCCCCTCCCCAACCTCCCCAACCACATCTTCAATGACTATGTTTATTTGGGAAACATAAAGTTTAAGATTACAAGATCGACTTTCTAAAAGGGGATTGCATGACAAAGCAGGTTCTGGTTCTTCCAGCCGAAGATGCAAAATTCGCGTTGCCCAAAGTGTTCTTCGAATAGTCCATGGCCCTGATGCCAGCCATTGTTGTTTACAGCAATGACACGACTGTTTAACATATATCATATCGGAAATGTTAGTTTTGAGACCAATGCCAAGAAAGGTGTTTCAGTTTCATTGGCGTTTTTCTTAAAAAGTCTTCAGATCGAAACCAGTAACGAAGTGCTAAAATTAGCATTTATACTTAAATAAAAATTGGAGCCCTGCCCCCCACTCATTTTTTTAAAGGTACTTTATATTTAGCACTGGAATCGGGGGCCCTGTCACAAACATTTCTAAAAGAACACTTATTAGGGTCAGTATAAGTATAAAATATATCATATCGGAAATGTCAGTTTTGAGACCAATGCCAAGAAAATTGTTTCAGTTTCATTGACTTCACGCCATCTCATACCAACCAATCAAAAGCTTAGGCGCGGTCACATGTCCACCGCACAGCTCGGCGACATACCCGGCTGAGGTGTCCAGAGTAGCCATTTATTTAATTGCCTTTCTTGGATACATGTGGAATAAAACTAAAGGTTGGTGAAAATATTCTAGTCTTCGGCTTAGACCAGTGTTTTTCAATCATTTTTCATGATGCCCCCCAAGTTGGTTAGGTGTTTTCTAAGGAAACCTTCAGGTTATCTATATGTCATAAGCTTTGTATTACGCCCGTGTTTCTCAAAAGGTGGTCCGCAGACCGGCGCTGGTCCGTGAGCTTTACAATGCCGGTACACACAACATAAATATTTATGGTATAAGTATAATAAAAAGAAAATGTAATTAATAAATCTAGCCTAGTGCAATTTCAAAACGTGCCCACCGGTAGGTTAAACTTAAATGTTTGGAAAATGCTGTATCTGTGACAGATTTGGTCGTAGTTATCTTTCTCTAGTTTCATTTTTTCCCCTGAATTCTGATGGGTTTGTTTAAATCATTTTTCTAAAAAAATATTGTATGTAAGTTATGGGAATGGAGTGAGAGCCTCAGTTGAAGGGAGAAACAATGTGTTAACTAAAAGCGACGTCACTTCCTCGTCTTAATCAACCAATCAAATTCTTTGGCTGTCTGATGTAACTATCGCGTGGGGTGCGCGTTGACGCCAATGCGCAACTTCAAAGCTTAGCGATATATGTTGCTCGATTAGAACAGTCATGTGTTCAAGTGGCTCTTTGCATTTATTTAAAACTAAAATTGTAAATAGATTTTCTAAACTTTCAATCGTTCCCTATCTTTTGTTTAAAAGTTCCGTATGATCTACATGTATTTCAAGACTGCTTTACCCGTCTTCACCCAGAGGTCAACTGTCGTTATATTCCTAGATTATAAAATTCTCCAAACCAGAATTCGCGAGAAGCTATTCCTTGTTAATTAACGGTCCTTGATACTAGAATTCAAAACACCTGAAAATTCAATCACTATAAGTATTGATTTAGATTGGATACTGAATTATAATAGATTTTGACCTTTCGCATCTATGTAATAATACTAATAGAGAGTACTTAAGGAAAAACTTAATCAATCGATGTAGGGGCCTTTCCAGAAATGATATTGTTAGCGTAAGACCCGTTTACTACAAAGCGACCACCTTCCTATGGAAACGAAAGCGCCGATGTCATTCAAATCTTACTTTTAAATCTAACGGATATTTAATTTATTACATTATGTTATGTAATTCGGATATATCCATATTTCTCCAGTAAAATTTAATTTAAAAGAATTGATTCTTTCACTTTCAGTTGACGTGTCAACACATTCTAAAATTAAAAGTTACGTGTATTTTAAGGGAATAAAAACCAAATGTTATCGGAAATTCTTAAACTGAATGAACTTCTGTGACGTGTTCTCAATATTAAAACATTCATTTGGGTGTTTGCTTCTCATGGATTAACATGATAACTGTTGTAAGTAGATTTCTAAAAAATATATTAAAATAGTTGTGTCTTTTTAAATTACACAATTAAAACAATGAACGTGTCACAGTGACCTTGACAATGAACTTATGCAATTTAGGTAAAATAATTAAAGTGTCATAGGACTTAAACAACCAACTTCTACAAATAAGATAAAATAATTAAAATGGCATAATGACTTAATCAATCAACTTATACAATTAAGATGAAATAATTAAAGTGGCATAATGACTTAATCAACCTATACAATTAAGGTAAAATAATTAAAAAGGCATAATGACTTAATCAATCAACTTATACAATTAAGATGAAATAATTAAAGTGGCATAATGACTTAATCCACTTATACAATTAAGATGAAATAATTATAGTAGCATAATGACTTAATCAATCAACTTATACAATTAAGATGAAATAATTAAAGTAGCACAATGACTTAATCAATCAACTTATACAATTAAGATGAAATAATTAAAGTAGCACAATGACTTAATCAACCAACTTATACAATTAAGATGAAATAATTAAAGTAGCATAATGACTTAATCAATCAACTTATACAATTAAGATGAAATAATTAAAGTAGCATAATGACTTAATCAATCAACTTATACAATTAAGATGAAATAATTAAAGTAGCATAATGACTTAATCAATCAACTTATACAATTAAGATGAAATAATTAAAGTAGCATAATGACTTAATCAATCAACTTATACAATTAAGATGAAATAATTAAAGTAGCATAATGACTTAATCAATCAACTTATACAATTAAGATGAAATAATTAAAGTAGCATAATGACTTAATCAATCAACTTATACAATTAAGATGAAATAATTAAAGTAGCATAATGACTTAATCAATCAACTTATACAATTAAGATGAAATAATTAAAGTAGCATAATGAATTAATCAATCAACTTATACAATTAAGATGAAATAATTAAAGTAGCATAATGACTTAATCTATCAACTTATACAATTAAGATGAAATAATTAAAGTAGCATAATGACTTAATCAATCAACTTATACAATTAAGATGAAATAATTAAAGTAGCATAATGACTTAATCAATCAACTTATACAATTAAGATGAAATAATTAAAGTAGCATAATGACTTAATCTATCAACTTATACAATTAAGATGAAATAATTAAAGTAGCATAATGACTTAATCAATCAACTTATACAATTAAGATGAAATAATTAAAGTAGCATAATGACTTAATCAACTTATACAATTAAGATGAAATAATTAAAGTAGCATAATGACTTAATCAATCAACTTATACAATTAAGATGAAATAATTAAAGTAGCATAATGACTTAATCTATCAACTTATACAACTAAGGTAAAATATTAAAGTCTCATAGTGATTTAAACAATTAACTTACGATAATAAGATTTTTTATTAAAATAAAGTTTTATAGTGACTTAAATAATATTTCAGGAAACTTATTTTAAACTCACAAACCATTCCCATTTGTATCACTTTTATATCCGATCTGGTCAAGGGGTCTAAACTTTCAATGGACAATCAAAATTGTCTGCACCAGAGACGACCATTGTTTTTTTTTTTTTTGTTTTTTTAACCTAAAATGATCTCTGGTGTTTGTGTGGATTAATTTCTTGGCTACCTTAATAATTCACATTTTAAAAATAATATCCCAATGGAAAATTGTTGATAGATAATTCTTAAGGATCAAATGATATCCGGATTATAAACAAAGGTTGGTGAAAATATCTAGTCATCGACTTGGAACAGTTTTTTCAATAATGTATCGTGATTCACCCATGGTGGGTCAGGTGTTTTCCATGGCAAACTTTAGATTATATATACGTTATAAGCTTTGTATTACGCCAGTGTTTCTCATATGGTGGCCCGCGGACCGGCGCCAGTCCACGAGCCTTAATTGCCTGTCCCTACAACATGAATATTTATGGTCGAAAAAAAGAAGAAAATGTAACTGATAAATTTGGAAAGGTCCCCTCGTGCAATTTCAAAACGTGTTCACAGGTCCGGTGAAATTAAAAGTTAGAGAAACGCTGTATTATTTGACAGTCCTGGTCTTAGTTGTCTTTCTATGTATTTTTTTTTCTTCTAAATTCTAATGGGTTGGTTGATATCATTGTTATAAAATAAAATGCTAGGTACAATAAGGGAAATAAAGAGAGACCCTCAGTTGACGGGACAACTTACAGTGACGTCACTTCCTCAATCCAATAATCAAATGCTTCGTTATTCAATTGCCTTTCTTGGATTTCTTTAAAACTAAAATTGAAAATAAACTTTCTCCCCCCAAAGCTCAACTGTCATTAAATTCTTTGAATCTTAATTTTCCAACCCAGAGTTCGCGAGAAGCTAACCTTTTCTAAATAACGGTCCTTAATACTAAAATATGTTTAAAAAATGTACATTCAATCACTATCAGTATTTATTTAGATAGGATACTGAAGGATTATACGCTTTGATCTTCCTTATATATGTATTAATAGTAATAGAGACCACGTAAGGAAAAATTTAATCACTCCATGTAGGGGCCTTTCCAGAAATGTTATTGTTAGCGCAAGACCCGTTGACTCCAAAGCGACCACCTTGTCCCATGGAAACGAAAGCGCCGATGTCATTATAGCTTATTTTTAAATCTAACGGATATTTATATATTCTTTTATGTAATTCGGATATATCCATATTTTCCCAGTAAAATTTAAAGAATTGATTGTTTCACTTTCAGTTGACGCGTCAACACATTCTAAAATTAAAAGTTAGGTGTATGTTAAGGGGAAAGAACCAAATATTATCGGGAAAATCTAAAACTGAATGAACTTCTGTGACGTTTAATCAATATTAAAACATTCTATTGATTTATCTATGCTGATACTTTAAAAATAAAATATTGTTTTTGAAAATATTATGCTCTTCGATCTCGCTAAGAGGTTCTCAGGCATTTTTGAAGTGGTGTACCCTAGCGACATTTTTATTGAATCATTTAAATTTAGTTTATTTGTATGGTGTAAATGCTCATGAATAACATTTGAGTTTTTTTTAATGGTTTAAAATTGTCTTTAACGCGATAATCTAGGTTCCAATTTTCTTTCCATGTCATTTGATAATGTTTTTATCTGGTATTATTTTTAACAGTTGAGAATGGCTTGAACATTTCATTTGACGTGGCAATCAATATATTTCAAAAGTTAAGAGATTGGGAATCGATAAAAGCTTTATGTCACTTCCTCTTCTCACAACAACCAATCAGATCCAAACGCCCTCATCTGTTATGGTCCTACGGAATGCACAATAAATGTCACTGCGCACCGCACAGCTTTTTAATATGAACAGATCAGTAATCCCGTTAAATCAGACGTTTGGGGATAAGCCGATTTAAGATTAAACAATTATAAAAAAAAAGTTTTTCTAATAAATCCTTTACAAAATGTATTATCGGGCATTTTTTTTTTTTTATTTTTCTTTCGTTGAGGAGTGGGTATGCTGCTGAAAGTTTGACAAAACATGGCGCTCACATGGTCAACATTTTTAGACGATTCTATCAAATACGCACGTGTTGGAGTTTAAGAAGCAGGCCGTAGACTATTTGTGGCATGGTTTAAATGCACCTACGTCTGTCTTACTGATTGGCCAGGCTACGACTGTATGTCACTTTGGAGGTTCACGTGACATATGGATGTTTGACAGAAGGGAAACCTCGAGATATTTTAGTTTCAGTTTGAGATAGTGGCTCCGTCCTAAAGACTTAGAACGTGGTCCTAAAATGTTCGCAATGTCTTTAGGATAGGGACAAGGCAAACCACCTCTGCTTGTCCAAGGGCGATCTCAAAACTGGTGCTCAGATATCAGTGCGAAATGGGGAAACATTTTATAGGCCGCCATCAAATGCGTGTGTCTTAAAGTTGTAAGAAACATATCGCAGAAAGATTACCCAGCATGATAAATGCATCTACGTCCGTCTTAAAGATAGACCACGCTCCGACTTTATGTCACTTTGGAGGTTCGCGTGACATATGGATGTTCGACAGACGGGAAACCTCCAGATATTTAAGCGTCAGTTCGGGATAGTGGCTCCGTCCTAAAGACGAGAACGTGGTCCTAAAATGTTCGCAATGTCTTTAGGATAGGGACAAGGCAAACCACTTCTGCTTGTCCAAGGGCGATCTCAAAACTGGTGCTCAGAAGTCTATTCGAAATAGGGAAACGTTCTATAGGCTGCCATCAAATGCGTGTTTTAATATCAAAATCTCAAAACTGGTGCTGAGATGTCAGTGCGAAATGGGTTTTAAAAAGTGAGATGCGATCAAATTAAATTATTTGGGGAAGTGTAAATGTTCAGATATGATGCTAAATCGCCGATGAAAATCCTTTAGAGCAGGGGTCTCAAACTCAAATTAGCCGGGGGTCGCAGGAGGTAGAGTCTGAGTGAAACTAGGCCGCATTAAGTAATCCACACAAAAAAGTGGTTACAAATTCAAGTACAGTTGTTACAATCTGCTCAAACTTTATTCATAACAAATAAAATCATAAGGGTTCTCGAGAACTAGGCTTCACTTTCTTTCTTCTTTTACTTGTTGCCAGAGACCTGGCTGAACTTTTTCTTACAAAGCTTGAGTGAGATTGAGGTTGAAGCTGCTCATCAGTAAGTTTCGCCCTGAACTTTGACTTGTTAAAGTTCATAGTGGAAAAGAGCTTTTCCCGCAGATAAGTACTCCTATAAAGGCACATGATCCGCTTGAACAACCTGGATATCTCAAGGAAGGTGGAGGGCAATTGTCTCATAAATTGTCCAAGCTTGTCTGTTTTGCTATTCACCTCCATGAACTTATCCTTGAGTTAAGAATTGCACCGAATTTCAATCAGCTCCATTGGAAGCGCAGGGGGCAACATCCACATTGAAGGAGAAAGGGTCAGCAGAAATTTGTAAAAAGGCTCAATGTGTTTTGAAGTCTGTGAACCAATGAATTCCTTTCTGTAGATTTTCAATGGCATCAGTGTACTTACTACTGAATGGTGTGCCAGAGTCCATGAGTACTTTGCATGTTGGAAAATGGCAGAGGTTTCTCTCAGAAAGCTGAGCTTTCCAAAGCGCAAGTTTTGTGCAGAATGCCCTGACATTGTAATAGGCAACACTGACAAGCTGCCCCTGGCCTTGTAACTTCTTGTTGAGTATATTCAGTTCCTGTGTAATGTCAACAAGAAACGCCAAGTCCATAAGCCATTTGAGATCATTTAGTACAGGAACAACCACCCCATCCTTCTCCATGAAGGCTTTGATTTCTGCTCTCAGCTCAAAAATCTTTTTAAGACGTTTCCCCTACTAGGCCAACGCACCTCGGTGAATTAGATAACACCTTCATTTGCGGACAGACTAAACTTGCAGCTTGTACCATGCAATTTTTTATGAACTCGCCTTCTTCAAATGACTTTCCTGCCTAGCAATCACGCACTCACCACGTAACAAACTTCAACTGCTGCATCACTATCTTTCTTTGCTTTCTTGAAAAAATCATGCTGCCTCAGTGGACATGTTTTAAGTTAAGCAACCCAGGCCTCTCTCTCATCTCTCTGGTATTTTGCATACTTCTCAGCATGTCTGGTTAAATAATGCCGTCTTGTGTTGTACTCCTTGTGCACTGAAAATTTCTTGGTGCATGTAAGGCACATCGGCATGCCCCTTTGCTGAACAAAGCAATAGTCCGCCTCCCACTTCTCCTGAAATTGTCTGCGCTCATCGCCAAAATTTCTCTTCACAGCAGATTTTCAGAAAGACATGACTTGGGTCTGGTGACACAAATATTTATTTGCACCGTTTAATAAAATAAATTTTCCCTCCATTTGGTAACATTCCCGAATCATGTTTCACGAGACCAAGCTGACAGGCTCGGAACTCCTTCACTTGTCAGTGGTACACATGAGCGGCAATTTAAATAGGGATTGTTTGATACTGTGTAAGATTGCTACGATTTGCGCAGTTAAAAGCGTGTTTTCTCAGAATTGCTCTTTGGCCGCCATGTTTGTCTCATATATTGCTATAAAAAAAAACGTTTAGTCCGATTTTAAGACGGTTTTTACCATTATAGTTAACGTCCAAATCTATAGGTATTTATATAAACATAATTAAAATCAGAATTAGACCAGTCGGTGAGATTCGACTGAAATTGTCGCGGAGGGTAACATTATAGATATGAGAATGGGGACAACGGGAGGGCCGCATTAATACTAAACTGTGCTGTCAGGTAACGGGCCGCAAAATATCGTCTTGTGGGCCGCAAATGGCCCGCGGGCCGCGAGTTTGAGAACCCTGCTTTAGAGTGTATCTCAGTTATTATCTGCCGATGAGCCGTCTGAGCCTTACCTTTTGGCTATAAACCCTTTTAGCTGATCTTATCTCTGAAAAACTCCTAAGGTGTTACGACCAGCGTAGTCTTAGCTGTTTCAGTTTTGTTGATTGTTCACATGATCATCTGCGTGAGTTGTTAGGAGGAAAAAAATACTGTTTCAACTTCATTGAAAATGCCGTCATATTCTAATTTTAGACTTTTGAGCTTGCGAAAGATGTAAATTAAATGCTCTCTTCTCACGGCAACCCATTAAAGACAAAATAGATAATATATGAATAATGTGTAGAGAATCATTACTCGCTTGAGAAAAATGAAATATCGGAAAACAGATGGCTTGGAAATTCAAACATTTTAAAAATTTGAAAAATGTATTAATTCAAGTTTGAAAAATATGTTATTCAAATTAGACAAGTATACTAAATCAAGTAAGAAAGGTTTATTATTCAAGTAAGAATGACGTGTATAGTATAAACCATGACAATTAAATAATTTAATTCGATATTTATTTTTTTTTTTACAATTTCAATGGTTATATGTAGATTAGTGCCATCTTGTTTAAACTATTTGTTATTTCAAAGGATATGAGACTGGTCACATCTAAGTGGGTTCACTGGAACGTATCAATTCTAAAAATATTCATACATTTAATAAATGTATTTAACCTATTTGGTCATTTCAGAACTTTGTTATGCGATTCATTACAGAATGCTGTAATAATGTGTATTTGTACCAATGATTGGCCTTTAAAGAAAATCTTTAACGAATAATGAAATAAAACTAATTTTTTTTTTTGTTTATTATCACTTTGTTATTGGCATAAGTCTTATATTAACGTAAGCAACCGGACCCGTCTTTGGAAAAGCCCATCAGCATAAAGGCGGTGGTCTCACGGAAGCGTCAAAAAGATGGGGGCAACGTATCAGCCCACGTCTTGATCAAATAACTCAATTTCCTCTTGAGAATTTCTTTTCGTCTCTATTTCATTGTCTTTTTTGTAGTTTCTCATTTTGCGTACAATACCGATACCTCAAAACGGACAGCCCAGCGTTCTCACTAATTTTATGGAAAGTCATTTTTTTTAAAAATGTATATTGTGTATTCATTTGCAGGATTAAACGAGATCATTTCTATTAGCTTAAAAGACAGAGAAATTTGGGGAAAACATAACCGAATCGTTCGGGCCCATAATTTTCAGTAGAAAACAAACAGTAGTCAAAAGTAGAGAAATGTAGATGAAGGTAAGAAAACGCAGACACACCTAAAGAAATGTAGACAAGCGCAAAGAAATAAACACAAGTGTTGACAAACACAGACACACGTTGAAAATCGTAAAGACACGTAGATAAACGTAGACAGACATTGACAAATGTAGAGAAACTTCGAGAAACTTTTTAAAAAACTGGAAACTTAGAAAAAATTTGAGTACAATCGTAGAGAAACGAAGATAAACGTAGAGTATTTTAAATAAAACTAAAGAAACGTAGGCAACAAAGACAAACGTAAAAAACATAGACAAACGTAGAGAAACCAACAGACACTAGAGAAGCATAGACAGGCGTAGACAAACGTTGAAAAGCTAGAGAAACGTTTATAAACGTAGACACAGATAGACAAACGTTAAGAAGCGTAGAAAACATAGACAAACGTTAAGAAGCGTAGAAAACGTAGTCAAACTTAGAGAAACGTAAAGAAACGTAGACAAACGTTAACAATATAGACAAAATTAAACCAACTCAGAGAAGCCCCATTGCAAAAAAAAAAAAAAAAAAAAAATAATAAAAAATTAAAAATAAATAAAATAAAATAAATCAATCAATTAAATAAAATAACATAGACAAACGTTAAGAAGCGTAGAAAACGTAGTCAAACTTAGAGAAACGTAAAGAAACGAAGACAAACGTTAACAATATAGACAAAATTAAACCAACTCAGAGAAGCCCCATTGCAAAAAAAAAAAAATGGACAAATGATAATAAATTAAAAATAAATAAAATAAAATAAATCAATCATTTAAATAAAATTGAAATCAACTTACAAAGCACCATTTCTGAATTCCAAAATTGTGTTATTGTGTGAATGAACTAAGAAGGCACATAACTTAAATATAATAAGAATCACATTTTCGTATTTTTAAATCATTTGTCAACTTCGCTTTTTTTTTTTCGTGTGTTTCTGGCTGGTAAAATCTTTGGAAGGCTAATTGACCAATTTCACGTCAACATATCGAGCTGAAACTTGGCACATAGACTCGTTGCCGATGACAACACATTCTCAACCCCACCTCCAACTGGAACATTGAAAAAAAAATCAGTTTTTTTCCTTTTTTTCAAGTGAAAGATGAAGGAAATATGATGACACTGATTTCACGAAATAAAATTCCCTATAATGGCGCTAAATGAGATTCGTTACACTATCGCAAGTGCGTTTGGTGAGCATTATTTTCTTTTATTTTGACTGAGTTAGTTGAAGAAATAAATATGCGGTGTAAAAGCGGATGGGATATTAGTATGTTAATATTACATTAAATAATTTTAAAATTACATATCAAAGGATTTATACGAAAAGCTTTGTTGTTGTTGTTGTTATTGTTGTTGTTGTTTTTTTTTTGGTGTTGTTTACTTTTTATTTCTGATGTTCCATAAAGACCAATGTGAAGAGTCAACTTATTGATATTTAAGATTTCTCTATTTCCCTGTTGTTTTCCTTTGTTTTAGCTCATGACCTACAATGGGTTCTTGGTGTATCACAAAAAGTCGCCATGACCTACAATGGGTTCTTGGTGTATCACAAAAAGTCGCCATGACCTACAATGGGTTGTTGGTGTATCACAAAAAGTCACCATGACCTATACAAAAATGTATTATTTATGAGTATTTGACTATCCACTTGGCATTTTTTTTTATTTCCACAGATGCCGAACACGCGAAAGACAGAAACTGGAAATACAATTTCAATTCAATGAGTACTATTGAAATCGGAACTACGAAGTTTACGAAGAAGTAAAGTGTATTGGATGTGTTGCCCTTTAGGAGATGGAACATTTCTTTATTTTTTTCAAACTTATGTGTGCCAAACTTTTTCAGGTCTGCGCTCTTTATAAGATAAGATAAGATAAGATAAGATTTTTTATTGATCCAATTAAATGGAAATGTTTGTTTTTTCAAATTGCATTAAATATTTTCAGCACATAAAACAATTTGAACACAAGACATTTATAATCAATTATTTTAAACAGCCATTCAGTGAGTTATCTTAGCCAAATCGGGGACTTATTAGTTCTCATAAAGATCTCCTTTTCTTAAGGAATACCCTTGAAAGACGTAACACTACTTTGGCCATTTTTTTTTAAAACCCACACCCAAAAAAATCATACAGATGAGTCATTTATCAAATAAATTTGTGACAACCCCACCCCAATTTTTTTTTTTTTTTTTTTTTTACCCGTAACAAATTTTTTCTTTTTTTTTTTTTTTTTTTTTTAAAGTTTACCTTGGCTCCGACTTGAGAAGTAGGAGTGGACACATNGGGGGGGCAAAAAAAATCGATTAACTTTCCAGGGGGGGAGGCAAAAAATTTTTAGTAATGTTTTAATATAGTTTTAATTTACTGTAGCGTATTTGTATGGTGAACGAACGGACAGGACATCAGCTTAGTTACTTTCTCTTTATTGTCTCTTTACTTTAATACATTTGTCTATTTTTGTCTAAAAAATTTGTATCCAATCAATCCAGGGGGGGGGGGGGACAAGTGCTCCCCTTGCCCCTACCTGCGGGTGCCCATGGTAAGGTTGTATTTGTAACATATTTGGTGTCTGGAAAATAACAACAATTATCTTAAATGTAAAATGATTTTTGGAGTTTTTTTAAAATGATTTCGTTTTTATCATCTTAGTAAAATTTCTTCAAGAAAATTCAAATTTTCTTTCTGCATTACTTCCGCAAAGTCAGATCAGATTTCGATTTTGCTTTTGCCTGATGAATCAGCGGTGGTGTTCAAATAATTCAACAACCGGCTAGTTGGGGAACGTTTTAATAATGTACCAAAAGACAGTGTGTTATTTCATGCAGTTAATACCTACATAAGAACCATAAACAAGTACACAAAACTAGATTCTTTTACAAGAAAGCTGAACTTTAAAAAAAAAACGATTTAAGAAATTTAAATGTATTATTTCTACATCTGGTTGCTGACCAGGTGACCATCGTAGAGATAACACATTTCAGCAACCGGTTCAACGCCCAACAAAACAAAGAATTTTTTTTTTTAGTTACAAACACTGAAATCAGCGTAAAGTTACAGAAATGAAAATATTACTTCCGGGGCGTCGCTATGCAGGCGACTTGATTTGACATGTGCCTATTTTTAAGCTTTTATTTTAAAACAATAGTTTTGGAGGTTTTTTTGAAAGTTTTCTTTGGAATCAAGTTGTGTTGAATTTGTTTGGCATGATTAGACTGTTAAGCTTGTGGTTTTTTATTGTGAGGAACAGCGGATATATTGATTTTTTTTTTATTTTTTTTTTTGGGGGGGGGGGGTTTTTTTTTTTTTTTTTTTTTTGGGGGGGGGGGGATTTTTTTGGAAACCGTTGACATAAACCAGGGGTCCCTAAACTACGGTACGTGGGCCAAATCCGGCCCGTGACATATTTCATCAGGTCGATTTTACTTAATTTTCTTGCTTGGTAACACGTATGGAACACGAAATGGTGTGATACAATTTGAAGTTAAATATTATGTAAAGAATACTAGGTGATCTTCAAACGTGCGGAGACCCCCTGGCTGCAACGCGCATTCACTTTGCCATGTAATGTTTGTCAACACATTGAACGAGATTGATTGATGAGCATTTGAAACCAATTCTCTTAATTGGAGGCAGCAACTCCAAACCAAACGTTCATGATAGCCAAACGTCAGTTTCACAAATCTCACCAAACCTGTTTGCTGCTTAGTTTGTGAGAATCGGATAGTGTGCACTGGGTCTGATGTTAAATATCTTTTTGGTAGCATGGCCTTATTAGATTGCTTTATTAGTAAATAAATATGTTAATTGTTTTGTTTGTTTTTTGTTGTTGTTTATTTTTTTTTTGGGGGGGGGGGGGGGGGGGTTTGGTTTGTTTTTTTGTTTTGTGTTCACTGCACGACACAAACCCATTATTAACACGGAATACTCAACCTAGTTTTTCGTCTTTTTGCTCTGAGCTTTCGTTCAGGCTTGCAAATATTGTACAGAATTATAACATGTCCCGCGCTCGTCATTTGTGTCTGTTATTCGGCCCACTGGGAACAAATGTTTGGTGACCCCTGACATAAACCTAGACATATTCCTATCCGCTATGATGGACAAAAAAAGGTGAACGCCATCTTGTAAACAAAGGCCAAGATCAAACCGACCATCCAAAGACAAATCGGCGACAAACAAAAGGCATGGCCGTGATCTTGACGACAACAAAAAAAGCCACGAGAACTTTGTTCGAACAAAACGCTAAGACCCTGATCATAATTAAAGCTCACACTCTAGGAACACAACATTTATTCTTACCGCACAATTATTCGACGAAAATCTTGCTACAGGCTAATTTTAAGGAACAATGAAAAACTCAAACAAGAAATTTAAGACTGAAAAAAAAATCTGTAAGAAGAAAGTACCAAAAAAAATATGTAAGATGAAAGTAACAAAAAAATCTATAAGATGAAAGTAACAAAAAAATCTATAAGATGAAAGTAACAAAAAAAATCTATAAGATGAAAGTAACAAAAAAATCTATAAGATGAAAGTAACAAAAAAATCTATAAGATGAAAGTAACAAAAAAATCTATAACATGAAAGTAGCAAAAAAATCTATAAGATGAAAGTAACAAAAAAATCTATAAGATGAAAGTAGCAAAAAAATCTATAAGATGAAAGTAACAAAAAAATCTATAAGATGAAAGTAACAAAAAAATCTATAAGATGAAAGTAACAAAAAAATCTATAAGATGAAAGTAACAAAAAAATCTATAAGATGAAAGTA
>CAXITT010000456.1:586124-596302 GCA_964033795.1 Lymnaea stagnalis | reverse complement strand
AAAAAAAAAAAAAAAAATAAAAAATAAAAAAAAAAAAAAACACAAAAAAATGAAAGAAAAAAAAATATCAAAAAAAAGAAAGTAAAAAAAAAATCTATAAAATGAAAGTAAAAAAAAAATCTATAAGATGAAAGTAGCAAAAAAATATGTAAGACGAAAGTATCAAAAAAAAAAAAAAAAATATTCCATTTATTTGGATCAATAAAAGTATCTTATCATATCTTTATTTATGTTATCTTATGCTTTCTTATCTTATGTTATCGTATCTTATCGTGTATATCAGAATCTTTAAAGTCCATCAAGGAAGTTCAGCGCAATTCTGATGTAAAGGATTATAAATGTTTGTGGGGGGTTTTTCCCCCTTTCTTTCCGTTCCCGTTTAAATTATGACGCTTTCTCAGTCATCATTCATTGTATGAGGTTTCAACCTAAAGGACACAAAAACGTTGTCATCAGTGGCTTAGGAATGGGGGGGGGGGCTGAAGGGGGTGGTGGTCCATCCGGGTTATACTTTACTTCTTAAGATGAGCCGCAGCTGTTTCCGCCAAATGCAGAGATTTGTTCATTTTTTTTTCTATCTTAGAAGGGGTGGCAAAACTCTTGAGACACTCAGCTGGCAGCTACACTAATTCCGCCCCTGGTTTACCATAAAGTGTTTTAAGGATAGTTTAACTTCATCCCATGTCCAAAACCTAAAGTAAATTTAAAACGTGAATCTTGTGTTAATACATTTCCTATGAACACGTGTGAATGTAACGTATACATTATACATCTGTAGAGTTTTGCTTTCAGAATCTCCGGTCTGTGATTCGCAGAATAATACAGTGATAATTTTGGACACACCTGATAGTATAGGGGGGGGGAGGGGGAGGGGTGTCTAAGGTACTTGGGTGCAGCCTCAATCTATTTATAAATAAATAGTTGTACTGAAAGTATGATCAAAACCGAGAAAAAGATGGAAGCCTACATATTTGACCGAATGCGTTTTACAACATTGAAACAATGTATAAAACAATCACCAACTTGTAATAATAATTAAAAAAACATATTTGGAAATTTAAAACAAACTTTTTTAATTTGTTTATAGCAATGATTAGATATTATGTAGACATTCTGAACAGTATCAGATAATATCAAATATTCTTACAATCGTATTATGTTTAAAACAGCGATTCAAAGAGACAATATGCATAGAAATAAAAGGGAGTTACGCCATTTTACAATCTAACAGCTTAAATTTTTTTGATTTGTCTCCCTGGGGTAGTCTCAGAGGGAAACAAAACAAGAATTAACTGTAGCAATTGTGTATAACTATGGTTACCCATTATGTAGACAGTCTGACCCATTATGCAGACAGTCTGACCCATTATGCAGACGGTCTGACCCATTATGCAGACGGTCTGACCCATTATGTAGACAGTCTGACCCATTATGTAGACAGTCTGACCCATTATGTAGACAGTATCGGACAATATCAAATATTCTTACAACCTTATTAGGTTTAAAATAGCGGTTCAAAGAAACATTGTGAATGGAAATAAAAGGGAGGTAACGCCATTTTTATAATCTAACAGCTTACATTTTTTTGATTTGTCTCCCCGAGGTAGTCTAAGAGGGAAACCAAACAAGCATTAACTGTAGCAATTGTGTACGGACAGTGAACTGTTTCGAAATGTTGCAGTTCAATAATGCTGGCTTGTTAATACAAATTGAAAAAGTTGCCTTTTTTTTTTTTTTGGAACTGACTGCCATCAGCAACTTTGCTCTTTCTTTCATAAGATCTTATTTTCTGTTGTTGTTTTTTTTTTGCCATAAGCAACACTTTTAGTTTGAGTATTTGAGTAAAGATGGAAAAATTGGTTAATTATTTTTTTAAGTGCACTTGCATGGTTTAAAAACAACAATTAAAGTAATGTATGGTAAAATATGGTGTACAAAAGTACACCTGTACCTAACTCGCCTATATCGACTGGATAGAATGTTTCCTAAGACGGTGCGTCAGGCGAAGACGAGTTTAAACGCTATGCAAAAAAATAAATAACAGAACGTTCAATGGCGTCAGGTAATAGATGCCAGGTCGGGTAGTTAATGTCCGTCATGTGTACAAAGGACATTGTGCAGGTGTCTGGGTTTGAGCAGTTTAAGGAGGGGGGCGTAAAAAAGTGGGGGGGGGGGGCTTTTAAAAGCTTCCACTTTGAGAAGCAAAATAATAAAGGTTTATTGTGTAGTTCTAGGGTAATCAGACTGGTAAAGTGAGTTTGCCAGACACAGATATACATAGATGGTCTGAGTGATACAGGAGAGACAGGGAGAGATAAACATAGATGGTCTGAGTGGTACAGGAAAGACAGGGAGAGATATACATAGATGGTCTGAGTGATACAGGACAGATTGTAGGAAAATGTCACAGGAAAGAAGTAATAGGAAAAAATTTCACAGGTGATTTCCCCCCCCCCCCCACACACCTTTTTCCAAAATGGCACTGTTTCTTAGCGAGATAGTTACTGTTCCACATCAATATTCAGCGTGTAAAATGTTTTACTTTGCAAGTCGGACACTNCCGATCTAAAATGTCACAGGAAAGAAGTAATAGGAAAAAATTTCACAGGTTATTTCCCCCCCCCCCCCCACACACCTTTTTCCAAAATGGCACTGTTTCTTAGCGAGATAGTTACTGTTCCACATCAATATTCAGCGTGTAAAATGTTTTACTTTGCAAGTCGGACACTCAGTCCCATTCATTAGCCACCACTTGATTATGTTCCTCGCCGAGCGGCTCACCCAGAGCTAGTGTAGTCGATGATTTGTGGCATGATCTGTATCTGAATCAAATTCTATTCGTAATTGCGTCCATTATGTTCTACTGCGACAGTGAAGCTGTTATGTTTACAAGATTTCAAACACTTTTATTTATTTTTATTTTCAAAATCTACATTTGCCACTAGATAATGTACTGCAGAAAATAAATGTCATTTATAATTTTTTGGTGAGTTTCTAATCAATGTGTATAAGGTTATTATTATTATTAAAACTTGTTTGAAAACGCCCGTCTAGAGTCAATGGAATCTAGACGCCTGAGTGTCACTGTGGATATACAAGTCTAGAGTTAGTAGAATCTAGACGCCTGAGTTTAACTGTGGCTGCACAGTGATCAAATGTAATATATCTCAATTCAAGTTCATATTCGTCAACACTGAAGTTTATGTGCGTCAACACTGAAGTTTATGTGCGTCAACACTGAAGTTTATGTGCGTCAACACTGAAGTTTATGTGCGTCAACACTGAAGTTTATGTGCGTCAACACTGAAGTTTATGTGCGTCAACACTGAAGTTTATGTGCGTCAACTCTGAAGTTTATGTGCGTCAACTATGAAGTTTATGTGCGTCAACTATGAAGTTTATGTGCGTCAACTATGAAGTTTATGGTATGAAAAGGAAATGCGGGTTTATTCGTTAAAGTTCATGCCACCGCCCCCCTCCCCCCGGGCATGTGTGAGATACCAATGAACATGAACAGAGAGTCATGGGAGTAAGAGGTGGAAGGTGTGTTAAATTCAAGGCTATTCATGTTTACACTAGCGTTCATCACGTGATAAGGTTAGGCTTGTTTTTTTCCGTCAAAGTTCATGCCCCCCCCCCCCTCAGGGAACCTAGTTAGCTTTGACTTTCATTGGTTTTACGGGCATGTGCGTGATTCCAAGAACGAATATTAATGGGTTTGGGGGAAACGGGGAGGAGGGGACTTGAAATAGGTCATGTGATTGTTTCATTATCACACGTTTACCTGGCATGTTTATGTCTTCCTTTACCTGTTGCTTTAATGTGATAACCACTGACATTAAGGGTGTCTGTTGGAAGGTGTAGCGTGGAGTTGGAGTTTAAAGGAGATAGGTCCCTGTTTACCAAAGCCATCAACTGGGGGGGGGGGGTGAGGTGCGAAGGGCTTTAACAACAACAACAACAAAAGTAATGATTGTAAAGAAAGTTTCATTTTTAATCGGTGTCTTAATAAAATGTTAATAACTTTAAAAATGGCATCTCCTTTATCGATTGGTCTTCTTCTTCACATCATTATTTATTTATTTTTTAAATCCATTAGGGCTGCAGATCACTTTGCTGTTATCTAAAATGGGATCTCAACTAAAAAAATATTTTGACCAATGGGTTATGTTAGATTAGGAACTGAAGCAAACGGAAACAAGAAACAAAGCATTATCAAGCCGAAGCAAGAGACATTCCAATGCCAAACTAAATTTAGAGACAATCCAATGCAAAGGGGAAGCAAGAGACCATCCAATGCCAAACCGAAGCAAGAGACAATCGAATTCCAAACGGAAGCAAGAGACAATCCAATGCCAAAGGGAAGCAAGAGGAAAATTCCAATGCCAAATAGAAGCAGGAGACAATATTCAGAGATTGGTGACATACAGAGTTACAAACCGAGGAACTGAAATACAGATGAAAAAACAGCCAAACAGCCAAGCATGGCATGCACAAATAATAGTTTAATTAATACATTAAGGAAATATTGACTACAGCCAGAATCAGAAGATGGTTGACAATGGCAATGGAATATGTTTACAATAGAATGAATAATCCAAAGTTCACTGGATTTGACTTCAAGTAGGCGACCACGGACCTCGTCGTTGGCTGCGTGCCGGCATCACACCGTTGACGCGTCTGATATAACGTCACAAGTTCGTCCTTGGCCCGTCTCTTTAAAATTGTTTTTTTTTGTTTTGTTTTTTTTGGTCCCCTGTCAAAGCTTTGTCACGAAGAGCTCTAACTTTTATATGATTCGATTCTCTATACATTGACGTAGCTAAGGCTCGTGTCACCCGGTGCGGTAATCTCATGGTGTCACTCCCCTCTTCACCGACTTCTTCGGTGGATTTCTCCTTGTTAAAATAAGTCCACCGTATAACAATGACAAGAACAAACACGAATAAGCTAAAGGCCAGCGCGTAAATGTATTTAAGAACTGTAACAACGTTAAGTTATAGTTATTTGTACATAACATTTACTTGATTAAAAATGTCCCTTTCCTGGTCGTCAGCCAAAGATGCAAACCTGTCAATCACTTGATCCAAATCAATGTCCTTCAACGCATCACATTCAATTCATATTAGAGCCTAATTCAATAAGCATTGACTGTCCCATTGTGGATCGTAAATAGTTTTTGATAAGACTTAGTTTTGAAAAGATCCGCTCTAATGAAGCAACAGGCACACGGATCATAAGAAACAATTGAAGGCTTAGGGAAAGTATTAGAAGAGAGTCTAGGAAGTCCCATTCAGCTATGTATTTCAAAACATCAAATACTGACCACTCAATGACTTTAAGAATGCAAAATAGCAGCTGCCTTTAAGTACCTTCTAAGCCTTGGTATTTCTTTTAAAAGTTCATCTTCTAATAATTCATCATAGAAAAAGCATAATTTTGGAACTGACACCCATAAATCTTCTTCACTTGCTGATAGCAGACTCTTGGATTGAATAGCCCTAAACATATCTACTACTTCCTTGATTGCTGATGATCTGGAGTTCCGAATGAGATCGATCATTGCACTCCAGCATCTCCCCACTGTTTTCTTCTTGCGGAGAGAGTCAAGCATCTATTAATTTTTTTCCTGCCATTTTCTTCTTAAACCTTAATCTTCTATCTACCGAAATTCTATATTGGTCTGATTTTATAAGTGCCTTTTCAATAATAGCATGTTCCATTAAGGGACAGCGCTTCTTAAGCAGAAACAATCTTAAGGCCTCCAGGTTGGTTACCACTTTATCAAGAGTAAATCCTTTAGTCTGCAGATTCTGCTGGGTAGGATTAACTTCATCAAGTAGATCAGCCCAAAGTTATAGGAAGCAGATAAACGTGAAATCACAGACAGCATGTAAAAAAAACTTTTTGCTGTATGACAATCGCTCTTTAACGTTAGCGGCCGTGCTAGTGACGAATCGGCGAAAATATTAATTTTTGAGTATGTCTTGGCTTTGATTTATCTGGTTTTAAAACCACTTAAAATTAATTTAAAAATTTTAAATACGGGGGTTTAAATAATTAATTACTAAAAGATATTAGAACATTTTGTCAAATATTATTTTGTTAACACTATAAGTGGAAAAAAGTAATTTTTAATGTTTTTTTAAATTTTTACTGATTCGATTCTCGTCCGACCACATAGTATTTGATATTTATGGAAAGATTTATTTCTCAGAATTTAAATTAATATAGCTACCTCTCACTTTAGAAAGTTATTAAACAGTTCAATAGGCGTTGAATAATGGTCAAAACGGTGTTTTTCTGACCTAATTATAGGGTCACCTTATTTCTGAAGCATCAATGTTGAACTTTTAATAAAGCACGCATTTGGGTTGGTTATATGTTTGAAAAATTTACGTGTGATCGATTATCCTTTTATGAAATTCTGTCGGACCGAGCAATGTGTGCTCTGTAAAGGAGCAATTTTCAGTTTAGTGTCAACCCCCGGGATGATGTCATCCGGTGCGGTCCAACCCCCCCCCTTCTTTCCTAGGGACGCCACTGTCTCTATATCTATTAACACATCCACTACCCTTCATTTCCGGTCAATTAATCTGCAAGGCCCGAAACACAATATTATGTGAAGAAACAATGCCCTCTATCTCAAAGATGTCACAACCTATTAACCTTAACTCCCTTCCCAAAATCAAAGCAATTTCAGCCCGCCCTATGAATTATCTGGATAACAATGGAAGCTCTGTTCTGTACGCAACCCTCCGTCATTTGTGCAAAACACACAGCGGGCCATATCGATGTCAAGTGTGTTACCGATCACAAGACTGTGGCCAACAGTAGGATGACTTAAATACCTCTTTTTTTTTTCTTTTTTTTTTTTTTTTTTTTTTTCTTTTTTTTTTAAGGGGGGGGGGGTTGGCAAACCATTTTGGGTGAAATGAATTCGGTTTTACACCAGCTGATTGGTTTTACACCAGCTTATCGGTTTTACGCCAGCTTATTGGTTTTAAAATGAGTGCTCCAATGATCCACATTAAAGGTCAGATCGACTTCTTTGATGAGCTTGATAGCGGCGAAGTTACAAAAACTGATTGCTGATTTCTGTGGATGAATATGTGTCCTACCATAGAGTACGTCATGCGCTAGGACCACGTTATACTTTCGGACCACGTCATACTCTAGGACCACGACATGCTCTAGGACCACGACATTCTCTAGGAACACGTCATGCTCTAGAATCTAGAACCAAGTCATGCTCCAGGACCACGACATTCTCTAGGAACACGTCATGCTCTAGGACCACGACATTCTCTAGGAACACGTCATGCTCTAGAACCACGTCATGCTCCAGGACTGAGTCATGCTCTGGGATCAGGGGAGGGGATCCTATAGAGTGTGAAATTTCGTGACTGGTGGGGAGGGGTAAAGATCACGTGAGAGTGTGACCTCAATCATTTATATTGATATTATTTTTTTTTAACATCTTTTTTCTCAGCTGACTTGCCCCACTCTTCTACCAGCCATGTCACTTATACGCGCTTTCCTATTGCCTAGTTAATAGGATGGTTTAAATAACACACAGGAAAAAAATGTAACAAAACAATTAGCGCCCCCCAGCCCCCTCCCTCCCTCCCCCTGGGGGCTCGGAGCGGAGATAAGCGAAATAACAAAATTTAAACAAGAAAGAAAGACGAAGACAAATCCTGCTCCAAATGCCTTGTGAAAGTAGCTTACAATCCCTTGTGAAAGTAGCTTACGTTTGCCTGAACGTTGGTCAAGTTTCAATAATTGACCCAAGGACCGATGCCGGACCTCATGACTACATTTTTCTTTACATTTTAAAAGATGTATTCATGAATCGGACCCCCATTTGCGGCACAGTGCTCTAGACAGCTTATGCAATCTGTTACATTTGAACTGTTTACAACGGTAGCGACGGTGTCTGATCAACTTTAGAAAAAAATCTATGTTAAGTGTTTACAATCACATGCACTTCTCCGTAGTTTCAACGTGTAACTTCATGGGGGAGGGACCAGTGCTATGTGATAGGCATGTACACGAGAAAGCATATTGTAAGGAAACCGAGTGCCACGCCTCGTTCCTCTATCTACTTTATGTGGATGGTAACCTCGTTCACTCTGTCTCTCCTACAGCAACACTCAGGTAACAACAGTATGATTAAGAGGTGTTTTGAACCTCGAGTAAGACATAGTAATGTTTGAGTTCTGTTGGAAATATTAATAATGTTTGACTGTGGATTTGGCTGTGATAGCATGAGAGATGTTGAAAGAGTTGAGATGATCAGAAAAAAAGATGGAGGTAGGAAGATCTGTTAGATGAGACGAAGACAGATGTCTGTGGTCAGAGAAGACAAAACACTAACTTGGTATATAATATGGTAGATGACCATCGTAAAGTTTTGACGGGTAATGTTGGATGGAAAGAGGTTGCGTGGGTAGATAAAATGAAATGTGTGCCTGGTAACGAGGCAATCAAGGTCCTCTATATTTGTTCGTCCGTCGAGGATCGATGAGGACCATCGAGTCGTCTGGTGACTGATGACTTGCGCGGATGACTTTGTTTAAAGTGAAGAAGAGTTGCGCGGCGTCTACCTCACTCTCTCGTCCGAGCCCACCATATCCAGTGGCAAGACTCTACGTCAAGACGACCAGTGATGGGTTCGGTTGCAGGAATTGTCATTTTTTGCGTCTTACGGGACTCCAACTCCGGGTTTGAATTCAGAGTTTCCTTCTCTTAGATGAGTTGCCGAGTCTCATCCACCCGGGGTGATGTTTTTGACTGGCCTTTGGCTGGACTTGAACACCAGACCACCAACTTGAGGTTTTGCTCAGTTTAGACCATTTGGCCACCCAGTCAAGTTTCTCTACAATAGTGATACGATCTACACGTGTCAGAGAGACACCTAACCCCCTCACCACGCTACAAATATCTTCGCGATTCTCCTTCGGTCTCTGACAACAGTACCTTGTTAACCGGTTTCTCTTACGCAGCCTGTATTACTTGAATTCTGAGGACGGCAAAGGGAAATGAAACCGCAACCATTTATTCAGCCAAAGACCTGCGTCCTTTTGTACCTCAAACTAGTTCGCGTTCGTTTGTGTTGTTGGTTTTTTTTCCCTCCCAATGAAGTCACGTGTTATATAATGTGCCGACCCCCCTCCCTTTTTTTACACCCATACTCTTGACAATGTTTTCCTTACCCTTCTCTTCCGCACACCCATAATTTCCACCGTTAGCGCAGCAGAAAGGAAGGGGCGTATGCAATCTGCATGTCCTAAAAAAACAGCCGCTAATAACAAAACCAAAGAAAAAAAAACAACAACAAAACAGCAATTGAATGCACTTGAGTCTCAGGTCAATAAAGACACACGCAATCAGGCGTCTGTCTGCGTGACAATTTAGTTTTAAAAAGAGATATAAGAACATGAAAGGGACCCGTCCGCAAGCCCGCGTAAAACATAAACATGTTCTCGTCTGCTCCACGTGGTTTCACAGCTAAGGTCAAGAGAAGGCAGGCACATATAATATGGTTTCAAAATCTGACAGTGGTTTTGGCAGGGAAATTTATTTAGTCTGTTTACTTTTTAACTCTAAAAGACCCCAATAATATCATTTTTTTAAAATATTTTTGTTTAGAGATGTTTGCCCGTGACATCTGGTATGCACTTTAAAATATAAAAAGCTAAATCGCCGTCCTTTTAATGTCCCACATTGGCAACACTTCAAAGTCCTCAAGATCACGTGTCCTAACTGAACACACAACCAAAGTTAAATTGTTTTCTGAACCATGTGGCGATTCTCTCTGAACTCTTACATTGATTGAAATGTAGTTAAATTCATGCCGAAAGCCATTGATTACAATGATACTTTACAATAAAAGGCATGACATTCTCATTTTTTAAGATAAGACAAGATATTTTTATTGATCAAAATAAAGAGAAATTTTGTTATTGTTTTTTTTTTTTTTTTTGTTATTGTTCATTCATTGTGTGGCAGTGTATGCCCCGTTAGCCCGTTATTTTGAGACAACCGTTATTAGTACAACCATGTTTGGCCCCCAACGCGAGGTCGCGCGGTGTGACCTCGCCTAGCACTGGATCGGAATGTTGAACTCAGGTATCCCTTTCACCCCACCCGGCGGTCTCTATACGGCCGGCTTC
>CAXITT010000456.1:566194-576492 GCA_964033795.1 Lymnaea stagnalis | reverse complement strand
CCCCCCCCCCCATACACTCACTGAACAACAACAATGGGGCGCCGCTGTCCCTTCGTGGCCCCATGAAGCTTGCGACACCCACCCTAACAACAATAACAGAACAGTGTCGCTTTTAAAACTTAGAGTGCAATGTATATCAAGTAATAAATATCCCCCTAAAGCTTAACAAAAACAACAACAACAAAGACGTTGTGATCTTCCAGGGCCATTTTTTTTAAAAGACTCTACAAAACAATTTCAGGAACGAATAACAGAAAAAGACGAACCTAATTACGAATCCGTAGACGAATATGAAAGACAAAACTTAAAGAAAAGATATTTCGAGATACGTTTTATATTTAAACTGACGCACGTAGAAATGAAAAAAAAAATGATAAAAATTAGTCCGAAATGTGAATTGTAGATACGTTTATTAAAAAAAAAATGTATCAAAACTACACAATCAATTAAATTACGTTTTTTTAAAACGTTTATTCAAATAATGTATCAAAACTACAGTGACTCAATTAAATTACGTTTATAAAAATGATGTAGACTTTCTGTAAACTTTGTCAAAATAGATTTTTTTTAAAACTTTTATATCGACACAGATCTTTAGAACAAAAACATAAAGCTACAGAGCCATGTGACTTCCAATGAATGCAATGACATCATGTTTCACGTTTACCAGTGGCCTAAATTAAAACAAGCTACAGAGCCATGTGACTTCCAATGAATGCAATGACATCATGTTTCACGTTTACCAGTGGCCTAAATTAAAACAAGCTACAGAGCCATGTGACTTCCAATGAATGCAATGACATCATGTTTCACGTTTACCAGTGGCCTCAATTAAAACAAGCTACAGAGCCATGTGACTTCCAATGAATGCAATGACATCATGTTTCACGTTTACCAGTGGCCTCAATTAAAACAAGCTACAGAGCCATGTGACTTCCAATGAATGCAATGACATCATGTTTCACGTTTACCAGTGGCCTCAATTAAAACAAGCTACAGAGCCACGTGACTTCCACTGAATGCAATGACATCATGTTTCACGTTTACCAGTGGCCTCAATTAAAACAAGCTACAGAGCCACGTGACTTCCACTGAATGCAATGACATCATGTTTCACGTTTACCAGTGGCCTCAATTAAAACATCTGTGCAAAAGGTTTTCTAAATGATTTTTAATTTTTTAAATGTATATTGTTCAATTTTGATCAGAATTATTTATTTTTTTTAATCAAGTGGTGGATACAAAAATTTAAACAACCCTTAGAAACAAAGTTTTTAAAGCCAAGTTTTACTTATAAATCTTTTATAAAATTTAATATCGGGGGGAGGGGGAGTGGGGATGAAAATTAGACAAAACACGCATGCAAGTAACGCACTTTATAAGAATCCCATTTTGTGGTCCATCGCCCCCCCCCCCTATTCCCACCCCTTTTTTTTTCCATGGCTTGCAACCGTTATTTTTTTCACACCCCCTGAACTATGTAAATATTGTAATGACCCAACCACTTTTATAACCCATGATTAAGTTCACCAAATATTTCAGAAAATAATAGTACACAATAATAGTATATATTATGTAAGAATGTGCTATTGTGACATAACGCCAACGAAACGATTCGATTTAAGTACGTTCAGATTCCTAAAAACAATCATCGTTATTTTCTATGATTTTACGGAAATTTAATAAATTTAAATGCGCAAAAAGTATTTGAAAGCCGCTTTTATTTTAGTAAAATTTTAAGTATTGTTATTATAAATTACAAATACATTTCAGTAACAACTAAGACACTATTTTAAGCAGTTTATCCGAATTTAAAAGTTATGAAAAATAAAATTAATAATAATATTCTTTTCTAAGAATTACATCATAATCACATTTATCGGGAAACCCAAAACTCACTTGTTTTTAGTGCTTTTTTGTGTGTTGTTAATATTGCGATATAAAATTAAAATTAATTTCTTCTTAATAAACACTCAAATGACAGCATAGCGCAAATGTCCAATGTTAGCCAAAACTCTTAATTTTTTTTTTTATTTCAGAACCGCGTGTTACAAAACTGATAAAGTATGTCCCCATTCTTAAAAGCAAAATTAATAAATTAAATTGATTGCTCTTTAAATTGTCAATAAAACACACAACAATTTTAGCTTTGTATTTTTAACATTTAATAAATTTTACTCTTTTTTTTTATTAAAAAAAATAGTTTTATTAAATTTGCAACATAATTAAAAACTTCACCCTTAAATATATTTCTAATCAGAAAATGTCGTTAAATCGATTGGTGCATCGCAACTCCATAGCCAAATAGCATTCACTAATGCACTTATATCTCATACAAATAAGAACGAACCATGAAATGCAAATTATGTTATTTTGGGTATGGACACTTCTAAAATAAAGGAATGAATTTGATAAATAATTAATGTTCTTGGGTAAGTACATTTAGGAGGTAGGAAATAAGATGTGCACGATTTTACGTTGAAGACAATATAGAACTCCTATGGTATTACATTTGTGAAAAAACGAGGTTACATTCTCTTTTTACCAATATGCCTATGTTCATTTTGCCCAAGGCAGCACAAGATATGTCTCAAAATAAAGGAATGAATTTGATAAATAATTAATCCTCTTGGGTACATACATATCGGAGGTAGGAAATAGAATGTGTACATATTTACGTGGATGAAACTATATTTAAATCGTACGCTATTACATTTGTGAAAAAAGAGATGTTACATTCTCTTTTTACAAATAAACAGATTTTTACCAATTTAGGAAATCAATGGCGTTAAGAAAACGTTAGTACGTTTATATAAGTGTACCCATCAATTTCAAAACCCAATCATTTTACATACTTGGAAATTTTATTTTGAAAAATAGAGATGGGTTAATATTTACTTTCAAAAAATGAAAATATAGTTTTGTTTTTTCTTTACAAAAAGTAAAGAGGTGTGCATTTTTATTTAACCATATCATTTTTTTTTTGAAAAGAAGACACTCAACTCTGTTGTAGGCGTGAATAACGGTGAATCTTCTTGAGATAATAGAAGTCTTTGTTTTACAATTTTCTGATAATATATAATTTTAAAAAAAACAAGGCAAAAGTATGTTACATTTTTATGAAGATTCATTTATAAAAAATTCCTTTAATATTAAATATATTTATGATATTATTATGTTTTTTTTTCCCAATTATTTTAGAAAAAAAAAAGTTCGAATTCAAGGGCACGAAAAGGGGAAAATCTAAAGTAATTCTCTAGCGTAGAAATCACCCCTCAATTAAATTCTTTAGTGTCAAAAGTGATATAATCTAGATTGGGTAATTTAAGGTTATGTTTAGAGGGGAAAATCTAGTTTAAGGGCGTGAAGGGGAGTAGGGGTAGGCGTATTATATGTAGCACATAAATACTTCTCAAAACTTAATGATGTTAGAAACTTAAATAAAATTACATAGTACTTCTTTTTAAAGTTAGGAATTGTGATGAGGTTTTGCAATAGCAGGTAGAAACTATCGCAAAGGACCTACCATTATTATCCCGATAACATCGAGTCATTTATTCCAGGACTATAATAGTGTACATTTAAGTAAATAATACTGCAAGATTAAAAGTATTTTTTTTTTAATTATTAGTTCGCAATTTAATTTAATTATTATTATTTTCTTTGTTTTGTTTTGTTGTTGTTCAAAAAGCAAAATTACAGTTCTTGAATATAATCATACTGCTATAATGGGTGCCCTGAGTTTATTATACATATATAAAACTAGACCTTAAGTGTACTACAATTTAAAGGAATTAGAATGAAGATTTTTATCTTTAATTGCTATCCATAAATCATAGCAGTTATTTTAGCATTGATGCACATATAGTAAATATCTAATTATGTTGTAATGTTGTGGGGGTTTGTTTGTTTGAATGGAGTTGGGATCGTGTCTTTCTCAGGGCTATAACCATTGTAAAAAAAAAAAAAAGTGTCATCTGTAATTACAAATCTTTCAGGAGAACAGGATGACCTTTTTGTTATGTACGAAACGTTTCAAATCTCTTATCACCGAATGGGCGTCAATGCAAGAATGATTGTGATAGGATGTTGCATGGTCTTAGAGTTATATGAAAAGATGCTCTGTAGGTCTATGAAGCAGGTCAACGTACGTCTCTATTCCTTCCTAGCCAGTCAAGTCAATGTTTTCTGGAGTGTCCAGACTTGCGTAGTCAACCTAGGAGGTACAGGGGTGGGGTTGGGGTGGGGGGGGGGGGGTTCACAGTATGGAAACTGACCAAGGTTGAGTTAATGGCCGTTTTAACGGCTGGGGGCTTTAGGAGACATTTTATTCCCAAAGACGTAGTGAAGCAGGTCAACGTACGTCTCTATTCCTTCCTAGCCAGTCAAGTCAATGTTTTCTGGAGTGTCCAGACTTGCGTAGTCAACCTAGGAGGTACAGGGGTGGGGTTGGGGTGGCGGGGGGGGTTCACAGTATGGAAACTGACCAAGGTTTAGTTAATGGCCGTTTTAACGGCTGGAGGCTTTAGGAGACATTTTATTACCAAAGACGTAGCAAAAGATTAAGGTCACGTGGGAGATCTCTAGTGGCGCAACGACCAATGGAGGGACTTATAAAAAGGGACCTTTAGACAGGACTGAGGAGAACTCAGCCGGAAAGGGAAGTGGAGAGAGCCCAGTAGGGGAGATCTCCGACGGGTAGGAGTAGAGGACAGTCAGAGTTGAGTCCGAAATGAGAGAAAGCCAAAGCAAAGTAGCAGATCGATAAAAGAGCAAAGACACTAACAATCGCATGAGTTGTCTGATTGGTGAAATACAAGATACAGATTGAAGGTTTAGCAGGGAAGGCTCAAGGTTCTCTACAGTATTTTGCCGAAGTCTGTCTACTTGATTGTTACATCAATTTTACGTAGCATGCCAACGTCTGTCTCCTTGTCTAGCCAATCAAACCAATGTAGAATATCACCGTCTGTCTCCTTGTCTGGTCAATACAGTCAGTGCAGCATATCAACGTCTGTCTCTTTGACTATATATCCCTACAGTCAGTGTAGCATATCATCATCTGCCTCATTTTCAGGCCGATACATTCAGTGAAGCTTGTCCCCGTCTGTCTTCTTGTCTTGTCAATACAGTCAGTGTAGCATATCATCATCTGTCTCCTTGTCTGGCCAAACAGTCAGTGCAGCATATCAACATCTGTCTCCTTGTCTGGCCAAACAGTCAGTGCAGCATATCAACATCTGTCTTCTTGTCTGGTCAATACAGTCAGTGTAGCATATCAACTCCTGACTCATTGTCTGGTCAATACAGTATGTATAGCATATCATCATCTGTCTCCTTGTCTGGCCAAACAGTCAGTGCAGCATATCACAGTATGTCTCCTTGTCTGGTCAATACAGTCAGTGTAGCATATCAACATATGTCTCCTTGTCTGGCCAAACAGTCAGTGCAGCATATCAACATATGTCTCCTTGTCTGGTCAATACAGTCAGTGTAGCATATCAACACCTGACTCATTGTCTGGTCAATACAGTCAGTGCAGCATATCACAATCTGTCTCCTTGTCTGGTGAATCAATGCAATGTAGCATATCACCGTCTGTCTCCTTGTCTTGTCAATCAATGAAATGTAGCATATCAACGTCTGTCTCCTTGTCTGGTTAATCAATGCTATGTAGCATATCATTATCTGTCTCCTTTTCTGGTCAATCAATGCAATGTAGCATATCACCATCTGTCTCCTTGTCTTGTCAATCAATGCAATGTAGCATATCAACGTCTGTCTCCTTGTCTGGTCAATCAATACAACGTAGGATATCACCGTCCGTCTCCTTGTCGACCATGTCAAATAAAGCGAGTGTTTTGATCTGATATTTTGATGGCGTAGCAGCAATACCTCCATCTCCCTGTCCATTGTATCAATAGCCAATACAAAGATCATTGTAGCTAAGGTAATATCCTTCCTGGAATCGAGCTAACAGCTGGTTCAATTTATGAATAAGGACGTTATTATGTTTCCCCACTCTGGCTCTCTGTACGCAAGAACCTCTAGATCAGTGGTTCTCAACCTTCCTTATGTTGCTACCCACAGGTTGTGAACCTCTGCTCTAGAAAATAGCCAATCACTTGCTAGTACTACTACACGTCTTGCGCCTTTAAGTAGGGATAAAGCACTACACCCCCCATCCGTTAGGATACCACTGTGATGCAATACAGAGGCGTAGCTAGAGTGTTTGGCGCCCGTGGACAAGATTCGCGCCCAGGGACAAGATTCATATTAAATCGCCCCCCTTCTCATTTTTTTAACTCTTAACCATTATTTTCATCAATAAAATAATATCAAAGCACATTTTGGCGCCACTAACTAGCTGGCGCCTGGGGACATCTGCCCCCCTTCCCTACGCCTCTTATGCAAGTTTTTAAAACCATATTTCAACGTGTGCTTGTCGCCAGGGACGTCATTTGGGTAGGGTAGGGTGTGGAATCCCCCCCCCCCCGCGCCAAACCCCCTGAACTTGGAGGTTTTAGCTGGCGCCTGGGGACATCTGCCCCCCTTCCCTACGCCTCTTATGCAAGTTTTTAAAACCATATTTCAACGTGTGCTTGTCGCCAGGGACGTCATTTGGGTAGGGTAGGGTGGGGAATCCCCCCCCCCCCGCGCCAAACCCCCTGAACTTGGAGGTTTTATTTAAATTGCTATGTATTCTTGCGCCTACGGTAATAAACAACTTAACAAGCCGACTAAGTTTTGGCCGCCATCCCCCCACCCCCCCCCCACTCCTTTTATCATCTTTCAATGTTGAATTGAGTTCTATTGGTTGTTTTTTTACTAGCAGCTAGTCTCTTAGGAGGGCATTTTCATCACACGCAAGGCTCGAGCTTTGAGAGAAATCGACGAATAGGCGCTTTGAAAGATCGATCACAATAAACTAAAGATCGAATAGTCATTCATTATAATTGCTAAACAGATAACAAGAAATATGACTCAGAAGCGTAGCTGGGGTGTTTGGCGCCCAGGGGTGTTTGGCGCCCAGGGGACAAGATTCATTTTAAAGGCTCTCACTTTCTTTTGTACACCCCTCAAACCCATTATTTTCATCAATAAAATGATATCAAAATCACATTTTGGCGCCCCTACCTAGTCTGGCGCCCAGGGACATCTCTACCCCCTTGCCCCCCTCTTAGCTACGGCCATGATAGGACTGACTGGAAAAGGCAAAGTCAAAACTAACCTTACACCGCGCCGCGTTAGTTTTCTCAAAACTATTATTAGATCGAGAGGTGGTATTAATGCGCTTGTTACACTTTTTTTACAATGGAATACGGCGAGCCACTCAGTCCGCTTAGGGCAGTGGTTCTCAACCTTCATAATGCCGCGACCCTTTATTACAGTTCCTCATGTTGTGATGATCCCCCCACCCCAAAAAAAAAAAATAAATAAATAAATCACACAATTATTTTAGTTGCTACTTCATAACTAAAGAGTATTTGTGTTTTCCGATGGTTTTAGGTGACCCCTGTGAAAGGGTCGTTCAACCCCGAAAGTGGTCGCGACCGACAGGTTGAGAACCGCTGGCTTAGAAGAAACAATTTGTCATTTTAAAAAAAATCACACACATTAAGAAAATATGTAAAACGGACTCTGAACAAAACACCTAGTTCCTGCACCGGGTGGCTAGATCAACAATCACTCGGGCGAGGTGAGCGTGGAATGTGTTTCGGGACCGGTCGATGGCGACAAAGACTAACGATGCACAGCTGGGGGAATGGTGACAAAGACGCACAGCCGGGAGAATGGAGACAAAAGAGGCACAGCTGGCGTAGAAGTGAATATAAAAGGTCAACTGTTATGCGTAGCGTAGTTTTGAGGATGACCTGTGCGTTTTTCCCATTTTTTTATTTTTTTTTGCAAACCACCACTTAGGCTCCAATGCGACCGTATTTCACCGGCAATCCAAGAGGGACGTACGAGACCGTATCCAGTAGAACAAATATACATAAATATATACATAAATATATACATATATATATACACATATATATACACATATATATACACATATATATACACATATATATACACATATATATACACATATATATACACATATATATACACATATATACACACATATATACACACATATATACACATATATATACACATATATATACATATATAGACATACATATATAGACATACATATATAGACATACATATATAGACATACATATATACATACATATATACATACATATATACATACATATATACATACATATATACATACATATATACATACATATATACACACATATATATACACATATATATACATACATATATATACATACATATATATACATACATATATATACATACATATATATACATACATATATACATATATACATATATACATATATACATATATACATATATACATATATACATATATACATATATACATATATACATATATACATATATACATATATATATATATACATATATATATACATATATATATATATACATATATACATATATATATATATATACATATATACATATATATATATATATAAATGCAATAACAAAGTGAACATGGCACCGGTTGAAATCAAAATATATTTTTGTTGTTTTTTTCTGGCAGAATGGTCCTATTGAAGCGTCAAATGCAAAAAAAAAAAAGAAAAGAAAGAAAAAGCCAAAAATCAAAATATATATATTATGTAATTTGATATACATATTTATATATATATATATATATATATATATATATATATATATGTGTGTGTGTGTGTGTGTGTATTTGTCAGTGTGTGTGTATATAATTTAATTGGTTAACTTTTTTTTTTTAAAGTATAGACAAGACTTTACTACAAATTAATCGCATAGTCTGCGAAGCATTAATATTAGGCCTACTGTTCACTTAATGCTTAGTTAGAATATCAGTAGGCATACTATAAGTTAAAGGCCAATTGTTAATACAAATTATCGATACTCTTCACCTTTATTTTAGTTGGAAATAATTTATAAATGGGCTTTAAAATTTAAGAAATAGACATTAAAGACATCATACCTAAATAGAAAAAAAAGGCTGAATTTACTGTCAATTTCAATTTAATAAACTTTTGTCTATAAACTTATTGGCATGTTTTATTTATTTATATAATGATACAGGTGTGCTTTATTTTCTTCTCTTCAAATAGGCATTCTACAAGTTTCAGTTTTTTAACATGAGGAAATTTTTTTTAAAGATTTTTTTTTCCTCCAACTGAATGTCTAAAAAACAACGGAAATGTTTGTTGATTTCAGGAGGGAGGAACACCAGATTACAGATCTCAACATAAAAAAATCAAAGTGTAGAGAAAGTAGATGCATATAAGTACTTAGGTGTCACCATCAATAATAAGCTAACATGGCATGAGCACTGCCAAATTATGCTGTATAAGAAATTCAATCCAAGACTGTTCTACCTCAAAAAACTGTACAATTTCGGCGTAAACAAAAAAGTCGTTAACTTATTCTACAGTGCAACTATTGGAAGCCTGCTTAATTTCAGTATTACCTGCTGGTGTGGGAATTCAATGTCTGATATTAAACACCGCATAAACCGACTAATCAAGAAAGCTGGGACCATAACACAAACGAAACATCCTTCACTGGAAGAATTTATTGAAGAACGATGTTTTTGTCAAACTTAACACATTTTGGATGATACATCCCACCCTCTTCATCACATATACTTAGGATCGGCCCGTTCGGGACGAATTCTTTACGCCAGGGCGAGGACTGAAAGATACAAACATTATTTTGTTTCCCAATCTGTACGAATTTACCAGCGTGCTCCCCCTGAAGTCACACATCTGAATGAGAACGAATAAGTCCCTGATATTGCTAAGAGAATCCACGGAATGGCTCCTAGTGAAAAAATTTATTCAAATTGTGTTCAAATTGTTTTTTATATGGGCTGAAAATGTACAATGCAATCATAAAACATTTCCATTTCTTTGGATCAATAAAAGAATCTTATCTTATACTTTATAAAGCTAACCTAAGGTCTATGGGTTCAGCACTCTGGACCACCATCAGGTGCATTTTATATAATCATCAAATGTCGCAAACATCGGGGATAGTGATTATTTCAGAGATTTTACTCCGGGGATGGGGGGGGGCACTCTTCAGATTTTTCAGGGGGGGGGGGGGGGGGCAGTGCCAGCAGTGCCAGTTGATTTATTATTGGACAAATTTTTGCTCTGGGAGGCACTTGGCTTTCCCCGGGGGGGGGGGGG